>JBAWJQ010003824.1:0-318424 GCA_037783105.1 Bactrocera zonata | reverse complement strand
CTCGAGGTAAAATCGAATACACGTGAAAGGAACGGCTTTTCCAATACACCTTTCATTCCATCCCATCAAATTTGACTTGAGTTGACAAAGGAATTATATTTTTACGTAATTGATCGCTACGACACTAGCTCTTCAATCAAGACAAAGATGTTATAAGCTTGGACTACGATGATTTTCACTGCCTTCAATGAATTTGGGTTTTTCTATTTTCGACTCATTTTTAGAGGGTCATTTGCTAGATTATTGGACGGTTTCGACTTCATATTCACATTCACGTCTCGTCAACAGTAAGTGTTGGTGATTGTAGGGTTCTTGCTACGTTTTCAAGTATATTTCTTGCAATTTCAACTCCGTCGCCAGACAAATCTTTCGCGTTGTAATTGATATATAGAGATCATATTTCACAAGAACTTAAACAAGTTGTACCAAAATATAATGTCATGTTTATTGATTGGGGCCAATCCGGGTCAAATTTGATCAGATGGTACATCATATGTATGCTCGAAGTGAATTGAGAAGACGAAGTGGTTCTAGATTCGTTTGTTTGACTTTATTTTTCCCGAATGACAGAAACTGGCGTTTACTCTGTTACCAGCCTCGTTCAACAGGGTCCATAAGTATTTTTCTTACCGCTCAATATGTTCACCTACAAAAAAATCAGTTGTGTCCGATTCTATACTTCAATCTAAATAATATTAGGTATCATTAGTCGTGGTTGAATGCATCAGTTTGGTTTTACGAAATCTCACTTTTTGATGTAAATTATACTAATTCGATTTGTTAGCCAAACAAACGCTGTCGGCTTTGTAATACACCCGGCCGCTTTCAAACACAACAGCCTAACTCAATTACTTATGCTGACAAATTCATTTCGGTGCGACACGCAAAAAAAAAGGAGACTAAAATGACACAAAAATAACAAAGAAACAATAAACAATGGAAAGTCAACATTGTTGTCCAACTACAAATTGCATTAGCACTCATCAATCATGCGCGCCACAGCCACAGCCACAGTCACAGCAGCAGCAACAGCTACAACAACGAATCAACAACACTTCAATCGTAAACAAATCCAATGGCAATCGTCTACAAAAGCCGACTACATACCCGACGTCCGTCCGGCTGGTCGTGCGCGGCGCAGGCAGTTAAGCAGGCGGCCCATCCCCGGCTCCGGCAGACATGCGGGCTGACACAGAGTCAGACACATTTACTTGTCAAATTCATTGTGTTTCTTAATCAATTTTGACACTTTCAAATGACACTTAATGCATGCAGCGAAACTCATTATTACTATTAGCGCTCTGAAATGAAGAATGCGAATACAAAGCGAGCGCGTTAAATGAATGAATCGCAGAAGTCAGTCGGGGAACGAGCCAGCCGGCAAGCGATCCAGAGGACGCAAGCGCAAGGCGCAAGCAGGAGGTGTGGCATGCGCTGGTGATTGAAGAGGCTGATTTGCGGAGAGCTCTTGCGTTGAACTGTCAGCACTGACAGCGACTGTCAGTTGCAATGCGCCCTTTTTTGGACGCGTCATTCCTTTGCGTACTTGAGACGCTCACCGAAATACACTTGCCATTGCTATTGTTGTGCATATTTTCACCGCTGCCATGCTGTCTGCTATTGTTGTTGCTGTTGCTGTCTGCTGTGGTAGCTATTGCAATTTATGCTTATCCTCGGCGCTGATTTGAATCGGTACTTATGCGTGTACTTAGCCTGATTACGACGCGTCGCTTCCTACTTGCCACACACTCGCGTCGCGTCAAGGCAGCGTGCGGTGTGCGGCGGCGACAGGCACGCAGTCATAATGTTTTCGGTGTTGCCGTTGACAGTTGATTGGTATTCTCGCTGTTGCGGTTGTTGTCGTTTGCCCGACCGTGATTATCCACTCGAAATGGCTTGAAAGCGATGAGTGTTAAGTGTTGCGCTTTTGCGTTGAAAACAATTTATTTTATGATTGCTGAAATGACAAGTGCTGTGCCAGCGATAACGAGTGTGGCGCGTAAATGAGCAAAACGCGCGAGCGTGGTGTGAGCAATTTCCGTCTCAACTCTATGCAAGTGTGTGAGTAGAAAGTATAAATATGTTGTCGTGTTAAACAAGGGATTTGGTGTTTTGTCTTGTAAAAACGGGATTCCGGAGACATGAACATAGATTTAGAGACCTGCAATTCCAATAGGATACTGAGTTAGTTCCTACCACAATCGTTCTAGTGAGTTTGTTTTGTATTTTTTTTTTGTTTAGTAGGAGGAAGTATCGGAAGCCGGAGTGTGGGACTTTAATCCGTTAAACCTAACCTACTCCCATCTCATGTCTCTCCCACGGGACCACTGAACAAAGTATTACTTCATGGTGAAGTTGTAAATCGATAGTCTGTTGCCAAGTATCTTGATGCTCGAACCTTGAGGTTTGGACCCTTTTTGGATGTCTCGAAAGTGTCCGATATTATTTAAGACATATACATAAGTAATTCAGTTTCTTCAAGCAAATAACGCTAGAGAAAAAGAGAGTGGCAAATCTTCGCCAATGACTTGTAAAACCAAAGTAACAGGATGCGCTCTCTGTACTAATTTTAGTAATTAAATTCATTGAAATATTCTGAAATATTGAAGATCGCACTGAATCTTGTCTCCACTCTCAGCCCTCCCTTTCGATTTTCAATGAGCGAAAATTAAACTTTTCAGAAAACCCTGAAACATATCTGGAAAGCATGGTCGAAATAGGTGCTAGGTAATTTTTTTTGTGGGGGTGGGGGTGAAAAATACCTTCCGCATCATCGTCACAGCAACTGTATGCCATTTGCAGATCACTGAGAACCCCATCTCTAAGGAACCGTCGCCCACGTTGGAACCACGGTTTGCATTACTTCAGAGTGGCGTTACGTTTTTCTCATTTTTTCTTCTGCGCTCCTGCGTTCATGTCATGACTTTTTCCGGCATATATCTAAACGACGCTGATTAAATTGTGGGCATTTATTAGGTTAACCAGGACGAGATCGCACCTCTCGATGCGTGTGTGTGTTTAGCGTCCTCTGTCATGTCATTATAAAGGCGGCTCTTCGTCTCTTCTTATTCTGTGGAACTACTTTTTGAAATATTCGTCATCAGATAGAGCAGCTGCGTTCTATAGAACTCGACTTGTTCATAAGTTTAAATCTCTTATAAGTCTGGCCATCCATTAGCCGCGACTCTCGTCCTATCTCATCTTCATTGTCATGCTGATATCGTATCTTTTTTTATTTCTTCCATTGTGCTCTTGTTATTTCGATATACTTTTTTAGTTCCCACAGCCTTTTCCTTTTGTATGTTTCTTCTTCTTCTTCTTTTTTTTTTTTGGGACAATATCGCTTTTAACTAAATCTGCATCATCTGACATAGGTCGGGAAGCTGATGCAACTCTAATGGCTGCGGTGCTTTTGATAGTCTATGTTACTAAATTCGGAGCTTCACATTAAACACCACCATGAGTTCTCTAGGACAAATAGCTAGAATATAGAAAATCGGTGATTTACTTTTAAAAGTTTTGGATTCTCTTTGATCCCGTAGCCGGTCTCCAGCTGGACTTCCGAAAAAATGAGCCTGGCGGTAAGGTCGATTTTTCTACTTAAAATTATCTCTCATCGAAAAACCAAAAAGTTTTATTATAACTACAGATGAATACGGGTAATGATCGAAGGACCAGTAAAAATTTAGTTTTCTGACGAAATGTCGGCTGCCAAAAAAATGTCGGGTGGCAAAAAAGGAGATTATTATCAAAAGTCTAATAATATGGCCTTGTGAAAATTTCAAGTCGATTAGTACAGCCATTTCTAAGACATTTTCCTCAAGGAGTCTGAAAATATCGTTCGGGAGAACAACACGTTTAAAGTTTGGAGAGCCGATTACATAAAGTTACAGAACTCATACAAATACGCTCATATATCATACCGAAACTATTTGACGTATTAACTTAATCACTTTGAGCGATAGATTTGCTTTAGAAAGGTCCTTTTAAAAGAGCCCTGATTTATTCCCCTTAAGGGAGGAATGTGCTCGATGGGATCAAGCTCAAATATTTATCTTTCAAAAGAGTAAATAACCATTCGTTATTTAACATAGTCATTAATACCTTTAAATTCTTAATTTTATATGCATATATTAAGTAAATCGGTTGACATAAACTAATTTTCCTTTCACTCACTAACTCATGCCTCATGCCCCTTAGACACACGTAAATATGTACATTCAATCACTCCGGCCCTCGCTACTACTCATCCCACTTGAAGTCAACAAATCAACTGCTCGATAGTAAATCATTATTATCTTACAGCATTGCGCTTGCCATTGTTGTTGCTGTTGTCATTAATATTTTGACAGGGTGCTGAACGCTGAATATTTAACAATAATTGTGTGAATTGGCTCATAAATTACTTTGAATGAGCCAAAATGTCAGAGATTTTTGTGCGTGTGCGCATTCGTTTGACGGCAACGAGCAAACAAAAAACAGCAGCAACAACAACAACAGTGAAAAAATGCCCGTAGTCAACGAAGCGTGCAACAAGGCGGTTGGAGTGATAAATTTGCGCGAACAACGGTGAATGTGTGCGATCTAAAAAAATTCCTACTCTCTCACACGCAGGCAGCCATAAAAAGTTCTCACACACACATCTGAACCAATGTGTTTATGTAAACCTTTACGTTGGCTGAATGTGTGCGTGTGGAGTTAGTGCGTTTATTTGCCACATAATTTTTTAATCACCAACTGATATGCCAGCGAATTATTTTAATGGCTTGTAGATTAGCTTTTGGGCGTGCGAAATGGTCCATTGGATCCCATCAGCGTGTGTGCGTATATGTACACTTGTGTGCGTGTATCTGTGTAATCTCGATAATTTTTATTATTCTCCCCTTTCCTCTGTGCCCCTCGTGCGTTTATCCCTTCGCTTTGGCGCCTGCTGCGGGCGTTTATTTCATAGAGTGCTTGTTTGCGTGTGTGAGTGTGTGTTTGGGTACTAGATGCTGGCTCTCGATAACAGTTTTTAGTTATGTGACATTTTAATATATCGGCTCGTGGGAATAGCACGCTCGCTTACCCTCAACGGTCTGTGTTGATACTCTTTAATATGCATATTTAGCATCACTTGTTTTAGCATAGCGGATTTCTAAGAGCGTGACTGCTGGCTGCCCATTTTTAATCGCCATTGTCAGCAACGGATTAAAATTAGATTATTAAGCGATTAATGCTGCTAATGTCACATTTGATTTAAAAGAATAACAAAAATTAAATCGGAAATGAAATATGCGCCATGGCGGGTACTAATGTGGCAAAGTTTAAGTCAGGTTAAGTTCCATCATTTAATATAATTTCGCAATGATTTATTAAAGAAATAAAATTTTATTATTTTGTGTTGTGACATGCTATAAATTTTTTTGTTATAATAAGTTAGCTGTGATATGTTATGTTAGATTAAATTTGCATTTATGTATATTCAATGTACAGATATTGGAGAACATTCTTGGAAAAATCGAAGTTGATGAAACTCGATTCTAAAAACATTTACTGAAATTCGAATTTTATGTATTTTGTAAATCCTTTTTCATATTTTCAATCATATTTTCGAATAAAATATTCGTTAGCTTTTGAGTTGTCAGAAAGCAAAAATAAAACATATAAGTATTTATTCTGGCACAGGGTGGTACCACTTTTGCATGGTTATAAGACGTATCTGAATTTCGAGTAAAATATATTTTCGAGTCGAGATACAGAATAGAGCCCCAGACAAATAGTTTCGATATACATTTATTCTTTAACTTAGTTTAGCACCTAAAACTTTACACACATTTTTCTTGAAATGGTGTTTGAGAGTCGATGAGTAAGGTTTTTTTTAAACAGCTAGACTGATCGACCTGACCTTCTCAGATAAATTTCTCTGTTAATTCGAAGGAGAAAGATTTTTGATAATATTTTGGATTTATTAAGCCACTCTGAACCCGAAAAAATTGACAAAAAATTTATTTTTTGGAAGACGAAATTTGTTCAAAAATCAAAATTTTGCTGATCTTTCGATCATTACCTTTTTTCTATGTCTAGTAATCTGAAGTTTTTTTGTTTTGGTTTTATGTGAGTTATTTTTTAATTTTTTTCGTAGTTTTTCTAAAGTCTACTGACTAGCCTGAAGGCTACGTGATCAAGGGTATCTGAAATTTTTCAAAATAAATCATGGACTATTTTAGTACATTCAATTCTGTGTTTAATAATTTATTTAATACAACGCCTTAAGTCTTATTTATAAATGGAGATGCCACATATCGTAAAAGTTGAACCTTGAAAAATTTCAAAATTATGTTAAGCTCGGTTATGTTAAGTTACACAAATTTAGCTTGTTTAGTTTTTATTCACAAAACACAAGGAGTCGGTTAATATTTACTTCGGTCATTTCGCGAGTTTCTTAAAAGATATGACGATAGAGATATGGCAACCCTTCTACTTCAGCGCCCCAGTCGTTTCTTTTTTTCGCAAGATGGCGCCAATTAGAGATTCCAAGCGAAACCAGGTCCTTCTCTACCTGGTCTTTCCAACGAAGTGGAGGTCTTCCTCTTCCTCTGCTTCCCCCCGCGGGTACTGCGTCGAATACTTTCAGAGCTGGCGTATATGTGGCAGCCCTAGTCTGGTGAAATCTGGAAAATAAAGGAAAAAGTAAATGTAATATGTTTACACCTTTTCTGTTTAATGCAACTCCAAGTTATCTTCTCCAAAATTTTATGCTTGATTGCACGATCGCCAATAGGACAGATAAACTGCAATCAATCAATCGAGAAGAAATTTGCCAAGAGCAAGTAATTCAATACAACTCCAATATTCCACTCTGGTCCAGAAAGGTTTTGCACTTGCTCAGCTCGCGCAAGGTTCATTGATTCAGGATCAGAAAACAAAAATACGGAGGACCGGTGTCCTCGTGACTATCCTGTGGGGATTCGAGTGAGTAAGGCCTCTCTTGCAAACTCGTCAGTTTTACATTTGCCAGCGATTCTGCAGTGACTATACACCCAATCCATTCTAATATAAAAGGAACTTGATGCTGCTGTTAATGAAGTCATACACTGATTGACCAGCTTTGAGCGTACTTTCAGCGAGCTCAGGTCTGTGTTGCAGCTCTCATATTTGAGGAAATACGCACCACTCTGAAGGAAACTTTGCTTACTATAATATTATAATAGCCTTAAGCAAGCGTTAAGTGAAAGCTATCGAAATAATGCTTCCTTCTAACTTTCCCCTTTATCTGCGATCAATTCGTAGAAAAACTCACTGCTCTTCTTTTCCAGCACCGATTCCCCCACATTTTTCTTAACGGAATAAAAGCGAAGATGATAGCACTCGAGATGAGCTTCACGACGCAGTGATCCAGGTTATCAGGATTACTGTCGAAGCGAGAGTTTATTTCAAAATGCCTCTTTCTTAAACCCGTAATGTACCCGGTTTCATGGATTCCGGCTATGCCCACAGGTGCACTGATTAGAATGGCATTAAGGGGTTACATGGGTTATTTCGGGTAAAAAAAGCCAACTTTTTTTCATACAAAGTAATGATTTTTTATTGTTACAAACATACAAAGAAATTTTTAAAGTTTTTGTAAAAAAGTATATTTAAAAAAGATGCGGCCGCGTTTGCAGGATAACTGCTAATAAGATCATGCAACGTGAAAAAATTCGTCTTTTTGTCAAAACCTTAACTTAGAACTTGGACTCAGTTTCAAAAAAAAACCTGTATAAAGATTTGAGTCACAATAAAAATTAGCTTAGAGCTCAAGTTCTCTAGGCTCTGTCTCCGAAACTATTACTCTTATCAACTTGAAAATTTAGGACAATATTCAAGATGTGTAGTTGAATTAAATACGACAGTAAAAAAATTCAATTTTTTTAAACCCGTAAACGCATGTAACCCTTTGAGCGCCATCGCTGGTGCACCACTGATATCACAAATTAGATATACAACCACTAAATATTGATCTCTCCAATGTTTAATTCGGTATTTTGATTTTGATTTTTCTAACCTCAAATATTCCAAAATCTTCAAATAAATATTATCTGTACCAGATGTTATACAAAGCGTGTATTTGCTTAGCAGTTTGCACATTTTATTAATTCCACATATAAATATGTACATATGTAAGTCTAATTAACACTTCCTGTTTCACGAGCTAACATACATACATGCAACAAATACACAGGCGACCAGCAGCAATACGATTCGACGAGAGCAACTTGCCAACAACGCTTATGATAGCTGATGCGCTCGCCGACTAATTAGTTAAAAGTGTCTAAATAAAAGGTATTATAAATATATCAATTGGCAAATCCACTTTTATATATCTTGTATGTGAGTATGTGTGCATTTAGTGTATTCAGTGATCATTTATTCACATGATTTAAGTCGGTGCGGGCGCGCAAGGTCATCTATCAAAATCAAATACAAATTTCCTGTTGTTGGCAGCTGTGAAGTGCCAACAGCGAAATAGAATGAAAATAAATAATAAATTAAAATAAAAAACATATATTATATATATATACATATATATATAGTGTATATATAGCATTTATTTGTTCATAAATATTTGCATGTGTGTTTATATGTAATTTCTTACTTATAATTGAATATGCTCATATTTGAAATACCATAAACAACAACAAAAATTCTATGACGCTCAATTAATTGTTGACTTGGCGCAAACAAGTCATACTCCCGATCGCAAATTGAGCAACGAAATATAATTTGTTTTTACGAAAATGCACGAGGCGCTCTTGTCATCGTGCTTGTTGACCGAACAGCAGCGCGACCGGCATCGGCGAATTAGGTAATTCCGTTAGATAAATAAAGAAACACAAAGAAATCGAGGAAAAGGTATGCCAGCAGCTATTTATAATTAGGCAGCGGATGATTCGCTTGATCGGCGAGCGCGCCAAAGTGACCGAGCTTTGCATTTACTTGCCGTTTTTGGTAAGTTGTGGTGGAATTTATTGTTAGCATCAGTATACATACCATATGTATGTATGTATGTATGTACATATATTTTCTATGTATAAACAAATAACGCCAATATTTAACCGTGTGTAGAGTAACGCCTCACTTGGTGAAATAATTGTATTTCCAAATTGTTAAATACTGAAATATATTTGCGTAGGGTTGCCATAGAATAATATTAAAAATAAAATAAGAATAAAAAGTTTAATAATTAAATGCAGAAAAATTGTTCAGTATATCTAAAATTTATTAAGGGACCTTTGCCTTAGACGATGATCCATGCCAAATTTTGCCTGGGTCAAAGTTGGTCAGCTGTTATATAATCGTATTTTTCCTCTCCGATCAATTTGTCTTAAAACTTAAAGAGTTTTGAAAGATTTCTAAGGGGTTAGGGGTAGTTAGAACTTTCAAAATTGTTTTCATTTTCGTTAAGTGTAATATCTTAAAAATATTCTCTGAAAATTTTAAGTTGATCCGATAATTAGTTTTTGAGTTATTCGACAAATGACAAAGAGAGCTCGGGCACTTCAAAGCGCAAGTGTGAAACTTTAAACATTTTTTTTCAACACTATGTTTTTGGAACTGGTGACAACTGTAAATCGAAAACCGCTTAGTAGATTTTGTTGAAATTTTTACGGCTTTTGGAATACATAATAAACTCGGACCTGATCGAGGGATATTTTGTTTTTCAAAAATTTCGATTTTTTAAGACCAATTAACCGTTGGGTTTTTCCCAAAAAATTAGAAAAAAATTTCCTGAGGCCGCCATTTTGTTAATTTTTGAAAAAAAAAACAAATCCTTGGATCAGACCCGAGTTTATCTACTTATAAAACTAACTTTTTTTGTCTGATTGATTTTAGATGAATTTCCCAGGACTTATAGTTGTCACCGCAAGTACCTTTTTTTTGAACTGGGTCAACACAAACAACTAAAGTTTGGAAATTAAATTTTTTTTTTTTGAAAACTTCATATAATAATGCCATATTACTACTTTTGTAAAATAACACGATTTAATAGCAAACAAAAAATACTGAAAATTCTCATTTTTTCGTGCCTCTGACTACCCCTAACCCCTTAAGACGAGTGGAAATCGAAATCGAACGGGTTCGGATTTTTATTCGGCCAAGGACTGTCACCTGGACAGTATACTTCATATTTATTAGCTGACTATTAGCTGTCGATAAAACAAAGCTAAATCAACAACTAATTGAGTGTCATAGAATTGTTGTTGATGTTTTCGGTATCTGCTTCTAAAGTCGATAATATAATTATGTATTTGAAGCTTCCCGTTCGCATGTCAAATATTATCACTTTCGCTTGGCGAAAATTCCGTTATACTTTGTTTTGCTCTCTTTGGCCAATTCTATATATTATTTATATACAAAACAGCGGCATAATTATTGTAATGTGTGAATAAATATGTTTTTTCTTTATCCCCAAATTGGTTACCTAACCATATTATGTTATTTTTATCCCATTAGTGTATGTATTGTAATTCCAATAAATTTGTTGCAACTGCACACACACACACACACATACACTTACTGCGACTTATTGTCACACTCAGCGTTGTTATCAATTTAAAATATTTGTTTTTGTTTTTGTTCGCCTATAAAGTAGTCGAATTATTAATTAAAACTGTCAGCTGTGCAGCCGAGCTCATTAGCATTACCAACACATAATGCCGTTACTCGTTACTCGCATTTGGTTATGAATATTTAGTCGCGCTTTATAAGCGCTTCTACTTTGCCCATATGCCGTGTGTGTTGTTGTTGGGTTTATGAAATTTTGTGCTTTACGATTATTTGCCAACAACGGCTGGTGGCAAAACAATGACAGCAATAAACATAAAATGCAATAAAAATTATTACCAAAAAAATGGACAAGCCATAAATAATAGAAAACTTTAAATTTTAGCGGAAAAAATAATTCGCGGGAAATTGCAAATTAGTCGCGTTCCTGCGCAGCTTATTTTGTATTAATTTATTGTATTGGTTTTCAATGCAAATTTTTGCGAAAAAAACAAAAACAACGAAGAATTAAATATGCTCGGATAATAAGCGTAAAAATGTTTCATAATTTCGCTGTAATTTCCAATGAGTCCTGCATTCACATACATGACATATGTATGTATGTACATACTTTCACATATACATACTTTCACATATACATACATACACATATTGTATATGCATTCATTATTTCGTGTGTTTTTAATAAACAAGTTTTTTATTTAATTATCGCTGATATTTTGACAAATGCTATTGATTTATTTCAGTGCATTGTGGCGTTCAACATAATTTGATACTATGTATTAGGGTAGCTCATATTTGCGTTGGGGAAAATTCATTGCTTGTGCAGACAAGGAAAATTATTTTAATTACTTATTCTTTTAATTAAAGCTGAATATTTTTTGCAAAAATTATTAAAACCGTTGGATGGCGGTTTTGGCATACCGCGTGAGCGTCAGCTAAGATTAGCCAACCTCATACATGCATATACTCCTTAACCGTATATATTTCATACTTTTGGTGATACATACTCTAATCTGAGCTCTGGATGGTGTGTTTTCCGCTTAAACCGTCCTACAATATTTTCAAATTATTTCTTGCCGGTTTATAATGACCATACTAAAATTTTAAATCAATATCCCAAATAGTTTTTAGTAACAGCCTTCCAAAGTTTAGCCGCTCATTTCAACCTGCTCAATCAGTCTATCTTTAAATGCGTTTTTCTGGGAACAGCATTTGTCGAATAAGCTGCAGTGGCTACTTGAAGGTGAATGATCCGATCACTTTAAATCGTGTTCTGTGTATAATTCTCCATACAATGACCAAGCATTTTTTTTTTACTTAATTAAAAGTCAAATTTGGACAGTCCAAGATTACCAGAATGTTAAGGGGAATTAAATTAAGAAAAACGCCGCCTTTTTGTCAATTTAACGCTCCCACAATTGTAACATAGTTACAGCGTTAATTTTTATCTATCTCTGGTTTGGACTTGGTTTTACTGAGTTTATGGTCCGAACAAAGCAGTTACCACTGTTTTTGGATTAATATGACCTTTCGGTCGTTAGCGTTATTTTTAATAGGATTTTTAAAAATAAATAACGCGAAAATAAAGATAAGGGTTTGCCAGTATGTTTTAAAAATTATATCGGACAAGTGACTGCCCCAACTTTCGATCACCTTTTGCAACTGGGGCCATATTCTCTCTCTAGGCGTCGCGAATTCACATAAACCGCACAAAAACTAGTCCATCGGTGTCAAATCGTATTATCTTGGAGACCATGCCACACATAACAAGATCCCCAAAGGCTTCCTTAAATAAAATGATTATTTAGTTGACTGTTTGTCTTGTGTGAGCCAAAGTTCTTTCACCTGAACATCCTCTGCATGAAAAAATTATAAAATAACATTATGACCGTCTTCATATTTGAAGAAATATGGACCAATAATTCTCTTTGCCCACAGAGCACGAAAACCTGTGACTCTTGAAGGACATAACGGCGTCTTGTGCATTATTATTACTTCAGATGCGACAATCTTGTTAACCCATTGACCTAAAGTTAGTTTCATAATTGAAAAAGGTTTTGTTATGAAAATCGGTATCGGCACCAACCAATATAGCAAAGAAAGTCCGTGCATTATGAAATGGCAAACCAAGCTAAGTATAAACGACTACTGAAACTACTCTATTCTGAAATAAACAGCCGTTATAATGCTCTTAGGAGAGTATCATTGAAGCTAATCGATCAAGTGATGAAGTCGAATCCTAAATGACTGCCCAGGAATTGTAGTGATCGTTTTGTTCTGCATTTTTTGATCAGCTGAAAGAATCAGTTAAAAATCAGATCAATTTTATCCAACACTACATGAACTAGTGATGTGTGTGAGTTTTTCGTGAATGTCTGAAGTGTACGTCTAAGTCTATTCTCAATCAGTGTGCAGATGTCACAGGATTCAATTAATCCTTTTTCTCTCTTTTCCTCTCCTATTTCATATGAGGAGGAGCAGAAAGAAGTTTTTTTTTGCAATTCAATCGAAAACTATAGTACTCAGCCTAAGTTTATAAGATATTTTATTCATTAAACTACTTATACTTGTTTTAATTTACTTGGCACATACGACGCAGCTATAAATACTTAATTATCTAAACATTTAACTCAAAAAATATAAACTTAAAATTATCAAGAAAATGCCACGCAATGTACTCGAAATAGACACATTCACGTTCTCAAATTAACATAACCTCAAATATTTGCTAAAAATAGCATCAAAATATTGTAGCATTAGCGAAGGAAGCAAATTAAGAACTAGCAGCACTTAATAATTAAACAAATCTACTTGATTCTCTTCAAACTAAAATAAGAGTGCTTTGCTCTTGTTGTTGCTATGTGGTTTTATTTTCGCTCACAAATCGCAAAGTATTTTGTTTAGCATTATTAATTGTCATTTATTAACAATTTCACAGATTTTTAGGAATCTTCTCAGCATTGCTGCTCGCCTCCCACAATTTATCTTCGCCACAGATTATTTATAACATCAACAACGCACTCACACACACACTCACGCACATTTAAGCAGAAATGTTTTTACTTTTCGAGTTAAAATGAATTGTGTAGTTAGCTGCGTGTTCGAATCGGCCGGTTGCTGCCATATGTCGCGACAGCTGGCTGGGCGCTGAGCTACGCAGCTGTGTGGTGGGCGGGGCGTATGAGTGACGTGGCGCGCAGTTGTCAAATTGGCTATTTCTCATTATATTTCTTTACTTATAGTTACAGTTTAGTTGCCTTGGCGTGTGTGTTTCCAAATTTTTTGGTTATTTGTCGCCTACTTTGCGTCTCGAACGCGGCCACCTGAGCTGCGACGCCTTGCCAACGACCTCATTTGGTTGTGTTGCTTGATTTATATTTTATTTTCTAATTTTCATTGTATTTATATCTCTTAATAGATTGTTAAGCTAATAAAATCTTTCTTCAGCTGGGACATTTGTGAGAATTATGTCTTTGCGGTGGCGATTTTAAATAAATTTTCCGTCTAAATATTTGCTAGTTGTGGCGCTGAATCTACATTGCCGTTATTTATGAGCTCAAATACGAACTAGTGGAAATTCCTATTAAGATATTTAAGTATGCGTGGTATTTCTAGTGAAAAATCTGCATGTGTTTTTTAATGAAAATTTTTAGTACTGGAAGAATCTTGAGTGGGTTAAAGAACTGTCAATTATGAAAGGCATTTTCAAGCTTTTCTTTTCGGATCTGTTGTCTAGTGGATGATAATCTAGAAGCGATTCGAGCTATGTTTTAAAGTATGATAAGTCTTTTTGTCCTGAAAAGCTTACAATCCGTTATGCGAAAACTAAAATTTAAGCAAATTTAGATTAAAAAGTCTACTGTTAAAGTCGCTAAGAGCAAAAGGCTTTCTGCTAGCTCCATGGCTTGTATATGAAGAAGCTTGGCTGAAAGCTAGCAATTTAAATTGACAAATAAGTGAAATGGTAATGATATTTTTGATAAGAAGCGAAAGCTCCTAGTTGAATGAAGCTTTTAAGAAAGCTGGTTATAAATTTTATCTATTTAGATATTCATCTTCTTACATATGTATATATAAAAATGAATCGCAAAATGTGTTGGTAAGCGCATAACTCAACAACGCCTGGACCAATTTGACCAATTCTTTTTTTAAAATGTTTGGTGAGGCTCAAGGATGGTTTTTACGGGAAGAAAAATTCGAATAATTGCCGGGAGACCCTTAAAAACAGCCCTTTTCTTTTTTCCATATAAATGAATGAATGTTGGTTTATTAGTAACGCTATGAGAACGACTGAATCAATCTTGATGAAATTTTAAGAGAATGTTCTGTATGGATTGGGGAAGGTTTGGAAATAAAGAAACCTGTATGCTTTTCGTGAGGAAAAGTCGGAAAATTGGCAAATTCCAAAAAGTTAATTTTTTCCATACAATTTTTTTTCAATTTTTTTTGTTTTGTTTTTCAATTATTTGAATCGTTCAAATTTGTCGTTTGCTTCAAAAATTTTTGAAAATTATTCAGTGAAAACGTTATGTGTGTTTCACACAAAGTGATCAATTACAGATTGAAATTTGTTACGATGCCACGAAGAGGTCGCGCTAATATCGGTCGGCGTTCTTTTTGGCATCAACATATGTACTTACATTAGCAGTCCAAGGCACATGACCGAGTACTTCCGAGATGCGATGACATATGTACGTGCGGTATTATGGATCGCGGTCAATCAGCAAGCGATCGTCCCGATGTCACAGTAAGACTTTTCAAGCAACAGCTTCGATGGACATTATCCTGAAGCAACGTATATACATATGATGCTAGATGTACTCTGTTGAGTGGCAAAACAGAGGTTTGCCGCACGCACACATTCTTCTTGGATGGTGGATGGTGGTTACACCAGTTAAAATTGATGAAATCATTCAGTCACACGGAAATTCCTGACGCAGAGAAAGGTGCAGTATTATACGAAGTGATGAAAACCAATATGGTTCATGGATCTTGCGGACACCACAATCCCACTTCGGTTTGTATGTCTGACAATAAATGCACGAAACAGTATCCACGTTTCTTTCGGAAACACAAACTAGAAATGAGGGATATCCACTCTATCGGCGTCGCTCACCAGACGACAATGGCAGAACATTCAGCATTCAATTTAGAAGAGTGAATATCGAAGTTGACAACACATGGATCGTACTATATTCACCATTATTGTCTAATTCATATTCAAAACTCATATCAGTGTTTGGTATTGCAGTTTAGTGTAATCGATAAAATACGTTTGAAAGTACATCACCATAGGAAGCAATACGGTTGATACATAAACTGCAATAAAGCGCTTTGTAGGACATTTACTTCTGCGATTCATGAACGTTTTCCGGCTGTTGTGCGCCTCACAGTTAATTTGGAGAAGGCCAAAGTATGTATTTCAACCCAGGGAATACAGTACAGCCAGTGGAAACACCGCCCGCAACAAAATTAGCATTTACGAGTTTTTGCTCAACTTTCGTCAGAGATCCGTTTGCGAGGATATTTGGAAATACCTTGATATTATACGTGTAATGCATCGTTGAAGAAATAATTACGCAGAAATCAAGGCCAACCAGTAGATGGACATCCAGGTGTGTTATCAACTAATCCATTAGGACGAATTTACACAATCCACCGGCAAAACGACGATTGTTTCAACCTTCGGTTGCTATTGATAAATGTTCGCGGTTCAACCTCATTTGAGTCTTTGCGTACTGTGAATGGTACGGTGTGTACAACTTTTTGAGAAGCAAGCCAGCAATTACAATTGCTGGAAAATGATAATCACTGGAATGCAAATGAAGCACACTTTTCGCGATAATCATTTCGACATATCAGCCTTCAAATCCGCGTCTATTATGTGATACGAACAAAAGGGAAATTGCCGAAATCTTTTTACATCGTCTTCGCTAAAAATTGGGAATAGATACTTCCGGTGGTTTGATATCAATTCCATCTGCCGTTTATCAGTTCACGAAATATGAACTCATCACGAATGTTCAGACATTGGCCAAATTATCGTAACTGCGATTCCTTAAGTATATGCGCAATGTTAACTGCCAAAAATACCGATATTGTTGACTTAAACTGGAAGATTCAAAGTCAAATTCCGGGAGACTTGCGCTCATGGTTCGTCTTGACAATGAATGAATTATCCAGTGGGAATTTCTAAATTATTTGGAGAGGCTTGGTATGTCACCGCACCATTTGCGTCTCGAAGTTGGATCTGTCGTTATTATGTTTCGCAATCTTCATGCGCCGAAACTGTGTAATGGAACCTGACTGATTGGGACGCAGCTAAAGAATACAAGGGGTAAGAATGCCTGATTTTACGAATTCCTTTGAGTTCTAAAGATTTGCCATTTCAGTTTAAACGTATTCCGTTTCCAGTGAAAATTGCATTTGAGATGACAGGACACAAGGATATTCGCATAGTGTGTGGCATAAATTTGGAAATACTATGTTTTTCACACGGTCAGATATAAGTGGCGTGCGCACGAGTTGGAAAACCATCTTTTCTGTACACCAGAAGAGAAGCCAAAAAATGTTGTTTATCAAGCTGTGTTGCATTGAAAAAACACATATTTTCACGCAGGACAACGGCTGCGGGGTCAGCTAGTTGATTATATTTATATATTAAGAAATTTTAAATTTCATATTTTTTTTTTAAGCTTTTTGCCATAAGTTATAAAAGCTTGTGACTTATATGTTTGCGTTATACTAGATAATTTTGAACTATAAAATAATTCGCTAAAAGCTAAGAGTATTCACGCATAGACAATGAAAGCTCTGTGACTTTCATATCAAAAAGCTTGAGAGAAAGCTCTCAGATTATTTTTAAATATTGATGAAATGTTAACGATTTCTTTTGAAAAAAGCGAAAGCTCAAAGCTCTATTTTTTTACCTAGTTTACCTATTCGTCGAATATGTTAAGAAATTTTAAAATTCATAATTTTTCAATTGCACTAATAAAGCTCAAAAACAATTGCGGTATTGTACCAAACTCAACACAAGTGACCTAAAACCCACTAAAAATAGTAAAAACAAAAGTTATGAATGAATAATTGTAGCAAACATATAAGTGGATTTGCGCAGTATGGCATCGGTATGTATGTATGTTTATCTCTGAGGTCTCAAAACCTCATATCGCACACCCGAAATGTTTGCCAGTAATTATAAGTGTATGACGAATACTTTTGTTTGTGTATGTGCGTGTGTGTGTGCGAGTGTGCATAACAAGTGTTCGTGTAAATAAATAAGTAATTGTTTGTGCGATACGCAAAATATTTTTCGGTCAACTTTCGGCTTTGCTCCGCTCTGCTTTGCGCTGCTGTGATGTGCCTGACCTTGTGCCAGTTTTCTTTGCATGCGGCGCCTTTGTTGCTTCTTAACCTCACTTGCTCATACTTTAATTTAATAATATTACATACATACATACATCTGTGAACATAGACATATTTAAGTACGTACAAGTGTTTACACATGTTTATCGGACAGATAATTACATAGCTATGTATTATATATGTATATTTAGATACGTTTGTGTGCGTATGAAAGTTGTGCAGTTGTGTTATTGTATACCAATAAATTTTATTGTATATTTATTTAACGTTTATTGACTGTGATTATACCTACAAGTCATTTATATTTTTGGCATAATGGCCAAATATATTTATTGTATACGTAAATATGTATATAGCCATATTTATGTATGTATGTATGTACATATGTGTTTACGCTTAACTGTACAACACTAACAATAACCTACGCAAAATTTCGTGAAAACATAATTTCAAGTAAAAAGGTTTTCTATGCAAGAATTTGATGTGGAAGGGCCAGTTTGTAGGGCAGCTATATGCTATAGTGATCTGATCTCAAAATTTTTTTTCGAAAATTCTAGCTTTGCCCTGCAAGAACCTGATTTTTATCGGTCAGTTTGTAGGGCAGCTAAACGCTATAGTGGTCCGATTTCAGCGGTTTCGACAAATAAGGAGCTTATTGGTAGAAAAAGAACTCGTGAAAAATTTCAGACCGATATCTCAAAATTTTGAGGGACTTATTCCCGTATAAACTGAAACTGACTGACAAGCGGACAGATCTAAATCGACTTAGCTCGTCACGCTGATCATTTAGATATAAACATTTTTACATACATATATGTATGTATAAATTATAGGGTCTTCGACGTTTCACGCTCAAGCTTCGCGACAAACTTATTATACCCTCTTCAGTGCATAAAGAATTATTACCGCACCCTCAAACCACTGTCCATCTTAGCTTTTAAAAATTCGTTTTGTCCAATTTGACACAATTGCTCATCGAACTGGCATCCATCGGATTCCGTAAATATTTTCAAATACACACACACACACAATCTCTTTCGAACAACAATGTTGCATGCACCTACTCATTTACATACCGACTGCTAAGCGCTGCGATCATCCAAACGATTTGTCGCTCACCCGCCGAGCGTTCGCGAGATTTATCTGTTGATCGTTCGTGTCGTTTTATTAGGCGAGCGCTCGTTTTGACATTTCAGCACCGTTAGCCTGCAGTCAGAGCGTTGGCCACTGTGGCGCGCCGCTACGCGTCGGTGGACCGTGTCATAAAGTGACAAATTTGTGTGTGTTCCATTCCAAACATTTCATTTGCTTGACATTCTCGCTGAACTTTTTTGTCTTATTTATTTACATAGACAAGCTTTATGGTTTTATTTTCTGAATTTTAAAATTTTTCAATTTTCTGTTGTTGTTGTTTTGTTACAATGTTGCAGATGCTAATATGCATAAATACATATTTTGTTGTTCGCTGATATTTATGAAGTTGTTGGCACTCGTGTTAAC
Source organism: Bactrocera zonata (assembly GCA_037783105.1). Classification (NCBI taxonomy): domain Eukaryota; kingdom Metazoa; phylum Arthropoda; class Insecta; order Diptera; family Tephritidae; genus Bactrocera; species Bactrocera zonata. Next base: position 299,026 of record JBAWJQ010003824.1, on the reverse strand, counting down.
TGTACATTTGAATACAAATACACATCGGTTCAATTAGCATTTGTGCATTTGTTGCTTCGTTTAGCTGCGCATATTTTATTTTTATTTTCTTTTCGGATTCTCTGGCAGTAGCTGTCAGGTGAGATCTTAGAAATATATTCAAAATTATGCCAGAAATTTATAAATAGTATTTGGGCAGGTACAAACGATCTAGAAAATTACAAAAGCTTTTTAAATAAATACAATTCAAATTATTTTGCTTTTATTATATAAATTATTGGTCTGCCCGGCTTGAATTATGCATGGATCTCTGCTGGTTCGAATGGCATTGAAGGTGTAATAAGAATTGTTAGACAAGTGTTGACTACTTCAAAAGGTTTTTCCGACATGACGAACGCCCTGTGTAAATTAAAAAACCAGTTCTTTGTAATGCCAAAAGCTCCTAAAGATCGAACATAATCTGTTTCTATCGGAAAAGCGCTTTAAGGCCATCACAAATCTGCTCGACGATTTGTTTCGATTCTACTGCATCGTATGCAGTCCACTTGGATGACTGTTGACTGGACTTTGGAGTGAAATGATGTAGCCATGCTTCAACCATTGTCACAAATCCATGCAAAAACTCAAGTTTACTGCATTGCAACATATCCAAACACTGCTACGAATCAACTCAACTCGTGCTTATTTTTGGTCATAAGTGACCTCGCGCAGCAATTGATATCTTTAGAGTGATCAGAGTTGGTCATCCAAAATTATTTTGTGGACTTATTCGATGTTTTCCTCGGTAACAACCTCTTTTGGGCCTTCACCGTTTTCGGCAGTAATTTCACCACGTCTAAACTTAGCATACCAATTCTTGATGGATCCTGCCAAGTTTTTAATTTAACTCTATTTTTTCCCTTCAAAAAGCAATATTTTATCAACACTCGAAACTACTTTTTATCTATTTTTTCACAATAAAAAAAACAAAAGTTGCTTCACTTAAAATGATATATTTAACAAACTAATGATTCGAAGGCTGTCAAATTTATACACGCTCCTTATGAAAGTTAAGGCTAACGAATAATTATATGGATTTGAATCTAGGAACGCTATCTAGGTGTTTGGCCGGAACTTCACAATTGATACCCAATTTAGATCAACTGCTATATATTTGAAATTTGGTTAGTAATTTAGCCAAGACCGGATTATCTCTGGATGCATGCGCGGAGAAAACAAGCGATTCGAAAACTGATCTCCATTTTATCTTCGAAGAGTGTGGTGTATCTAGCACACTCTTGCAGAGGTCAGGGTCTCCTGACCAGGTTTGCTAATAAAATTTAATCAAATGCCATCTTTGGTGACAGATTTGAAGTCTTCAAATATCTGATATATCTTCGATATATCCTCGATTAAAAAACGGCCAAATTTAAATATTTTTTGTTTTTATAAAAAATTAAATATTTTCTCAAACGTTTTGTTGTTCTAAATATATACATATTTTACAAAAATTTTGTATAAATTTGAAAACTCGACGTCATTTCCGACAGTTACTTAGACAAATCTGCCTCCGCGTTTACAGCAGAACTTCTTACAGGGTCTTCAATAGTAAATAAAAAAATGTGTGTGTAATTAAGAATATAACTTAAGCATAGGATGAATTAAAAAAGTGAAAATTGTACTTTCGCAGATTTTTATAAAAAAATTAAAATTTTAGTGAAAATCGCTCGACTTTTTTTTGTTTAATAGTTACCATTGAACCGAAAGAGATCTTCGATCAGGACCTTGTAAAGTATATCGCGAAGACCTGTGTATAAGTTCTTTAAGATCGGTTGAGTAGTTCGCGAGAAATCTTAGAAAATATAATTTCAAGACAAACGCGTTTTAAGTTTTAAGAAACTAAATAGCAGACCTTGAGCGCGCAAAGTTTCAAGACTGCATCTCCAAAACTATTACACCAACCAACTTGACCGTTTAGGACAACATTCTAGAGATCTTAGAGAATTAAATGAGGCAATAAAAACCAAATCGATTTTTTGAAGTTGTGAAACTCATGGAAACTTTAACCTCCTAACACCCTAAAAACCATGAACGGGAGAACATGAGTTTATTGACTCGAAATTATCGTATTTCGAAAGAGATCCCCTAAATTTGTATTAAAAAAATTAAATATTTCAATTAATGTTCGGGAAAACTAATTGTTCCTAATTTTGTAAACATTGCGAACAATTTTGATAAAATTTCGTCATAAAAATATCTTACAATTTCGCTTATTAAAATCGGCGAGTGGCAAAAGGCCTTGAATTAAAAATTAATAGAGTAAAATAGATAAATCTGTGGAATTCCAAAAACAATGCACTGCAACAACAATAAATCGAAGTAGTTCACCAATTCCCATTTGCCCACATAGAGGCGATTTTTTATTGAAAAGCTACAATTAATTAACTCGCATATGCAATAATTTTAACACTGTTTATTTGAGCGATGAATTATGATTATTTATTGCAAAATCATACTGACTCCACAGCAATTTGCCATGCACATAAATTAATGGCGAACATAAATTGTTTATGTCAGGTGCAAGTTTGCATGTGTGTGTGTGAGTGTGTTTGCCGCCAATACGCCACATACGCGCAAGCTAACTACAGCAATAACAAAAGCAACAATAGCAACAAAAATGGCATAAATTTTAATTAAAACATTAACAACAATGTTGCCACCCTACGCGCATTGTTGTTGCTATTGCTGTTGCTGTTACAATAGTACAGCAAGCGCGCTGTGGCTGTCTGTTTCTATTTTTTAGTTCACAATGAAATAACTCATTTTTTATGCGCTATCTGATGCTGTTCAATCGGACATTAGAACTTGTTTCGCTGTCTAATACCAATTAATGTTTTGATAAAGTTTCGGCGCATGCGCGGCCGACGAGGTCGCGGCGCCAGCTGTTAACAGCGCTGTGCGTTGCGCATGCGCAGAAGCGGCGCGGCGTAGTGGAGAGTAGAAAAGTGTAGCTTATGGATGAGAGTATGTGTGTGTGTGTGTGGAGCAGATCGGCTGTTAAACGGCACACTTTTGCGCCTGCTGAACTCTGGCTCCACACGCGTGTGTGAAATTAATCATTTTTGTTGTAATGCTTATTTGTTAAGCGTCTACTGATTTTGCTTCGCATTTCAAGTCTACAAATATTATCTTGTTTAATTTGTAAGTGATAATGTTGTACAAAGGTTTGGCGCATTAAACAACTGCATTTAATTAGTTCCCAGTGAACTTTCCCTGCTTGGCCTTTCGGCTGATTTCTTACTGCAGCGATGCGTTTACACTAATTAAAGTGTCCATCATTTGTCAGCCTGTACTTGTTGGTTGTTGTTTGACCTCTCAACAGTAATATTATGTTTACCAAATTAGCTGTCCAAGTAAAGCAAAAAACAAAAATTGTAAAAATTCATAAATTTCCATTCCCATACGCTCGAATCCCACTGCCTTTATTATTTGAGGTTAAATTAAGGTTATGTGTTCTCCACAAAACGTCACACCTACCATAATTTGGTGAAGATCGTCAGAAAAGTGTAACTGTATTTAATAATAGGTCTAGTATAATTAAATTCATTATTTTTGCATTAAAGTGAAGGTTGTGTTTAGAATAGTTGGAACTATACGATGTAGGTGATATATGCAACGCCGTTTTCAACGATTTGTTGGCATTTTGAAGGTATTTTATTAACCCACTCACAAAGAAACCTCTTGGAAAAAACTACGGCAGTAGAGACTTCTCTTGAGACGATTTTTTCCAGCAAAATCCATTCGGTGCAGATAGGAACAGATAGTAATCATTTGATGGCACAAACGAACTATAAGCAGATTGCTTAAGAACAAACCACCCAAGTTTCCAAAGTTTCTAGTGAATCACTACTAATCGTAAAAACAAATAGTAAATGTTGGCGACAGCTCTCCGCGATTCGAGCACAGTCGCTTTTCATGTTATCGTTATCGTAAGTGGCCCACATTTTAGTCATCGGGCTGGGTATTAACTCTGCCTCGGATTCGTTTAGGAAAGCTGCTGCCTTTGCCAACTCGTCTGCTTTTTCGTTGCCGAAAATGTACCTGTGGCCGGGAACCCAGATCAAGTCAAGGTGAAGCCTGTCTTCTAGAGAGCTCAGTGCCTTCTTGCAGTTAGCTTCAATTACTCATGGGCGACGACAAGACCAGGATAGCCGCTTAGCTAATCGTGTATATTGTTGCTTCACAAGCCATCTCTATGCCTATTATTTCCGCTTGGAAGATGATAGCCGAGTTCGATAGACGGATAGAGAGAGACAAATGTCCAGATCATCGGAATATACTGCCGCGCCTACTCCGCAGTCCATTTTGGACCCGTCGGTATAGACTGAGATGGTATCTTCCTCCCCTATTATGCCCTTCTCCAATCACGTTTACAGGGTATCCTCACCTGGAAGTGGCTATTGAAATCTAGCATTGGGAGAATGTAGTCTGATTTATTGACGTTTACACTGAGTTTGGGATATCCCTATGGCTATAGTTCTTCTGATTCCACACACACCATTCTTTTATTCTCCAATAAGAACATGCTGCTATTTGTGAATTTAGATGTTGTATTATTGGCACATGATTATACTAGGTTTGGGGCCCCTATTTCTGCTGACGTTCTCTTGCAAGTGTAGCAGGCTATATAGGCTTTATTAATTTTTCAGTTTAATTTGGTGTCAATCTCCATCCCTATGTACCGAATTAAAATAATAAAAGGTATGATAAGCTCCGTGCTTATAACTTTAGTTAACAACACATAAAAAATACGCCAGTTTTTTATGAAAATTCGGAATGAAAAGATTGCCAAATATATATTGGTGGACTGGACTAATGCTGATTTGGGTTCTACGTTGTTAAAAATTTAGATTTATTTTTTTTTTTTAATTTCATGTTGATGTCTTAAATAAAGGCAGCAAATTATAAACTTTGTTCGTAGTGAAGAAACTCTAAATTCGATTAGCTCTATGTCATCTGTCTGAGCTTTTGATGATTTTTCCCAAACACCTTCGGTCAATTACTTGAATATTCTGTTTAAACCAATTTATTTTCTAGTTCAAATATGTAGAATATATCTTAAAGACACTACTTTCCAGTGGACCAATTTAATCTTTTCAACACGTGTGTCTTTTTTAACAAAAAAAAGCTGAGGGGAAATCAATTTCGAGCAATCAATGCGTCAGTGCCGACTGCCAAACGTAGCAAATGACAGAGCAGCAGGCTAAGACGCATTGAACCAAAAGCGCTTTTTTGCTCCCTATGGTCAATAACTTCATTTGCCACGGTTCGTAGAAAATCTATACGCCATATTTCCATACAGATGTTTGTATGTAGGTATGTGGTGCGGCGAGTTCAACCAACTATCGCAGCCGCCGCATGCAAATTCACGCAATTTTTCATTCCCAACGCTCGACGCTCATCACCAGCCGTTCACCAGCGCCATCGATAGGCGGCCATCCAGCCACCCGTGCGCGGCTATGCACAGTCAATATTTCGCTGTCCATTTCCGAGTTTGCTGTATGGCCCGGTCGGCAGCCGTTGTTGCTGTTCTTGTTCTATTGTTTGTCCATTTTTAGTGATCAGTGATTTTTGGGTCATCGATCGCAGAACATTTAAATTTATTTGTTAAGCCAATAGCTTCTCCAACCGTTTTGATTTTGTTTTTTCTATTTTTAGTTGTTGTTTTTGCTTTGATTGGTGCGCGATCGCGGCTCAGTGGTGATCGCTAGTTGCTTGGATTGATTGCTGTAACCGTTTTGACGCTCGTTTTGCTTGGTTCGCTGACCAGTCATTGATCTGATCTCTCTATGGTTCTAATTTCGTTGGATTATCCCATTATGCGGACGTCTTTTGTCAGTGATGTTTACATGTGTGTTGTTGTGATCAATTAAACAACATTGTTAACAGTTCTTTAAAGTGTTGTATCATTGTTGTGCGGGTAGAACACACTTGTCTTGTTTGTTTTGTCATATTTTATTCGAAAGAGGGAGACAGAAAGAGATTGGATAATAATTTAGATTTATTGGAAATACAACGTCGTGGAGAAAGCACTACAGACTGATTGTAGTAATAACAATAACTGTTTTTACTTCATTAGCAGTTTGTGATTAAAAGCTTTTTAAAAACGCTTATTGTTGCACAGCTTGATGAAATTCTTTTCGAATTAACATCACTTTTCTATTTGAAGACTTTCTTCCAACTCAATTTTTGTCTATGAAAGTTTTTCATTGAAAAAATGGACTCTATGATCCGCCGATTACTAATTTGAGTGTCACTCTTTTATTGTACCAAACGCCTACTCGGCTGTGCGCCTTATTCTGGGAGCATTATTAGGACTAGGTCCAATTTGTGAACCAAATATGTATGTACATGTCATCTTGCTGCAGTGATTTAAGGAAAAGGTGAAATTGTCATTTTAAACTCTCGACCATCAGCATGGCAGGTACATTTTTTTCTGGGTGGTAGGGCTGTCTATAACATTTGTTAAGTGACTGTTTGTCCAAAGATTTAATTATCTCGAGAGTTTCTGGACGACGGTTCAGAAAGTGCAAAAATTAATCTTCGTGTACGGTTGAACTTCATCGGAAGCACGCGGTGGTCCAGAGAGGAGCCAATAGAGTGGGGGAATATTAATCCCGTTAGTATCTCAATGGACCTCCTAATGACCTAGGTGCCTCGTTAGACAGCCACTTTACCTACCTACCCACCTACATGTTTTTTTTTTGTAAAGAACCAAAAGGGTCCTTATCGATTTCTATAGTGGTTGACTTTGTGGAGAAAAAACAAACATCAAATTTTGTTTGCGGAACGAATATTTTTGTGCGGAGATGTTGTAAATGTGGAAGTTCTTTGGTGATCAAACTCAAGTCCCGAGGGGTGCCAAAATCAAAACATGTGACAATACATTGGTCACTCGCAGCATGTTTGCCTGGGACCATATTGTTCCGCAACCACCGTTTTCGCTTGATATGACTTCGAAGCTTTGACAAGATTGAGAAGATAAAAATCGAACAAAGTCTAGAAGGCTACATCGGAAAAAGACTATTATTACTGTTTTAAGGATTGGAAAAAGCGTTGACAAAAGTGCGTTTTATTAAAAAAAGCCAATGGATAAAAGAATATTGAACTTAAATACAATATTTTTTTGAATACGTCTTATTTCGTCTAATTTTTCGGCACACTGACAGAAATAGCCGATTTTGTAGCTTTAACGAGTGTTCTTTTGCTAACCTCTTTCTCCTTGTGTTATATTTTTGGCATAACCGTAAATTCATGGTATAGTGCCACTTAACCGATTTTATATAACTTAAACTAACCACACTTAAAAGTCGGGTATTTAAATGAACACTTATTTGAACTCAGTTATGAAATATATTAAAATTTATTATTAATATAATAATGTATGATTTTTATCACAACTTTTAACAATTTGTTTATCACTGGAACCGTGCGTGTGCATTCGTGTGTCTTCGTGCAGTATGTATAAATATACATACAAATATGAAAAATATTGTGCTTGTGGGCAGATGCACAAATAAATTTCTTGGAAAGTATATGAAAAAAAAATTTATAGCTCACCTTGTGTGTATATTTAACAGATTTGCTAATATTATTTAAAAACATCGAGGAGCGTGAAAAGCATACGAGTACATTCCAAGTGTAAACAAATACACTTGCTTCCACTTTATTTAAATTATTTTTGGGTTTTGTTTATTTTGCTTTCAGTTTTGGTTAGAGTTTATGCCACTTCGCTGCTAAAAGCACTAATTTTTAATTAATTTCAGCTGAAAATAACCGTTGTCTAGCCAGTGGCCTTTAGGCTTCTGAGGCCATTAGCAAAGTTTTATTATCATTAAAAAAAAAAAAAGAATTTTATCAAAATCAATTTTTGTATTTTTTTTTTTTTGTTTTCTTATAAAGCAACAAGTTGCACGCTTCTCAAGTTCAATTTGGGTTATTTATAGTTCAGCGAGGTGAAGGTGAATTAATTACCGCGCATTTTTATAGTTTAAACAAAAGCTAATATTTTTACTTGTAGGCTTATGGAATTTCAATACGCATCTTCTTATATGAAAATAATTGTGTATGGACTCGAAATAATTTCCAAAAATTGCCACGTGCGCAAATACCAGATACTACAAAGCAGATAAGGGATGGTTAGTTTATGGAATGAATAAATGTAGATTTTCGCGACTTAAACTAAATATGGATTACTTTCGTGAAATAAATTTAAGAAATAATCAGATAATTTACTTTTTTTAATGATTTCAGTTATGAACTTTTTGCTTTAAGTGGTTATCTTCAAAAAAGTCATTAAAGGCGTATTCGAGCACGACCAATAGATGTGGGAGTTCAGTGATCTTGAAAATGGTAAATGAAATCAGAACTAACAATAAATTTCTTGGATATGAACATGGATATTTCTTCCATTCATTTTGATCCAAACCAATGCTCGCGAAAAATTAAACTAGCATCAAGTACCAGGAGGAAATATACAACAAATCGATTGCTCCGAAGCTAGTATATATTTCATAAATGCAAAGTTTCCAAAAAATCATATACTTTTGATCGCTCAGTTGGTATGGCAGTTATATGCTATAGTGGTCCGATATCGGCGGTTCCGGCAAATGAGCAGCCTCTTGGTGAGAAAAAAGTGTGTTCAATATTTCTGCGGAATATCTGAAAAATTCAGGGACTAAGCTTTTAGTACTTCAAATCGTGCACAACTTCAAAATGGATCAAGTGGTTGGTTCATTAATTTAGATTTTTTTTAGATTCCTTACAATTTTTGTATACTCCTGCGGTCAGGAATATATAATATTTACAACCACATACATATATGTATACTTAGTAGCGAAGAACTTCAGACCGATTAGCCTTTTATTATTTCTCTTACGGGCTGATATACCATCTCATCAAATATGAACCGGACTGAGAATAACAAATAAAATAAATGCTCATGTCTCTTATAAATTCTTATTATCGTCCTAAAAATATGTAGGTTTTTGAGCAAATACAAGTTTGCTAACGCTTAATCCAATCTTCCATCTACTTGTTAATTGACAAGACACTAAACTTTAGCACTGTTTTTTTCGAATCGGCTCGTATTTGGAGCTTCATTTGGTAGTTTGCTTTCTTAGAGTTTCGGCATCATATTCATTCATTCATTCATTAATGTAGTAGAGCCCTCGGCTATGTTTGAAAGCATCTCTTTTTCGGTCTCTACTCGACTTCGTTTTTGCAAAAATTCCAGGTATTCCAGGAATCGAGGCTAGCATTGAAACGCTTAATACCCAAGCTTTAACCAAAGGGTGCTGAGTCGATCCATATGGTCCTCTGCTATCTCTCTGTTGCTAACACGACCATTTGCAAGAGCTATATTTTTAACTCTTTTTGATTTTGTCGTCATTAAAAGAGCTGGATCGACGGCTCGTTTGAAGCAAGTTTATGATGACCGAAAGACCTTTACTAAATGCTTTGTACTACTGCTGAAGTACTTGTGCTCGCTTAGAGATTCCGAGAGGTCAAATTTAATCTGATTGTGCAGTCTCAAGAAAGAAATTCTACTTAGCAAATTGTCATCCAAGGGAGAAGATGGAATCATCTAAGGCGGTAGCAGATACATCCCAAGCGACACACTGCGACTTTAAATCTTAATATTTCGTTGAATTCCTGGTTAGAGATTTTGTGTCCTGATCCAATTAATCTCTAGGTAAAAGACTGAAATCTGAGTTCTCTTGCCAACAGTCTGCGTTTAATGCCGTTCTTTTGGAGGTTCTATTAGGTGGTAGCAGGTGACAGGAAATGTTATTGATATTCTAGTTACTCTTAGCGAACCTCTCGGATATATTGCTGCAGGTATGAATTCAAAAAAAATCGAACGTGATTACAAGTTCCTTAAAAGACTGAAGTAATGCTGTGAATTCGAGTAAAGTCAGACAGGGTCAGATTCCCACATAACGGTTGAGCTTACCAACGAAGCTTAATCGAAATCGTTTTACAAAATCTGTTATCGATAAAATATTTCCATTATTATCGATTATTACGAAGTCACAAGTGCTATGCAGAAAATTAATACTTTTAATTACTAAAATTGGTCACCTCTCTTTACTTAATGCCTGAAAATATTTTAACTAAAAGTTTCAAATCAAAACGCAACAACAAATCGCTTTAAAAACAAGCGAAACTGCACATGACTCGATCGCTTGTTTGTTGCACTTGTCTTCGGTGGCGCGGCTGCTTATCCGCAGGCGATGATGGTGTGTGAAAGCGTAGAAGCGTGAACATTTATGCACATGACCCGCCTGGCGTTGCGCCGTTCGGCGCTCGGCCGATGAGGTTGCCCCAAATCGCCTGACAATGCAATTGCCTGCGCCGCTTTGCTGCCACGCGAAATGCAACGTTTTATTAGTCCAAATTACTGTGTGTGGCACTTGTACGCACAACAACAACATTGGCAGCAGCAACAACAATAACAGAATTAGCAATGCCTATTTACCACATAAAATCGAGTAATAATTAAATGAGCACCATGTGAGGAGCAGGCGGAGGTGGCAGCGGCATGAGGGCGAAACACCGGCGCTGCATTCGCCATAAATTTACATGCGAGTGCGTGCAACATTGCAATAAATTTGTTGCATGCTTAAAATTGTGTGCGCGAATAGAAATGTCAGCGGTTAAAAATAAAACGTCAGCAGCAGTGGTGGCAACTACGCGAATGAGCTGGCAAAGTGCACACACATATGTAAATATAAATACACATATATATGTGTATCGAAAGTATGTATATACTATATATATTTGTGCAACGGCCGGTGCTTGTGCACCTATTATTATTACGTGCGTATCGGTCGTCGCCACCAACACGCGCGCTGCAATTGTGAGTCACATGTGGCACGTTACAGGTGCCGCGTGCTCGGCTGGTAGGCATGAAATTCCATTACATAAAATCATAAAAGTATATTTGTACATATGGATATCGGTACCCAGCAATATATAATGGTTATGCGCGATAATTGTGTGCACATTTTGAAAATCGTAGATTTTTTTCCCATTTTCTGCCGTGAGAGTGGTCTGAGGCCTCACAGCTAACTTAATAATTTATAGGTATATATATACATTTATTGCATATACTGTAAGTGCGTTTTAACTGACGTTGCAAGTGTTTTTCTCAGTTTCAGTTTGAAAAATTGTTACTTACCCACTTCATATGGGGTTAAAAGGCTGCAAATGTTGCGAAAGACACACAGATCTAGATATGTCTGTACAATGATTTCTTTGTGTAAATGTGTTTGTGTGTGCTTGTCGGCCAAAGCCATTATTTAATTTCGAAAATGTGCAGTCACACGCAGTGCTCTTTCTTTTATTGCCACTTACAGCCGAGGAGGTTACTTAAGACTTCAATAAGGAAATCGATATGACTTTCCATTTGCCTTTCTTCCTTGTGATTGCCTACACTTGAGCTTTGGTTGCTAGTATTTTATAGATTTTAATTGGTGAAATGTTTAAATAAATAGTTAAATTTTGGTTGTTAACTAATTAGCTATGTTTAGTCAACATCGAAGTTAGTTATCGATAACTGATATTAAGATTATTTTTAATATCACAATTGTAATAGTTTAACAAATTTAACAAATATTTTTGTGATATTCAGCCTTACAGCTTTGTCTACATACATAATACATTATGGAAAAAATGAAGAAATTATGAATGCATTTAGGTACCCGTAGTTGAGTAGTCACTTCTTTAACTCAAGCGGAGAATGGGTTGGAGTGGCAAAAACAAAAAAATGAAAAGAAGCCTATATTCCAACTGTTTGTTTAGATAATAATATTTATCTGTCATTTAGGGTATATGTGCCAAGCTTTAGAATGTTCCAATAATTTGCTTTCAATTGTATTCAGATCTCAGGTAGATGAAACATTCTTTGTTAGTATCGGAAAAGGATTCTATTACTGCAAAACTGTGTTCAGCTGTATTTCCAGAATAAACCCATTGGAATATTAGTATGTCTTAATTAACTATTTGGAATGATTTGAACATAATGACCACTTTCCAGGAGCCATACGCTTTGAGTTTCACTAAGGTACTTCAGATACCATCACCTAAATATCAGGAATAAAATCAACCTGATGTTTGAAAATCCTGGTATTAATTATATGTATCGGCGCGAGAGCACGCTGGCTCGATTTTATTAACTTTAGGCACATAGACGCACCATTACTAGAAAAATACGCTCATGCGATTTTGTTAAAAGAACTCACATATTGGCCGATATATGTGGTATAAAGTCAGCTAGAAGTTCGAAAATCTTTCTATTAGGTACATGGAGACTGAACGAAGTATTGACCGAATTCTAGACATTTTTGGCATACGAACACATTGATCGATATTTTTAGTGAAAAGTCGGGTCCGCGTCTTCGGTATCTGGGGGCTTGAACAGTGAATGTCCAACTTTCAGAATATTTAATTAGAATTTAAAGCGTTATTTGTGCTAAGTTTTATGCCGACATATTGATTGGTGCTTCATTTGTACACTGGTCCGTAGAAAAATCAGATGTGTTATATAAGAAGTAGGGGTGGTTGTTTTTGGTTGAAATTGGTTTAGTCGTGGTGGCGAATGAGTTGTCGCTGACTTCGCCTTTTTTGTTAAAACAAATATTCTCAAGACCATTTCTTAACGCAGTAATAAAAATATGATTAAAAATAATTATTTAAGGGATTACATGGATTGACGGTTTCAGAAAATCGATATTTTTATTTGTCTTTTAAAATTCTACAACATCCCAGGAATATTGTCTTTTTCAAGTTGATTCGAGTAATAGTTACGGAGAGTACAACTTGCGTGTTCGAGGCTAGCTGGGCTAAGTGCGTCGTCTTTAAAAGTGTTTTTATCGAAACTGTAACCCCTTAATTGAATTTCAACGTTTTTATTTTTGCTGATGTTGTCTTTGCATCGGTAGAAACCATCCCTGAAATAATTGTAAATAATAAAAACTCGAGTCCAATCAGGTTACGTATAGCAACTGTCGTGAGAATGGAGACTTCTAACGACTTTTAAAGCCTTCCCTCTAGGCTCTTTATGGTAACCCTGGACGTGCTCTGTTAGTAGATTCTAACTTTTGAATGAAATTTAGGTTATGGCTTCGATAAAAACTGAAAAGCTTGCCATTAATTTAATTAATTACAAGATGAACACCCGATTCCCACACATAAACGACATCATTTGTGAGATAATTCATGCTGACACCTATTAAGTAATATGAAAATACACAATGACTATATTAAGCCGATTTTACAATGCTATTCTGCTTCAAATACCCACAACTTAAGACGTAATAAATTGTTGTTAGCCGAAACTACAATGCCAAAAGCGCCAAAAATCAAGGCAAAAGCAGCAAAGCATGTGGCCAAAATGGAGAGAAAAAACAAACACGAAAAAAATGTAAAATAAATTTTAAAATAAAAAGTTTAAAATGCTCATAAATAATAAAGCTTCACAAGCTGAAATAAAATATCCAAAAGCGTTTTGACAGAAACAGGCAATTTGCTAATTTGCCAACACACCCACACACAAAGCCGCCGAGATAAACTAATAATATCGCATAAGCGAGCAGCGAAATCAAAACCAAAGCTAAAAATCCAGAAGAAAAAAAACGAAAAAAAAGCAAAAACATTTGCAAAGCAAACACAAAAGGTGAAGCTGAAATAAAGCTGTGCAAAATATTTTTATTTACTTAGGCAAAAATTCCAAGCCAGCTTACCTGGACGAGGCAGAAGCGGAAGAAGAGGCAGAAGAAGGTGCGTGAAATCACTGAAATCATTGTCGGCGGTTAAACAGCGACAACAACTACAAATATTTGTACAAATAAACATAAAATAAAATACAAAAACAACAAAAAGACAACAAATAAAATGAGTATCCAAGCACACACACACACACACAGACGCAAATGTGTGCGAGTGCTTCTCAAGCTACTTAGCAGGGCCGCGAAATTCTCATAAATTTGAAAGGCTTCGTAGCAGAACGAAATAGCGAACTGTTTGAGCCGCCAAATGACAAACGGCGAATTAACAAATTAATAAATTTGAATGCCGCGCATATTGGCTGACGAAGTAGCGCGCAGTAGGGGCGATAAAGCGATATTATTAGACGTAGACGCACAAATAAGCCACATGCTACATAAATAAAAGGCGAAAACTATATAAAAATCAACAACAACAACTACAACAACAGCAGCAGCAGCAGCAGAATTTAAAATATTCAAAGTCGTGACTGTTTTGGCACTTCTGATAGCCGACTGTTGGTGGTCGCCTGTGGTTGTTGTAATTTATGTTTTTTGCCTTTTTCTGCTCAGTCAAGTTTTTTTCTTTCGTTTGGGTAAGCGTGTTTCGCTTATGCTAAGCGCTGTTTTCCGCTCAATTTCCTAATAAAGTTAGCTTATATTTTATCTGCGTGGCATAAATTAAAGCAAAAGCGTCGCTCTAATCAGCTCCCGCAGTCGCTTGGCTACCTGAGCGCAGAATCATGGAATGAAGCGAAAAGCAAAAGCCAACGCTGTCGTCAGCATCGATAAAAACGATACACCTCTCGTGTGTGAGTGTGTATATGTGTGAGTGTTTGTTGTGCTTGCTGATCTTGCACGCTTCCACGCTTCTACTCGGCTCCGTCGCACCGTCTTACAGCCTCCGCACTTTGGGCGACCCTAGTGCGAGCGCTTGCCGGCAGCAGTCAGCAGTCAGCCACGCTGCGACACGCCCATTATTAATGCATATTAATTACTTTTAATGCGACATGTGCCGGCCACCTACTCGATTTGCTGAAAGTTTACGAGTGCCGCTGTCATTGTTGTTGTTGTTGCCGCTTTTGCTCCTGTTGTTCCGGCAGCTTTGTTGATAGTTTGCTAGCGCTAATTTGCTTGCCACCGCCGCAAAGCTGATACTCAATCGTTTGTAAAGAATTGCGGTAGTTGGGTCGGTGTGGTGACGTTGGACCCATCTGTTTGATTGTCTTTAGTGAAATGGTCGGGTGTGTGGCACTGCATTAACCCTTGGGTACATAAGTAAGTAAGAGATGTCTAAAAAGAGGAGTGTATTTGACTTTGAAGCCAATCCTATATTAATTCTTTTAGATGTTGCAGTCAATTCCTTTGGCTATTCTGGTAGGTTCGTGAGCCGCGCAAAGACCAGTTTTGATCCTGAGCGACGCCAGATGGAGTGCCGTTACATAGTTTATGCCTGCGTTTGATTCGAATTTCTAAATTCTGCAGCCGATACCTCTTTCAGTGTCTCATATCATGGGGCCCCAAATATTTGAAACGTTGCCTTGCCAATTCACAAAGTGCACAAGAGATGCTCCACTACTGCCCCCGTGCCTTGCTCTTGACAGTTTGTGCAGTCATCTCGACATGTCAGCTCCATTCTGCAGGTGTGTATTGGCACCAGACTGTTATTAGTGAGTATGTAAGTCATGTTCCCAACAGTCTCTTCTATCAAGTGTGTGCTGGAATTTTGGTAATTTTTTCATCCGGATAGATGATTCCATGGAATTTTAACCTTCCTTGTCATGCCAATGTTGAATCAAAGCCGTGTCTCACTGTTGTCATTATCGTCCTTTATATCACTGATATTGAAGTTTATTGTGATCTGGTCCAGTAGCAGTGAAGGCGCTTGTTTCTGGTGACGCTCTCTACAGCTGCCATGCTACACAGGACATTACGGGCCGATATGCAAACGGAGTATGTCTTATGCGTAACTTTTATCAGCATATTCTTGAACCAACTCCGTCCAATAATTTCGAACCTTTCGTAACATAATAAGAAAATCTAAACCTTCTATTATAACCATTGCGATATCAATTTAAGTGTAATCAGTTCTTTCGCTTTAGCCTCGAAGATATCCACTAGACTATGCTTTTGTTATGCCTGCCATCTAACGAAAATATTTCAACGAAAGTTTTCAAGAGCTTTTCCTCAAAGATGCTCAACAAAATTATCTTTATTGTTTGTTTTGTTTATTCACCTTGTATCATTTATACCTTTTCGTATAATTTTTTCAAATCGCGTCGTGATATCATCTCCACAATCTCGTTTTGAAACATCTTACTTCGGACTGCAGGAAAACTGATGTCGCTCAAGGCTTTTTCTCACAGTTATAGGTTGTCATAAGATCTTAAGGGTCTTGAAAAAATTAAACATGCATGTTTAGTCATACAATTAAATTTGATTGAACTTTGCGCCGAACAAAACATTTGAGCTCACAAGAAGGTGATCAGCCCATGTATGGGACACAGAGTTAAGAACCTATTGAAAAAGGTTTAGCCTTTTGTTGTGCTCCCCAAGCCACAAGACAAGCCACACCAACCTCACTACCACTCTATGAAGTATTTTTTATCTGGCAGCTTCGAATACGGGAACATCTGCGATTGCCGAGCTGTAGGGTCACAGGTTGCGGAAAGTGAAAGGCTTTTAGATACAGGGGTTAGTGACGAATAACCAATAAGCAGCCTCGTACAGCGTGCAGCCGTTAGAGGAGGAAAGTCTCAGAGAGGTTAACCATTCGTGTAAATTTGTAGACCCATGCTATAAGGACAGCGGCGCAGGAGCTTCCAGTGATCATAGACTTCGAGGCAGTCTACTACTAATTTGTGTTTAGTCGTCAAAGGACGGTTGTTCCTACCAAGCTCCCACTTTGTGCTTATAACTATCGCGGGAAACCAACCGCGCCGAAGAAACGTTAATTTCAACATAGATGAACAAGGGTCAAGATTGGAAAGTTTCCAAAAGTGTCGAAATATCCCCCTGCTTCGGCAGCCTTCGAAATGGATTTGAAGACTCAAAGCCCCAGTCCAGTCAAAAAATAAGTGTTAGTGAAAAAAATTGGATCTTTTGAGTATAAGGTATTTTGAGCATTGGTTTTGGGACAAGGTCCAAAAGTTATTGACTTAAGTAAACTTAACTGTCCTCAGCTTTTAAACCGGTAATGTTTTTGAAGGTCAGTTTGATGACTTGAACGCACAAAAAAGTTACATTAAATTTTTTGACCAAATTACACCAAAATCTCTCTAAAAATCTGTAAATATTACGTTTCGAAAAATTTGCAACAAACTTGAAGAATTAGCCGCAACACCAACGGGTTAATGTTGTGTGCACGGCGCTTGTTTACGTTATCCCTGCTAACGAATTGAGTGCTCGCCGCTGCGCTTTGTTGTGGCGTATTAATTGTTAAATGAGGCGTGGCGCGTTGATAGTGGTATTTTAAAAAGGATTTATGCAACAACAACAACAGCTCGAAGTTGTAGCGTCAACAGAAAAATTACCCGCAAACACTATCGCACGCTGGAGTGTGCAGCAGCGTTTATTAAATAACTACACGCGTCTGCGCAAAACAGATTAATTAAAAGCGACACTCCGCTTGGTCAGCGGTCGGATTAAGCTGCGCTGCGCTGAAATTGCGTGTTGTGCGAAATTAATTAACGAAAATGCGAGTAGTATCCACAAATCTATGTTCGACTGGAAACCACCATAAAGCAAGCGAGCGCCCAACAACAACAAAGGCGATATCAAAAACAATAACAACACATTGCCGCACACGGCGCAATTGAAAGGCAAAAATTAATTAGCTGTCAGGCGGTTGTCAGGCGTTTAAACGCTCTTCGGCTCAGTGAACCCGCTCGCAGGTAGAGGAGCTGCCAGCTACCCGCGATACCCACCCCAGGCACCGTCCGTCTGCGCTGCCTTAATGATGGCGCTTTTGGTTGATTTTTAAGTGGCGTGAAGCGACGTGCTTCGCATTCGAAATGAAGGCAAACGAGCCAGCGATGGATGAGTCGTCGTTCGCGGTACCTCGAATGACGCGAAGCGGCCGATTTGCGCATGCGCGCCGGCGCATTAGAAAAAAATTGCCAATACCTGCAGTAGGATCATTGCTCTCTTCTATGGAAATATCTGTTCCGAGAATATATATGAATGATAAGTTTTATGGCGATTAACAAACTTAAGTATGCAAATTAGCGACATAGTCTATATACATACATACATACATACAGGTATACGGTATATTCCTATATGAAAACTGAAAGACATACATACGTACATTGGGTTTGTTTCATAATTAAGCTTTTTTATTGATTTAAACTGAGGTTAATTCCTATTTTTAGTGAAATATTTGGGTCACGGTTTCATAAATTTGCTAATATCATGCAAAACTCCGCTCATTTGCTCATTCAGAGAGAATAAGATCATGTGGCTGAAGTTGGTAACATTGTTAAATCATTAATAGAAGAAAATATTTAGACCAGATTAATTAATTTCTAGAAGTAAGAAAAAAATCATAGTACATACTTTCTGCAGGAGCAAACCCGTTTGAAACGAAGGATAACATTTCAAAAATTAAAGGAATAATTTACGGCGATCTGAGGTCGGAGAAAAGTAATGGGAGGAGCATGATTGACTTTTTAAGAGTTAAAAATTGTTTAAATCAATTTCAAACTAAGAGTCTTAAAGAAAAACTTCTAGGCATTGAAAAAATCTGCAACTGAATTTTCGCAATAAACTTACTGTCTTATGTCTCAAATACATTTTTTTAATTACAATATTAAGAATCAAGCTTTGTTTTGACTTAATATATAAAAAAAAAAAATCTCACTTCAAAATATCCGATTTTTTCTGTCAGTAGGCTTTATGTTTGTTAAGGAAGAAGAGCTACAGACTATCTTACAAATCTATTTTGAGAAGCGTTTCGACGATTGGAATAAGCGCTGGCATAAAAGCACAATATCGAATGGGGACGAATGAATAAACACGAAAATTCCTTTTATTATTTTAAACATTTTTAAAATAGGGCAATATATGAAATACCGAGTTTCTAAGGTCTCTAAAATTTTTAAAATAGTGAATATCTTTATAATATCTTTTTCTTCAATTTTCGTATATTTGTCCCATCTTTATATGAAATTTGTTAACTAAAATTGTTTCCAGAGAGTGCAATTTCAAAGGCTTGAGGCTTCTATGAACAAAAAAGAAGATCGAACCGAAGTCACAATTGTTCCAAATTTTTTAAACCTCGCGTAAAGTTAAGATACAGCTTTGATGATATTGCTAGTGAGTGCTATTTGAGGTTATTAAAGTGACCGAATCTCATGCAAAAGTGAACCTATTAACTGAGTGTCAAATTTACTTCCTGTTGCCACTACGTCAAAAACATTAACATTCGGCACGCTACTGCCAAAATAAAGTCCCTTATGCCGGAAAAAAATTAACCAACGGGATGATTTTCATAAGATAAAGGCTATTTTATAAATTGTTCAGTGTTTTATTTGAATCAATGTTTCCATATCTCTCAAAAGCACCCTTTGTAAAATACATAACAGTTCACATGCCTCACTGAGTTGAACAACAAAAAATACATTTAATTATTTTTGACCTTTTCTCCGTCCTCGTAATAAATTTTTTCAATGCAAAATTGTAATTTCTTAATTTTTTTTGAATAATTATGACTGATTTTTTTAAACACCATAATTTCGGCTGGGCAAATTTAATACAGGTGCGCTGACGCCAATGCCGTTGCATCGCCCGTCGACTTCGCAAAATTCGCGCGTCAAGGTTAAAAAGTTGTTAGCATTGCTGACAGCTTTTGACATTCATTAAAAATTATGTGATGAATTTCTATAAGCTTCGGCTCTGGCGAGTAAAAAATGTTTGCACACACCCGCTTAAATACATATGTATATACATAAAGGGTGATTTTTTAAGAGCTTGATAACTTTTTTTTTAAAAAAAACGCATAAAATTTGCAAAATCTCATCGGTTCTTTATTTGAAACGTTAGATTGGTTTATGACATTTACTTTTTGAAGATAATTTCATTTAAATGTTGACCGCGGCTGCGTCTTAGGTGGTCCATTCGGAAAGTCCAATTTTGGGCAACTTTTTCGAGCATTTCGGCCGGAATAGCCCGAATTTCTTCGGAAATGTTGTCTTCCAAAGCTGGAATAGTTGCTGGCTTATTTCTGTAGACTTTAGACTTGACGTAGCCCCACAAAAAATAGTCTAAAGGCGTTAAATCGCATGATCTTGGTGGCCAACTTACGGGTCCATTTCTTGAGATGAATTGTTGTCCGAAGTTTTCCCTCAAAATGGCCATAGAATCGCGAGCTGTGTGGCATGTAGCGCCATCTTGTTGAAACCACATGTCAACCAAGTTCAGTTCTTCCATTTTTGGCAACAAAAAGTTTGTTAGCATCGAACGATAGCGATCGCCATTCACCGTAACGTTGCGTCCAACAGCATCTTTGAAAAAATACGGTCCAATGATTCCACCAGCGTACAAACCACACCAAACAGTGCATTTTTCGGGATGCATGGGCAGTTCTTGAACGGCTTCTGGTTGCTCTTCACCCCAAATGCGGCAATTTTGCTTATTTACGTAGCCATTCAACCAGAAATGAGCCTCATCGCTCATCGGACGTAAAGCGCGAAACACATTTCGAACCGAACACTGATTTTGGTAATAAAATTCAATGATTTGCAAGCGTTGCTCGTTAGCAAGTCTATTCATGATGAAATGTCAAAGCATACTGAGCATCTTTCTCTTTGACACCATGTCTGAAATCCCACGTGATCTGTCAAATACTAATGCATGAAAATCCTAACCTCAAAAAAATCACCCGTTATATACAAGGAATTACCGGTTGCCTAAAGTTCTGGTGTTTCACCCTGTCTTACATCATTGAAGATACAAAATATTAAATCCGACACAAAAGCAGTAAAATGCATAATTAAATAATGTAAACGATTTCCAAATGAAGAAACGCTATTAAATACATAAATGTTGTATAACATAATCATGCAATCAGTGACAAAATAAATGAGTTTGACATGTATGAAATTCGCCTATTTAACAGACACATTCCTATAACTCATCGTAAAGGCGAGAAGAGCGAGCTGGGAAAATAAGTATTTACTACAATCCCGCATAATCTTAATTTGTAGGGAGCATAAATGATTTAGTAGCGGTTAACTGATTGAGAAATATGTGGTTGAACAACCGTCACTTGGTCAATGGGTATTTTGAAAATCGTATTTGTGTTAAATTTACGCACACACTGAAAAATCTCAATAAGTGACAGACCACTCTGCTTGTTTCTGACACTAACGATCTAACAGCCCATTGATGGAAACCATATGACAGGCATCTAACTGTAAAATGTTTCTCAAGTAGTTGCTGTCAGAAGTGTTCAAACGGTTTGTTCTGTCATTCGTAAGATAGGTGTTGTCTGAAAACTGATATCAAGTGACAGCGTTGTTAAAAGGTTAGGCCTATTATATCTTGAAATCAAATCTTCAATGTGTGATTGGATCAGTTGTGGTCTATATTGCAAAATAGCTCTGGTCAAATGAGCGCCGTGCTCGAGAAGCTGAAGCAGTAAGTCCCACATAAGTAAACAAATCCCGCAACTAGCCACCAAATTGATAATTGATGGGCAGTCGGTGTTTCGGAAATTGGCAACATTTGAAAGCTCGCAATATTATCATAAAGTTTCACATGTTTGATGGTATGCATTCTCAGAACGTTTTAACATACGAGCGTTAGTTTGTATTGTTTACAGTAACTTAAAATATTCTTCTCCACTAAAAATTTAATTAAAGCGCTGGATTATTTTTTCAATTGCGATGAGGATTAACTCAGAAACAGTGAATCGATGAACTTAGTTAAATTTTTGGCATTGAAGCTCGATCAAAAAGCAGTGGTTATCGATGGTATGGTGAATCCAATCGAGGTTGCAGATAACTCCAAGGCGAATTTTGTGAAGGCCGTCCAAAATCAGTTGTTGCTGTGCGCAAACTGATATTGCAAGGTTGTCATGGGACCTATAGTTAGACTGAGACAACTAAATCTAGGCATTCATTGTTGAAGATTATTTGGCAATCGCTCTAAAATGGGGTCGATTGGTCGAGAGAAATGTTAGAAAATACGATAGCAGTGCACGAAAACACATATATGACATTGTGTGCGTTCATTACGCGTAAATAGCAGCGACTGAGCCGAATCTAACAAGGGCTGTTCGCGCACGAAGCACTTCCAAGCGAGTGGTTGCGTGGACTTGTTTCAACTGGAACAAATCAGTACGATACATTTTAAGTGGTAAAAAGCCATTTCTGTGCCAGTTATTTTTCAAGAAATCAGGAAAACCAACCGTCGAAAACGAGTCCTTCTTCATTCACGCATCTGTATTTTTGAAAGGATCAAATGATCTATACTCCACAGTATAGATAAACTAAAGATCAACGTATATCGACTCCTGAGGGGGTAGTGTTCAAAACTCATGTTTTGGAGATACCTCAATCAGAGTGTCAAAAATACTTCGACAGTTGGTTAGTTGGCATGCAAGAGTGTATAGATCTTAATAAAGATAAAGTCAAAGTATAAAAGGCAACTCTCGTGGTTTTCTCAAGACACCCTCTCCTGCTAATCACTGACTTTTGGTTAACCTTTTTATCCGGTAGCTATATTTGAGCTTTGCTCTCTATGAAAAAGCTATAAATGAAAACAACAAAACAGTTATATGATATTTATGAGTACTAGTGAGTTAATAGCTCAAAGAAATATTGTAATCGCTTGCTGAGCTCTCTATTTCATTAAGCGGATTTATTTGAATTATACCAGTTGTTTGTTCGTTTCGCCACTTCTCGAGGCTTGGTTAATAAGCATACACTGGTTATCAAAAGGAGTGCACTGTCAGTTGAGTTTTCTTCGAACCCAAAGCACTCCAATAAAAAATCTGAAATTAAATAATATTTTTTCTAATGGTGATTAGGTCTCAGCAAGAAAACTCAATCTGCAGGCGTATTTTTCATTACAAAAGTCTCCCTACAAATCCAAGAAGCTCTTGTCAGACAAATTTTCTTTCCCAGCGTTGATGAGATGCGCAACCTATTACTATGTTCTGCCGCTGGTAGGCACGTCTCCTATATAGTCTATGTATATGAATACATCAAGTAGCAAGAATATATAATTATATATGCGAAATTTATACTTGTATGTGTGTATATGCGACTGTGTAGGCAAGCTTGTAAATCATGTTGAAGTGTATAAATAAATTGGCGAACAAATTAGATAAAAATAAATGCTATGCAAAATTTCAAATGCCATCCATCATGGCACGCTTGAGCGCAGGAGCGCATACCCAGTTCATTATGCGCTCACGGATATTTTGCAGTGCAAATGCCAAAGCCAAAGCACAAAGAGAAGATGCAGAAATCATTGCGAAATCAAAACACAGAACTGGCGAAAACCAACGGAGACCAGACAGACATCCGCAAGACGAAATAGTTATGCGAGCGCGCGACTAGAAGACGCGAGGCAGCAGCGACGGGGCAAATGCAAATATTTATGCGCTTTGCGTGTGTGTGTGTGTGTGCGAATATGCTAAAATGACAGCGGCGAAGACATGCTGATGAGCTGATTGAGGGGGTGATGCGTTGACAATAACAATAACAACACTTGAAAGGCGGCTGCTGTTGTCGCTATTGGCTGGCAACGCACAAATATCAACTACTTTGCACTTTGCCAGATACTTAACGCGCACAAATTTACAAGTCATGCCTGCTGCAAATTGCAACGCGTACCAAGGCGGCGCACAGAGAAGGCAAAGTGGCAAGTGGCAAGCATGTGGCAGGCAACAGATACGAACGCGCCCAGGAATGCGCTGTAATATAGATGTAGTTGTATGCAACGCACGCGTGTGTGTGTGCGTGCTGTTGTCGCGTGTGCGCGAGATCACAAACCGCGATCGGCGTGCGCGCCTCTCAACTGTGTAATGGATGCGCTGTGGCAACAACAACAGCAATAGCAGCAACGGCAATTGGCAGCGGCAACAACTTGTAATATATTTAGCCAATTTTCAACGCTTGTTGACAAAACTGTCAACAAAATAGCAACAAAATTGTGCATGACACCGAATGAGGCATCCAAATTGTGCATCCAAACACATGTGGCATGCGACGCACGCACGCACGCAATCCGTTATTCGCCAACATACACTTGCATTCCCATGCTTGTGCAAAAAGATCGCACATATGTGCATAAGTATGTGTGTGTATGTGTATGTAAATATAAGTGGCAAGCACGTCGATTCCACGGTAGCAGCAACGCTTCACAGACTCTCAGGCACACTGTGGAACAGTGCGGTGCACCGGCAGCAGTTGTGACGAATTCACAGATTGCCGCTATGAAAGATTGCCGCCGCTCAACGCCCCCCGCTGCCCCGCCGCTGCTGCACGCTGCATTCGCCAGCCTGAATGGCTTGTCCGTCCGTGCGCTTGCAACTCAATAGCGACAACAGTGCGCAGACAGCAAACAGGATGAGTTAGCGACGTTTTGATATGCATCAGCGATGTTGCCGCTGCTTGGTTAAGTGAAAAATTTTCTCGAATTGCCTGCTATTTTCGAAAATGGCGCAATTAAAAAATCTCATTTGCCCTCGCAAAGTAGTCAAACTCATTTCAGGGCGCTGCCGGTGCGTATTTAAAGACTGCCAAGTGATTTAAGTTTTTACTTCGCCGGCTTGTTGTTGCTTTGGCTCTTTGCTGAACACAGGAAATGGTCCATGACTTGACGTTCGTCACTGGCTGGAAGAAAAAAGGAGGTGAAATGCCGAATAATGCATTAAAATGCCTCGACCGAGGAAAAGAAGCCAACTGATTTTGTATGAAATAGATTCTCGTGCGTTAATAAAAGGTGATAGATGTGTTGGGAAAAAAGTAATTAGTTACTTAAAGGGTATTTATAGAAAATGTTTGCTCTTTTTTATGTTATGAGCAAAAAACTTAGGTTAATTTTATTTCATTTGCCGGATAAGATACCAATTATCGTAAAAAAATTGAGATTTACATGGGACTATAATTTAAAAAAAAAAAAAAAAAATTCCCCGAACATTCTAAATTGAGTTTTCCACAAATTTACTAATACCCAAAAGGCAACATGGGAGCTCCTATAAAATGTGTATGATTAGCATCACGAGCTGAGTCGATTTAGCCGTGTCTCTTTGTCGGTCTGTCTGTATATACAAGTATAATATATGCGACCTAGTCTTTCAGTTTTTGAGATATCGGTCTGAAATTTTGCCATGCCCTTTTTTCCCCAAGAATTTGGTCAGAACCGCCGGTTTGGGAAAATAAAGCCCTTGTCAGGACTATAGAATATATGTATGTCAAATAAATCGACCGATAAAAGTCAAGTCCTTTATTGAAATTGTGTGGATATTCTTCTAGCTCTGTGAAACTGAAGTTAACTTTTTTCTATATTCAACTGAAAGGTGATCCATTTCGAGGTTCCCTGCTTTTTTAAAGAAAAAACCAAAAATCTTCAAATTTATAGGGAAATATTTATTATCGTTCGACAGAACATTCTTTGGTATTTAGTTTTTCAAGATTATCTCTTTCAAATGTTGGCAGCGGCTACGTCTCAGATGGTAAATCCATTGAGTTGAATTTTCGATGAGTTGCTCGAGCATTTCGACAGGTAACTGGCGAATAACAAGCGTGATGTAGTTCTCCAAAGCCTGAATGAAAGCGGGATTGTCCCCATAGACTTTAGACTTTACATATCCCCACAGAAAAAAGTTTAACGGTATGATATCCACGATCTTTGTGGTCAATCGACTGACCCAAAACTTTAAATTATCTGCTCACTGAAGTGTTCTCTCAATAAATCCATTGATTGTGCGCTGCGTCTTGTTGAAACCAAATGTCGACGAGATCATGGCTTCAATTTCAGGCATCAAATCATCGGTTATCATGGCGCGATAACGGTAGCCACTGACGGTTACGTTCTCACCGGCGTCATTTTTGAAGAAATATGGACCGATGATTCCACCGGCCAACAAACCACATCAAACCGTTATTTTTTCTGCATGAAATGGTAACTCTTGAACTCATAGCAGAACAGGGTTTGTCTCGAAAACTTCGGATCTTCTTGAAACTTTTCAAGAGCCCATAGAACGAAGCGGTGCTATTTGGTAAGGTCGAGTGGCTTTAGTTCTTCTTCTAAAACGTTGTGTCATCCCTCAACATTAGTTTGACGATCATCAGTTACAAGATAGTGTCGATTAGTCGAACTAAATCCTAATAAATATAAGAAATAAGTATATGAGATCCTAGAATTGAGAGAAATTACATCCAAACTCATGCAAATTATTTAATAGATTTTGGTGGCAGTCAAAATTTAACAATTATAAAATTAAAATCTAAGTATAATTACTTCCCAAGTTAAAAAATCTCTTTCCTAAATATGGCAGTTTTGTACACTCCCAATTATATTAAAGAACGAAACGATTGATGTATTCCATTTCTACTTCATTACTGCAGTGGTTATAGCCGAGTTAACAACAGCGCGCCTGTCGTTTTTCTTTTTCGCTGTATAGCCAGGTCCTTCTTCACCTGGTCTTTCCAAATGAGTGGAGGTCTCCCTCTGCTTCTCTCGCAGGTTAGGTTAGGGTTCGGTAAGGTTAGATGGCTGATCAAAGATCGCACGTTGACTATACGTAGTCCTTTGTGATGCCATAGAAAATAGAACTAGGTACTGCGTCGAATATTTTCAGAGCTGGAGTGTTTTCATTCATTCGGATGAGATGATCTAGCCGCTGTCTCTTAATTCGCTGAGCTATGTCAATGTCATCGTATATCTCGTACAGCTCAACGCTCCGAAGACTGCGGTATTCGCCGTCGACCATAAAACGTCCACCTTTCTTTCGAAAACTCGTAACGTCGACTCATCAGATGTTGTCATCGTCCATGCCTTTACACCACATAGAATATGGTCTTTAGACTGATGTATTCAGTAGAAATATATTGCGTTATTATATCTACTTTTATCTCTTGTACCTGAGACAGACATGTAGTAACAAAACCATAGTAAAGGTATCATGGTATTCTGTTTACTACGTTGGTGACACACATGCCAATGTAGTAAACTCAAGTACAAGCTTTGTTTCATAGGCATTAATTATTTCAAAAAAATTGTAAAAAATAAATATGTTGTGCGTTAAGGAGAAAATAAGTTCAATTATTTAAAATGCTCCAAAGTTAATCTCTTTTCATAGAAAATAAGCGATTTGGTTACAGTTTCTCTAAAATCCTCACATAAAATGAGACATTTGCTGCTTTTCCGGAACAAAAATTGTGAAAAATGTTTTTTTTTCCATTTCATTAATTTTTTTTAAGTCATTTTGACAGAATATTTCGAAGAGCTTTTGTGTAAAAGCTTTTAGCAAAGTTTGTTTCCTGTTTTTTAGCTGTGTTTATGCAAATACCACAATGAAACATCATAGTTTGTAACCAGCAAAATACTAAATTGCTCATATGGTATTTTGCTAGTATTTGGTGACACACATATGGTATTTGTACCATATATGGTATTGTTACTACATGTCTGTCTCGGGTATTAAGCATATAGCTCTTCGGAAATATACACAAGTTCGTGCTTCCTTCCGTTATAAGTAAGTTAGCAACAATTATGGTGATCGGTTCCTTGTTTCGAGTCTTTTATCCCGCTAAGACAACTGCAATTGGTAAATGTAACAGAAAAGGAAAGGTTCAATAGTTTTCATTTAAAGTTTTTTTTTTGGTTTAGGGAAATGTGCGTGATGTATCAGATTAACGCCTTTGTTTAAAAAAATAATTTGGGTTTAGGTTAGTTTAGGTTTAAATGTCGATTATAACAGGGATCTCATTTGGACAGCTTAAAGCCGGTCCATTGTGCTTTCTGGAACTCCTATCAAATTGATCATAAAGACTTTCATAAGTCGACAGAACGCTTTCAGCCGATCACATATTTATTGAGGATGCTGATGTCAGATTCGGCTATGTCTACTGGTCCGGAAAATGTATGACTACTGCGATATTGCATCCTTAGTCCTACAAAAGCTGGATAATGGCCATGTTCAAGCGTGATGTAATGTGATCATTCACGGCTTAAGTTACGGTTTAATTCCGGTTTTCTTAGAGTTTGTGACTTCGCTAGCTGTTGTCCTAACATCTGAAGACTAAGTTCCTTTTATAAAGATTTGAGAATTGTGTGAGTACATAAATGAAGTGACGAAAAAGAGCGAACACATTTTCTTGTCATTTTTCAAGTATATAAAGAATCAGATCGATTATTTTGGATAACGTTTCAGATTGTATGTTGTTATGCTGACAAAACTCACTTAATTTTCTGTCCCCTCATTTAGTTGCAAATAAAACGCTTCAAATTAGTAAATCGAAAAGCTGGTCGGCGGTTCAAGCACACTGTGTGATAATTCAATATAAAAAATCTGTTTTCCAAACTGCGAGTGTTTTTGGCGCTTGAGAGCAACTCAATGAGTGCAATAATCAAAAACAGCCACGACAAATACAACAACAATTGGGCACACAATGAGGAAAATAAACAATTTACTGTGGAAATGAATTTCAATTGCAAAAACAAACATTTGTGCGCTTTAAAATAATTTCACTTCAACTGACAATGCAAAAACACCAACAAAAGTAAGCCCTCGAATACATTTCGGTAATTTTCGAGTAAAATTTGAAAATTCCGCCGAAAATCGAATTTAGTTGATATGCATGATTGGTTTAGCGTTTACAATTTATTTTTGGGTGAATTCTTTGTGCGAAAATAAACGCCAACAAAACCGAGCGCTGCGCATTCGAGCGAGCGCGCTGGCCAGCGAGTGTGTGTGTGTACACGAATGCAAATAAATTGTGCGCAAAACACTTCGGCGCACACACACTCGTGCGTACTCACGCATACAGGCGCTTGTCAGTATCGGCGCACATCTAATTGAAGCAATTATTGAAAATGATAAATTCGAAATTTATTTCGGCAGCGCCAACAACACCAAAACTCACCCACATACACCTCGCCTTAGTAAACGCTGTTTGTATGTTTGCGTGTATGTGGGCAAAGGTAACCGCGCTCACATTGTTGTCAGTGCATGACACACACACCAACGCATGTGCGCCACTTCTGCTTGCTTCCTTGCAGGTGTGTGTGTGGGTGTGTGTTTATCATTCACTGCTTTTGACAGCCGCACAGGCGATTTGCAATAAAATCGGTATCTGCCCCACCACCTTAGGCATGCGCGCGCAGCGTCGACCGCTGTGCCGCGGTGTTGAATTTGCCGCCGACGCCTGTGGCGCTGCAACAATTGCTGCCGCCAGAAGCCATCGCAATTTTCAGAGCATTTAGATCTGCCGATTTGTGCATTCACCTAGCTTCGTCCGTTTGCCGGCCATTAGAATGTGGCAAATGTGTCGCACCCGTGTGCGACGCTTGCCGTTAGCGGCCGCCACCGCCACCGCAGCTGCCGCCTTGCGCTGCCGTCTAATAATAAATAATCAAAATAGAGAAATTAGTTTCGCAGATTATATTTGTGCGCAAATAATTTGTTTGCGGCTGATTGTGTGCAAAATTATATTTCGAATTTATCTCAATTTTCGCCTGTGCAGCGCCCAGTGCCCGTTGATTATTTTGTTTGTCTGGCGCGTTGTTGTTGGGTGGCCGCGGTGGTGGCGTATGAGCGATATAAGTGCAATTATTTGGGCGATTTTTAAATAGTTTAATGAAGCGACGCCATCTACGTAGTATCTAGTGTAGAAATAATCTTCATAAATGAATTAAAATCCATTTTATTTTTACTTTTAAAAGTTTTCATATTTTATTTTACTGTCAGTCTTTTATTAGGTCGCTTCAATTGAATTGAATTATCTAAAATCATAGAGAAACCAGACTTCCAATACTTGCCGATTTTATATTTAAAAGCTCTAGTTTTGGAGATTAGTCAGTTTAGAATCTAAATATCACTTGCAACTAGCCGTTCCCACGGTTGACGTGTCCAGT
Organism: Bactrocera zonata; assembly: GCA_037783105.1. Taxonomy (NCBI): domain Eukaryota; kingdom Metazoa; phylum Arthropoda; class Insecta; order Diptera; family Tephritidae; genus Bactrocera; species Bactrocera zonata. The sequence continues at coordinate 269,150 of JBAWJQ010003824.1, read as the reverse complement.
AGCCCAGATTTTTATACGGCAAAGTACTTGAGGTATACTTTCTGCCACTACAACAACATCAAACACATTTATATTGACCTGAAATAGCCTAAACTGAGCTCCACAACTGATTTTAATATAGCGAAGTATACTTTTTGGGCAAGTGTGACGAATGCTTAACTCTAATATCTTCTGAAGGAATTTTGAATCCTATTACTACAGTATCTTGTGAACTATGCTTTCAAACGTCATTGGTTGTAGCTTTTTACAATGGCTATGGTATGGCTTTCCAGGTAGGCATAAAGTTGTCCTAATAAAAAAACACATTTCTTGGTTAAAATTCGCTTTTAGTACACAACTGAGTTGCCATCGAAGGCCATAAACCTATTGTAACGATTCTCCAACTTTTTATATAAGGTCTAGCAAAGCGAAATCCATTATATTTGCAACAATCCACTTTCCGAGTCCTTAATGGCATAAAACTGGCTCTGTTGCTTTTGACAACTTAATCTTAAAGTGAATTCTTCTCAAATGAAATTATTCACCATAAACAGGAACAGGTAGTAATAACTTTGTGCGAGGTCCGCACTATGTGTTAGGTTAATAAAAACAACCCAAGGCTTCTGGTGAGTTACTCTCTTTGCGTTTAGCCTGCCGCTGTTCTGATGGATCATACTTTTTCTTCTATTGACCAAAGCTGACCGCTTCTCGGCAATTGCTTCCTACAGATGGCCCAATTGTCCACTGGGAACACAAACATTTTTTTTTTGAAAATTGGCGACTGCCTGAAAATAAAAATAATTTTTTACGCTTTTTTTGAAAGTCCTGAATTTTTTTTAAATATTAAAAACAAAAATTTTGACACGATGCTGGTAGGAGCGATAAAGGATTACATAGAGAAGGTTCACCCAAAATTTCAAGTAAATCAGTTGTATAGAACTTGAGATAATGCCGGTACCGTGTGGAAAAAAGTAGTTTCGAGATAAACGAGTTTAAAAAAGTGAGTCAAGCCGAACCGGTCCAGGTACTGAGTCACTAAAGTAACTGTAGCTCTTAAAATAATTTTAATTTTTAAAAATCCTTTGGAGGATATGTTCTTAAGGGTCTAAACTTTAAATATATGAAAAAAATCGAATTTTTCAAAATTCTACAGTAGAATACCCCCTTAAGAGTTTGTCCCTGGCGGAACAGCTCATAGCAGATGATTTCCCACCGATCCCCCTAAGCACATAGCAGAACCTTTCTAACCGTCAATACATACTTAGCCACCATATATAGCAGCGATTAAACCGCCACGGTTTTCACTTTGTCGACGTTGTCAAAAGTTATCCGCTTCCTATCACCAGTAACACTCGGATTCAGAAATATATCGACTTTGTTGTGATTCAGCAACGATTCGCAGATTCTCTCCATGAGGCGTACTTTGCGTTACCTCGTGAGGAACCTATACATCAAGCTTCTTTTGTATCAACTCTTGTTTGCATAGCATCAAACGCTATTTGTGAAAAGCTTAGGTTCGGGGCGGTCGAAACAGTGTTTACATTACGGTAGATATCGACGATTTCCGTGACTTTACTGACATTTTAGACAAATAGTTTTTATTGGATTAGACAAAAGTATTTTAAGAATTTTATTCCCTGAATTGGCTATATTAAGTTTGCCACGAAGTTTACATCCAAGATCCTTTTAAAGTGTATATATAAATTCTCAGCGTGAAGATCTGAGTCGATTTAGCTATGTTTGAGTCTCTGTCCGTCTGTCTGTATGTATGCAAACTAGCCCCTCCAGTTTTTGAGAAATCGATCTGAAATTTTTTCCATGGAACGGTCGATAAGGGAACTCTATAGCATATAGCTGTCATACAAACTGAACCTACGGAATAAAGTGCTTGTATGGAAAGCTTTTTCATTTGACGCGAAATTTTCATGAAATTTTGAAGGGAATTACAGTTAAAGGGAAAATCAGCGAATAAATTGTTGAGATCGGAGCACCATAGCATATGGCTATAATAGAAACTAAACGATCAAAATCAAATTCCCGTATTGAAAATTTTTTAGCTGTGAAGGGTATTCTGGTTAACATTTTTAATTGTTTTTTTGTTTACAAATTCCACGCTTGAGCCACTATAATTATTTATGCATACTTATGCTTAAATGAATAAATGTGCCATTCAATATAATCTCCCAACCAGCGAATGTTTTTACATTAACGAAAATTATTTCATTTCTTTAGCCGCTTCTAATTTATATAACATTACATATGTAAATAAGTATGTAAGCAGCAACAAACTCAATGAAGAGTTGTGGGATAATGCGAAAATCGAACGTTTCTAAAAAGCATTCCGTGTGAGCGTGTTTCAATTAAGTTATAAATTTTGATATTTTTATTTCTGCCGCAGCTAAGCTTAATATTATTATTATTTTTAGTGTGATTTAATATGTGAGCGCGAACACACACACACACACTCATATATATACAAAGTTCTATGGCAGTTAGCCTAAAAAGCCCAGAGCTGCAAACTGAAAACCACAGACACACACACACACACATATGCAAGTGGTAATTTTATTAATTTCGCACAAGTGATTGCAAATTCATGTGTGTAAATGTGTGCGCGTGTTTGTGTGAGTGTGTGGATGTATGCCAGCAGATCACACCACAGCGCTTTCCAAATTTATATTATTAATTTTCTAATAAATTTTCGACAAATCGCGAAATGTCAAAACCGCATAAATCGCCCGCGGTGTGAGACGGCGGACGGTGGCGGACGCCAGTGGACGGCTGGTGGACAGCCAACGTGACGTTATAATTCATAAACTAATTTTCACGCAAGCACACATGAATTCGCACAGCAAAAATTTTACTATTTTTTTGCTTTTGGCATATGCGCATATACAAACACACACACTCAGTCTATATGTATTGGTGTGTATATGCCTGCCAAAAGTCACGCTCACTGTACGTGTGTGCCTATGTTGCACTTATGCCGTTATGCTCGTTTGTTTATTGATGCTTTTATTTCACTTTTGCACTCGACGGCTGCAACAGCAACAACAACAAGCGCTGCCAAGCAATTTAATTTAGATTTAATATTCGAATTTCATACTCGTTATCGCTCTGGTGGCATCTGTGAGTGCGCACATACTTACGAACATACAAAATTAGATGATCTGTCAGTTGAGAGGTAAGAGGGGTGTAGTGATTGTATTATTAAGCATCGAGTGTAGTATTTTTAGAATTCGAATTTGATTTCGGAAACTAAAAATTTATCCCGTTATATACTGTTTACTTTTTTCTTCGAAATGGTTTGTGACTTAGCTAAATTCTAAATATGTTTTAGTTGTTGTTTAGCTATGTCTGACTAATGAAAATTTAGTTGCAGGTTGCTTCAAGGTCTAAAAACAGTTTTACGACAGTGTTTAATATATAAAGAAGTATTTTTCTGGTAAAATGTGTTTTTCTTCATAGTGGTGTGTGACTCCGCTAAACTCGATTATGGTCTATATATAGTAAGTATATTAAAAAGCAAAGGAAGAAAGCACCTTTCTTATAGTACAAAACAAAATGTGTATGGATATCGGTCCGTCAGATTGTATGGCATCTATATGTTAAGGGTAAATATACTCGGAGATTGTAGCCTCGCCATGGACAATAATCTGTGCCCAATCCCGTCAGATATCTTGTCATATAAAAAAGTTTTCATACACGATTTTGATTTTGATCGTATGACAGCTATATCGTATAGTGATCCAACATCGGCGATTCGGACAAATGAGCAGCTTCTTTGGAAGATCGATATCGCAAACCCTGAAGAACTCTTGGGTGTTACAAACATCGTGGCAGACTTAGCATACCCAATTTAGGGTATATAGATTTCATTTTTGAAGAATAAAAAAATTGAAAAATGTCTCAAAATAACCCTTTTTTATAAACTTAGGGTCTCTGAAAAAATATCTGAGTCGTAACGCTATCAGTGGAGGCCACTTAGCACCCAAACCCCTCCTTGCTCCGTCCTTGTACCGTATACCATATGATAGACAATCCTCATATGTTTTTCCAACCCGTTTACTCATTTCCCTTCGCCTCCTTACTTTTCAAATAAGTTGTTTAGAATTTGGTTGCCTCAACTGCTGTCGATTGCGCTTATTAGCGCTTTGTTGTTGCACATGCCGCATGAAAGCACTGCGGTCATTGTTGTTTATTGTGTGACTGCTGCTGTTAAAATATATATTTTGATTCTCGGAGTATTTTGGCAGGTGGCAACGCTGTCGCTGTGCTGTCAGTGGCGGTATCGCAGCTAGCTTCGAAATGAAAATGCGTCAACTTTTCAAATGCAAAATTACTCGCTAAATAATTTGTGCGCATTGAGGCAAACTGGCACAACACCAACAAAAATGCAATGCTAACCGAATTATTGCGACTCGGCATCGGTTGCAGGTGGTGGCAGGATTTGTGGCAAGCGCATGCAGCTGTTGCCATATGCGGCCCTAGCCATAGTCATGTGTATGTGTGCGTGGGTATGTGTTTGTGTGCCTGTGAGTGGAGGAGCTATTGGTTCAACGCGCCGTATACGTAACATTATTAATATATGTAGTTGTAAATCTATTTTTGCTAATAGCATTAGTGTGTGCGTTGTTGTTCATGTAGTTAATATTTTCGCTGTTGTTGCTGCTGGTTATTTGATTTGCCGTTACATGTGTGTGCGCACTTATCGCTGGCTTGCAGGTGCGAACTGCTGACGTCGACGGCTGTGGCAGCGTAGCATATTTAATTTGCTTGCCAGACGGCACTCCCTCTCCTTCACCCACAGCTCGTAGCGTCCTATTTCTGTGTGTGAGTGAATTAATCGAAAAGTGAGTGAAATTGCCTGACAAGTGGGCGGCTTTGTTGGCGCAAGCGACTTAGGTGGAAGTTCAATGATAAGCGTTGTGCGCATTTACTGTAGCGTTAGTACAGCTTTTGTTGTTGTTGTTTTTTTTTCTAAAAACTACGAAATGCGCGCCTAACAACGTTTGAACAACGTCTATATTGGCAATTTTAATGTAAGCGCGCATTCCTGTGTATAAATGCTATGTGCGAGTGAATGTGTTGGTTTACCTACAGTTATGTCTATGTATGTATTCATATTGTGCCTAAATAAATTAGTGAATATTTTGCATACGGCAAAGTTAAACTTCTCTCGCGCTTGTAATATTTATGTGTCGCATAAGCAGCAACGCAAGCATAATATCCGATATATCATACACATACACTTGCCAGAATTGATATACCAAAAACCACTAACAGTTATCGTGTAACAGAATGAGAAATGCGGAAACATAAGCAGAACTACTTGACTATATAATGTAATTATGTGTGGCAACTCTGTGATAATGCTTTTTGAATTTCTAAAGTAAGAAATTTCTGTAGATAAATAATCATAATTTGGATAAAAATGTTTTGAAAATCATCAATAAAATTTTAAGGTGATATTCTAGTCTGTAGGCCTGAATTTCAAGCGTGTTTTGGCCATTGATTGATTACGTTTAATATTTTTACTATCCATTTTTATACTCTTGCAACTTGTTGTTTATAGTTCTGTTCTCACCTAACTGTCGTATGTATCAGCTAAAACTAAGCGAGATAGATATAGGGTTAAAAATTTGGGTCCATAAGAAGTTTGGTATCGTAGATGGGCGTTATCGGACCACTGGCACGTCTAAAAACGTTACGCCATAACTAAACCGTGAATTAAGACAAAGAAGTCAGTTTCGGCACAACGAATTACAATAGAGAGGGGCATCCGCGGTTCGAAAATAAAAAAAGGAAAACTCTTAAGTTAATTGTAAGTATCTTCCAAACCAATAAAGTTATGTCACCCCAATTTAAGCGGGGCATATTTTCAACCTTCGTCAAAGGCATTTAATTTTACACTCAAGATAAGATGAGAATGCTTTATACAAGCTTGTATCTAATTTGTACGATGAGCGTGCGCCGCCCACATTTGAGTAAAAATCCATATCTCGACTAAAAATTTGGTAAATAATATTCTTCTGATACCATTAAGTTACAGTTCAAAAATGAGGGATCTCTGAAGACAACGTCGCCTACTTTCCATATATCATAATTTGAAATTCCATTTAACTCTTTCACATTCAGTATACAAAAAAAAAACCAATTAATTTGTCTGGATAAAACTTTGCATGAATAATTCCTTTGTTGTGCGCCATCCCATGACCAAAAATTTCCAAATCGAACCGAATCTATTTTAAACCTTAGGTGCCGAATGGCGATGTGGCTAGTTGAGGCTAGTTTTCGATGTTGCTCAAACACTTGTGCATGAATAATTCCTTTTCCTAATGCACTACTATAAGCAAAAAATAGTAAGACATTTTAATTTAAATCAAATTTCTTGTGCGTTTAGAATGTTTGTCGCGAGTAAGTGTTCTTGATTGGTGCAAATTATTCAAAGGGTATCTAAAACGCGTTGACGATGAAACACGTCCAATATCATCAACTGAAACAATCAAACATTTCGTATTTTCGAAAAACAGCATCGCATTAAAGTCTGTCAAACGTTGCTTTCTGACATTATTAGCGATGTGCCTTGGATCTATACTTATAAACCGGAAACAGACAATCAATCGGCGCAAGTAAAGAATCAAGGTTATGTTGACCGTTTCTTCGGTTATCGCGGTGTGGTGCACTCAGAATTTCTTTGGACCGGCTAAACTGTCAACAAGGAATACTATTTGAATGTAATGCGTCGTTTGCGCGAAGGACACGTGTATTAGGACTAAGGGGGATTTGAAATATTTTTAAATTTCAAATAAAATATTTGGTAAACGTTTGTATTTTTAGGGTAAAAATCACGATACAACTTTTTCACGTCGTAAACAGACACCCGTTAAGCTCAGGAATATTGTAGTTCCAACTTTTATAATTATGACATTCTTACTTTAAAAAACTAAATTAAAATAATTCAAGCTGAAATTTCGCAATTTACTTCGTTCCGCAAGTGAGCTCTTACACTGCGATCGGAGTTCTGTGCTCCTAATTTCAAATCACATACTCTCTCTTTCTTTTATTTGTTGAAGACCGGCAAAGTGTATGACCTTGATTAAATGTAGCTGCGTTTCTTCTCATATTAAGTCTGAATATGATTATCGAATACACCGCTCTCATGATATTTGTCCCAATGTAAAATTTAAAAGTATCAAAAGTATACCCAACTTCGAAACGGTGGATAGTATTTTTTCAGTAGAACATATTTTGTTTCACTTGTCTCAAATAAAAGCAAATTGTTTTGAAAAATTTTAAACCTTCTGCTTATCTTTTTTATGTTTTTGCGATTTAATTGATTTCCAGGTCTTTTCTCCAAAGTGGCTTATTTAACTAAAGAAAGCAATAAACTTTTTTTTTTAATTTCTGACGTATAGAAATCAAATACATATTTTTTTCTGCATTATTTGTCATTGTTCAACACATACATATGTTGCGAAAAAATTAAGTATACATAGCTGTCTCTTGGCTATACCAAAATCAATCAGTGCATTATGTGTAGCCTCCTTATAATCCGCTACTGCACATCTCAAACAGCGACAGTTATTTATTTTTTATTAATGTCGCACCAAGCATGTAGCACCAATTGGCCGTGCAAATGTTGTGCAACATGTAGCCAGCAACATACACGTGCTGAGCACCTTGTTTCGCCGCTCTATCGCTGATTACGGACGATTTGCTTCTTTTCCACTGTCTGCTTGCTTTGCCCATTATTCATAATGTTGTCAGTGGCATTGTCATTTCAGTGGGCGCAGCAGTAACAACAACAATAAAAACAACAATATGAAGTGTATCGGTAATCAGCACAACAACACGGTGACGCATAATTTACAATTATTTCAAGGACACATTGATGGTGACGATGATGGTGACGCCGGTGGAGCTGGCCAAGTGCTAAAGCGCTTAACATTAACATGCCCGCAAAATGACAAACACAACACAACTAAAAGGCACAAACAAAAGCAATAAGCAACCACAACAACAGCGAACAGCAGTAGAATGTCAACTGCAGCAGCAGCTGAAGCGGTGCGGGGGGCGGAGGGCGGTGAATATTCAGCCAAATGTCGACTGCTGCAAGACGTGCCAGAAATACTTAATACAAATGCGTACTTGTCTACCAGGACAACAACAATAATAACAATAGCAATAAAAAAACAATAACCGCTCGAGTGACAATATTAAGCTTACACAGCAAAAATAACAACAACACCAGGAGCAATAACACTGCGGCTGGGTGATTTTAAGTGAAAAATTGCAATTTTAACGCCCGCGCGCGCATTCGAGCCGCGCCGAACGTGCGCTACGTGTGAGCAGGCAGCCGCACAGCCGCATAGCCGCATTGGCAGCCAGGCGGACAACGAGCCGACGCGCTGATGCGACTAATATGCAGAGTGGATACGGCACGAGCAATCTCATTATACACACTTAACCGTTTGCAAATACACAAGCCATATACGTACATACATAGCGGTATGTGTGTGTGTGCCAAGACACCGCTGGGCCAGCCACTTGGTGCGTCCGCCTCGTTGGGAGTTGTCTCGGAGTGGACAAGCAGGCGGGCAGACAAATGGGCAGACGTGCCTAGACAGCGACAAAGCCTTTCGGAATCAGCGCACACTGACACACACACACATACAGCAACACGCGTAAACGTACGCGCATTTAGACGCCCGGCACTCATCGTCAAGGCAGGTCGCCTGCTCGCCAATGCGTCCGCAAATCTGAAGTGGTGGGTAGCTGCGGCGCGACCAACTCGGCGTCGTGGCTGTCGCTGCTGCAGCAATTGACCGTGATGAAGGTGAACCGGATGGTTTTAATTTTCTTTCACTTCAACTACAACAACAACAGCAATAAACAGCAAGTGAAGAATAAAATCATTTCAATTTCATTATGTCGCTTTGTTTGCGCGCTGCGCATGTGTCGCCGTGTGTGTGTCTGCGGTTGCTTGTGTCCTTTTCGTTTCGGTCGTCGTTCGTTGGACGTCTGTCATTGTCGTCGTCGATTTACTTATTATTTCAATATTATTATTTTTAATTCTTGTTGCTTGTGATTAAAATAGCGCCGCCAAGTTGTTCTGCCAAAGTTATGCGTCCAGCGGAGATCGTAGTCGCGATAAAAGAATTAAAAAGAGTCGACAAAAACCGAAAGGAAAAATAACCAAAACACTTTAGGGAAGGTAAGGTAGGCAAAAAATATATTAAGAGAGATGTAGATATAGATATATGTAGGTATAGGTATAAATAGAGTTGATAATTAAAAATCATGAGTTGGCAAGCATATTCTTTATTTTAGAGTATGGTTTAAGGGGCGGGGGTTAATAAGGGGTTTTCAAACCTCTTGATATTTTAAAGGTCACTCGTTCATCCCATATTTCTATGCATAAATAATAACCAAAACATATGTTACTTCAAATCAATTATCAGAGGTCTTTTTTTAAACACTTTATATCGGGTCTATACTTTTTAACGTTTGAATTAGTATTTTTAGGTTAGGCTTGGTTTTAAAATATTAAAAATATTCATAATATTTCGGAGACTCTTAAGATATTAGGTAGTCGAAAAAATCTTTTCGTATTTTTAATTAAACATTTAACTTATTTTTTTTTATTTATAATAATAAATTAGCAAATATGTACCATTTTGGTCGACCACTTTTTGTAATTTTTGCGTTCGAGACATTATTCCATCAATGTAAAACTTTTATCAGAGTAAATCGAAATTTCGAGAACTTAAGCGAGTGAACCGTTGTTGCACTACACGAACTGATACAGCATCGTCTCCGTAAAGTTCGCAAATTTCATTGGTGCTTTGCTTGGCATTCCTCCCTTTTTTATACAAAAATTTCAAAATATATTGAATTTCTTCATACATACAAGGTCTGTCGCAAAAGAAACAGGACTCTTAAAAAAAAAAAAATATAATATTTTTCAAAAGTTATATTTTTTTATTCAAAGCAGTTTCCTTGTGCTTCGATACAGCGTTTAGTCCGGTCAATTGGCAAATGAAATTTTCCAAATAGGGAAAAATCACAGGGCGCCGGATCAGGTGAGTAGGGTGAGTGATTAATGGTTAACATGGAGCTTTTTGTCAAAAAATCAGTGACAAGCGTCGACCGATGACACGGCGCATTATCGTCCAACAGGCGCCAGGACCCTGCCTCACGGTATTGTGGTCGAGCACGACGAATGCGTGACAAAAGACGCTTCATAGCATCAAGATAAAACACAGCATTAATCGTTTGGCCAGGTGGGACGAACTCTCGGTGTACAATACCCTCGGAATCGTAAAAACAAATCAGCATTGTCTTTATTTTTGACTTCTGAAGACGACTTTTTTTCGGTGACTTCTGATCGTCACAGAGGTCCTCACAACCTTCTTGGAATCGCTTAAACCACTCATGCACATTACTACGGGATAGGCACTGATCACCATACACTTTTTTCATCATTTGAAATGTTTCACTAAACGTTTTCCAAAGTTTAAAACAAAATTTATTATTTGCTCTTACTTCAAAATGCATTTTACGACCGATGACCAAAACCTGCTGTCACTTTTTGATCGATAACATCGATTGTAGTTATCCAATTGCCTTAAAATTTTTACGAAATGTCAACAAGAGATCAAACTTTTTATTTCATATACCCAGGTGGCGCCACCAGAAACAGTATATTTAAAAAGTTCTGTTTCTTTTGCGACAGACCTTGTATATCTCCAGATGAGAACGTAATCCAAAAAAGTGCTAGATGGTATTTGGTGTTAAACCTTTAGAAAATATAAAGCTGTATATCGATTCTGAACTTGTCCGAAAGTTAAATGTGCTTGTATACTTTTTTGCAGACTTTAAGCTCACTTTTGGTATGCAAAGCTTTTTCGTGGTACGGCTTCATGCCGACCACTCTTGTGCATAATCCGTTGTGTTTACCTGCCTTTTCCGAGCACTTTTTGCTAATATTCAAAAATATGCATTTTGATCTTTGTTGTTGTCTATATATTGCATTTGGAACGCTAAATTTTATTTTACTTTCCACTCTAACGAATTCACGGAGAAATGCCAAACTTCATCAAAATCTCACAGCTCCAATGCAGTGTCCTTTATTTTAGTGCGTTAATACCCCGTTTTCTTTTTAATTCTTTATCATATATGTAAATCGTATGTATCTTCATAATATTTTTACTGCTTTATTATATTTTTCGTTTATTGGCGCATTTAGAGATGCCACCCAAATTGACAGTTCCTCGGAAATGACTTATTTGTCCCCGAAGAATTCCAACGAAGACAGCTCCAGTTGTGTATGCAAATACATACATATAAACATTTTTTTTCTTTTCTTACTTTTTTGATGCATTTCTTCATCCACACACACATAACGGCACACACATTTAGTCGTATTTATATGGCCTCTTCTTACATTCCATAAATCAAACTTTTTTGTGTAAATAATTCACCCAGAAAATCGCTCAAAACAAAAGCTGCGAAATCAAAATTTTTTGTTGCCTGCAGAAATGTTGACACAGTCTTCCTGGAACAGAAGAGCGATCTTAGTTTCTTTTGAAATTCACTTTAAAAGCGCTGAGAAAAAGTTCATACTTTGCGCGGCGGCAGTGAGACGGCGCGAACGCAGCTCAGGTTTCAGCGAAGCGGTGTCGAAAGTTGTTTAAAAAAAAATATATAAATAAATCAAAAACTACAAAATTATGACAGAGTTGTTGACGACTGTTGCACTTTTCGCTGTTGAAAAATATGCGAATATTGGCCTTATTCTCAACTGAAATTTCTACATATCAACAGTTTACCATAATAACCATATTCATAGCTCAGAGAACAATCTTGTTCTGCAAACTTTGAGAAATGTACTTACCATGCTATAGAAGGAACAATCGAAGTAGAGACTAAGGCCAACTCTATTTTATTCCATGACCGTCGGACCACATTTATTTCTTTACAAAAATTAATAAAAATAATGTTAGAGCTCACTCTGTGTTTTATATGAAAGTAGGAGACCAACGATCGAAAATTTCGGAACATAGAATTGGAATGATGGAGAAGTCTTATCCAACGTCCGTTCTGGAAATTTTTATCGATCTATCGTTGAAAAAGTCGATGGATCTATGGAAAAGATTAATCAGCACCGTCACATAAGCAGCCATGACATCCGAATGGAACTGAACAGTCATCATCAAACGGTTTGGACCATTTAAAATGCAAAAAGAAGCTCGACGTTTGAGTACCACATGAATTGTCTGTGAAAAATTTAATGGACCGAATTAACATCTGCGATTCTTTGTTGAAACGAAATGAAATCGATCCATTTCTGGAGCGAATGGCAATAAGAGACGAAAAGTGGATCAAACGTGACAATAATGTGCGAAAAAGATCATGCTCCAAGTGTGGTGAAGCTCAACAAATGGTCGCAAAGCCAGAATTGACGCCTCGAAAGGTAATGCGGACTGTTTTGGTAGAATTGGAAAGGAATCATCCACTATGAGCTGCTTTAGCTTGGTCGAACGATTGATTATACATTTTACTGTCAACAACTGATGAGATTAAAGTAAGCAATCCAAAAGAAATGGCCAGAATTGATCAATAGAAAGAGCCTCGTCTTGCATCAGGACAACGCTAGACCACACACATCTTTGGTAACTCGGCAAAAACTGGGAGAGCTTGGCTAGGAAGTTTTGATACATTCACCATATAGCCCTGACCTTGCATCAATGGACTACCATTTGTTTCGCTTAATGTAGAACTCTCTTAATGGAGTAAAGGTGACTTCAAGAGGAGGCTGTGAAAATTGCTTATTGCAGTTTTTCGCCGAGAAACCAGAAAATTTTTACACTGATGGAATAATATCTCTAGCGGAAAAGGGCAAGAAGTGGTCGACTAAAATGGGATATATTTGGTTCATTAAAGTTCATTATAAATATAAAAAGAAAATGAGTTGAGGTTTGATTAGAAATACGCAAAGACTTTTTCGACTATCCAATATTACTACAATTTTGTGTGTACTCAACCTCCCTTTAGGGTTCTATCCACTCAGCGTGTGGCGTGGGAAAACTCTGTGTTAAAAGTTCAACCGAAACACCAAATAAGAGCGCTGAGCTTTGTTGAAGGCAGTGAGTGTTTTGTTTGTGGTTATGAAGCAAATTAAGTAAAAGAATATGCTTCCGCGCAAATAAGCCGGCAAGTTTGGAGGAAAAAATCAAGTAAGTTTCTTGACCCGCGTTGATTTCGTTTTTCTTTTTTGTTTCTGATTTATCTTATGAAAATCACTTACTTCTGCGGTATTTTTAGCACTTTGCTGAGAAAGCTTACGGTTAAAGCGACGGTTTCGGCGCGAATTTGCTGCCTCGCTGCTCATATGGACACATTTGTGTATGTGTGAGTGTGTGTGTGTATTTCTGTGTGTGAATGGCGTTAATCTTGATATGATTTGCGCTTAAGCTATTCGCGCTTATTACAAAATTACACGTAAATATAACGTTGAGTGGCTGGCAAGGTGAGTATGTACCTATGTACACACAAGTGTATATTGTACATATGAGTATGTGTGTATAAATCTCCGCATATGCCGATTTTTTGTTTCATAACTTTTTCTGCCTCCAATTTTTTTCTCATTCTTCACCATGTGCTTCGGAATGTGTGTGCGTTCATTTAAATTCTTGCCTTTCTTGACCGTCGCGCATGCGTGCGAAACCTGATTTGAATGCGAAGCTGTGGACGATTAATTCTTGTTTGCATTTTTTTACAGGATTTTCATTTTTTCTTTTGCTGGCATTTTTCGCCACTGATGATTGCCACTCACATGCGCTCGTTGGGTTAGGTTGGGTATGGCGGGGAGTTCGCGCAGTGGAATCTGATCGCTCGGTGTTGGTTGCTGTTGTTGTTGTTGTTCTCAGTTTTGCTGTTGTTCTGTTCCCCTTTGCGTTGATCTTGCCACTTGATTTCTGCTTGTGCTTTACGCGTTGTTGTTGTTGCTTGTGTTGCCCTTGCCCCTGCTTTCTTTGCGCTGTTGTGGCACAACATTTACAGTTGTCATGTTGCCGCTGACTTTTCTTCAGCTTCGGAGTGTTCGCGTCCCCTGCTTGTCACTTGCCGCTTGCTGTTGCTTGTTGTAGCGCTGCGCTTTATTGCTCTTGCCGCTGATCGTTTAATATGCTGATGTGTTTTCGGGCGATCACTCACCACCACCAATGCAAGAACACACATACATATATACATACATACATACAAAAATTGTGTTGCCCCTCGCCAGCTCCACTTGTAGGCATACATCACCTCCCGCTCTCGGCTGTGATTACATATTTTGTTATTGCTGTTGTTGCTTTTTACGTTTCTGTTTCTGCTGCCGCTGTGTTGTTCGGTGCCGTGGCTGCAAATTGAAATTTTATTTGCTCAATTTGTTTGGCAAGCGCGATTTTGCGGTCACAACCAGCCAACCGACCGACCGAACGGCCGTTCGTCAGTCATCGGCTAGTTGCCGCAACAGCGCGCCAATTTTCTTGGCCAGATTGCGCGGTTGTTGCCTCGCCGGCGATCACTGAGTCAGCGGCGGCGGCAAATGGCAACGCGAGCAGTGCTGTGGCAGGGTGGGTATAAATATAGTTGTTGTTGTTTTTGTTATTGTGGGTTTTGCCTGCAATTGCCTTGATCGCTTTGACCGCTGGCTTTTTCTGTTTCTGTTTCTGTTGCTGCTTCCACTTCTTATTTTGCATCTTATTTATTGTTTATTTTCATTTAATTTGTACTCCTTTTTATGCGATTTTATTACAGTTTTTGTTGTTGCCGCTGTTGCGCTGCTTGTTTGCTGTGGAGTAGCTGGTTGCGTTACATTTAAGTGGATTAAGTGTGCGCTTCCGAAGATGTGGCGATACAAGACACCGAGTGAGCGACCAGCAGCGTTGGTAGTGTTGTTGTAGTGGTGTTGGTGTTACTGTTGTTGTGTTGGTGGCCTCATAAGCATTGGCATGCCCCGCAGTGTTGCTCAGGCGTTGCCTTTTGAGATTTTTGCTTGAAATTTTATTTGTTTGCTGTTGTAGTTGGCGTTGGCTACGAGTTGACCGCGTTGTTGAGCCGAACTGCGCTGCTACTTGGCTTTCGAGACTTTTATTTCTAGAGTTTAGCTAGTTTGCGAACGTTTCTAGTACTTGTCGGGCTGAGAGTTAAGTGTTTACATACATACACACGCAGATTGTTGTTGTTGCCGCTTTGCGTTTAACAATTTTAATTATATCAACGCGCATGCGCAGCGGCTTCATCAGTTTATGCGCACGGCTGTTTGCAAGTGAGCGTACCAGCAATCAAAGCAACAACAATCAGCGCTGATAAGTTTACAAATTCGCATGTGTGTGTTCGTGTGCGTGTAATTAATTCATAACTGTACAATTTTGTCGCTGCTTACTCATTTGTATGCCATTCACATTTGTGGCAACATATTTCCTCACCTCCTATTGCTGTTGTTGTTGCTGCTAATATGCTTTGCATGAATGCGATTTTTATTACCTGTCGCCTGGACCAGCTGACTGCCCCGAACGCGTGATCGGCTAACTGAAATTTGTTCTCGAAGCGAGTGACTGTGTATGCCAGTGTGTGTGAGGCTGTCTCTGCATGGCTTCCAACTGTTTCTCGTGCAAATTTTGTGCTTTATCACTTTATTTGCGTACTTCGTGCCTTTTGTTGTTGTTGCTGTTTGCTTTGTGGCATTTGCTTGATGGCCAGCACTTAGTCATTAAATGTGCCATCACCGCACACACACACTTAAGCACATTTGCTTGATGGTCTTTTCGACACTTTCAGGCGAAATGTTTGCGCTTGCTCGGCATTGAATGACGTCGTTTGAGCTTTGTATGCTGACGAAGGGGCGCCGAAAGCGCAGTAAAAAATTATAATAAATTCATCGTAAAATCCAGATATCGGTTATTAAGATTAGCGCTTTATTTGTTAATTGCTCGGCACCATTAACTCGAAATTGAAAATTAGCTTGACGCGTGTTGTTGCTGTAAAATGAATGTTCGATCTTTATCGCAGTCAAATTATAATGAGTCGCCGTTTATTATAATCGCACGCAGATTCCGATTTCGTTGTTTGATTGTTTGGATCGGCTCATTCACTAAGTTTGCTAATTATTTCTGATTTCTTGTTGTGACGACTTTTAGGCAGAGAGTTTAATTTGGCTTGAAATATAGATTTTTATTCAAGATTAATGATTTTTGTAATCAAAAATAATGAAATCGTGATTTGAAGGGGATAAACTGGCAGTTGCATATCGTTTATAAACAACAACGTTGTTTTCTTTCGAAATTCTATATTATTACTTTATCTTATCCAATTTTAATAAGATGTTTGTTCTGTGTAAAGCCAATTATAAGACTTTGCAGCAGATCTAGTTGTAATTACCAAAACATTCCTTATCCAATGAACTACTTATATATTTTCTACCACTTGCTTGGATATCTCAAAACACTACCGAAGGCCACGAACTTAGCGGGTCTACATTTAGGAATATATTTTGATTAAATGCCTCGGTTGGCCATTCTGCTTACTGGTATGGACACGAATCTGTAATAATTAGGAGAAATTCTAAAGCACCATCGGTTAGGTTAATAACTTCAGAGGTAGGAACCAATTAGACCTAAAAAGATTTTTTAATCACTTGGCTTACAATTATTCTATGAAAAAGTTACGTCTATGTAAAAAACGTCGGTTAATATTTCTGGAACTTCATCTATACAAGTAATTTAATCGAAAAAAGTTTTTAAACTATAGTAAAGCCTGCTGTGAAAAGTGCTTCATTAAATTTATGAACCCTTCTGAGCTGGTTTGAAACGTTTAAGTCCCTCTATTTGTCGGACAACATTAAGTTTACAATCAAGAGAAGAAGAAAGTCCAGTGTACAATTTGTTTCTTAGTCGACCTCAGAGTTTAATTGTAAGTTTTCGTTTATTCCTCTAGTCAGGAATTGAACACCCATTGACAGATGCTGAGGAATATAGTATACAGTAAGTTTAATCTCTGCAGTGTTCATTGGCCCTTGGAAATAAGAGCTCTACATCCTGATCATCAGCGTACTTGAAACGTGCTTTCACACCCATATGCTTTCCTCTATGAGATTAAGGAAAAATTTTTCATGATCCTTTCCATTTATAGGACCGAAAAACAATGTTTCATGACGGCTATGGCTTATATTAGTTGGCACTTCCTTGAGAAAGACAGCATCTAGAAAAAGGGACTCATGATTTTGACAGCTAGTGGCGGCTATGTTTATAATTCGTGGCCATGCGTTCAGTAAGGTTTGCTATTTCATCACGTACATTGCACTTTGCTACAACGCTTTGGAGTTGTCCAAGGCTATTACCCAAATTAATGTTCTACGACAAATTCAGAATTCGCGTTCATCGAAAAATCATCTTCTCAGAAGGGGCTCAATCCTGGCTTATGGCTTCGTCAGTAAACAAAATTGTAGCTATTGGGTTCAGTAAGAGTTTGCTTCAGGAAACTCAATGCATCCCTAAAAATTTACCGTTTGGTGTCGATTGTGGAATGGTCGCATTATCGGGCCTTATTTCTTTCGAACTGAGGCAGGAAATGCCGTTACCATCAATAGCGACATTTGTAACACGATGCTGACCTACTTTTTTTTTGGAATTTGAAGAAATCTAACCCGACGACTTCTATTTCTAACTAGGTGGTGCGCTGCCTCATGTTTCATGTCTAAACATGGACTCCTTGCGCCTCTAGATAATTTTCTCTGGGAGTATGTATATTAAATCAGAGGCTTAAACCAAAAAACCAGTAACGCTCGAGGAGCTCGAAGACAACATTAATTATAATATAAATGGTTTTTATTTTATTCTAACATCAACTCGTTGTTGTCGGTAGACCCTACAGGTACCTCTAAATATTATTAAGAAACAGAAAAAAAATGAGGATTGCGAACAATTTTTATTTTCGGATTATTTGATCAATCTATAATGAATGAGAATACTATTTTGAAAATATGTCTACTCAAACATCACGGTTCGCCTTGGACCTAACTCTTTGGACCCTTTTATGCCCATTGCTTTAGCTCACGCCTTCTTGGGCCTTTTTTGATTTCTAACAACTTTTAAATGAAAAACTATAGTGTTAAGATTTCAAATGCAAATCAGTAGAAACAAAGAAATTGTCTCCCGCTTTTCTCTGCTTAAGAAATTCTTTGAACAATTAGAGCAGACACATATTTGTACGCACATCCTTAATGCGAATAACTTTGAAACTTTCCAATGCAATTTGAAATGTAATCGAAACTTTTAACGGCAAGCGGCACCAACGAATCCACCGTCGTTCACCTTTCATGTCGTTTTCTCGTCCATTCGACACTGGTGAGTGCGATTGAAGGCGACAACCATGAGAAGCCGGCGAACAAAGAGCCAAACAAGCAGACAGCCAGACAGGCACAAGAAGACAACTGAAGCAGAGACATGCATCGCGCCACTAACCGTCAATATCCGAGTAATTCCCATACATTTCGGCTTATACACATGCATATGTATTTAGTATGCTTTAGTATTTCTGCAGACTTTTGAGACGACAAAGCCATCGGCTCAATTGTGATTTCTTCGCTTAGTACACCGTACTCGTACGTAGGTATACCACTCATAAAGGACAAGTAAGGTAATTTCGGAACAATTTCCGGAGTTATCTAGTGGACCAACTGATCTGAATCTGCGTTGAATGGAGTTCATAAGGCAGGAGGGTGAAACTGTTTAAAAAGATTCAAAAATTCATCGATCTTACGGACTCTTAACTTCAGCTTGCAAAGTGGAATATAGTCTCCGGATACAAAACCTCGAAGGAGTCTTTCCAAACCTTTAACCTTCAAATCGGTCTAAGCAAAATTGAGTTGAAATGGACAGCGCTACTGGATGATACTTCACGGTTTCTTTGGTTTTCTCAGCCAAACAGTGATCTGTGGTAGCAATACCTTAGGCTAAGGCTTGTCTTTTCGTTCACTCAGAACCATGAGGAAATTTCGCCTACGTTTTTCCATAAGGGAATTGGGAGTTAAGAGACCACGACTTTTTCAAGTTCGGACATTACTGCTTGGAAGTGAAGAATATCTGTACCAATCAAGAGTCTTTAAATCTTTAAGAACTCCGTGCAACCGCAGGAAAGACGGTCTTAATTCGCCATTGCACAGAGTACCATCTTTGTTATTGTTGCCTGTGTCGCTATCTTCCACAGTGTAAACGTGCCGGGCCTGTCATTGATGCCACCAACAGCAACAGCAACGACAAATGCAGAAAAACGAAGCAAAAATAAACTGAAAAGGGCAAGACAAAAACGAAGACATCCGCGGCAGCGACAACAATCCCTGGTGGCGGCAACACACAGTAAACACAACAACTAACCAGACGTGGAGAATGCGGCGCTGCTGCTGCTGTCCCTGCTGGTGCTGGTGCTGATGTTGGTGGCGGCGTTGGCGGTGCCGGCGGTGATGATGACGGTCTTGGCGAGACGCAACGCAGCGAGGCATGAAATCAATTGAGCGATCAAGTGTCTTGGGGCGAAACGGAAGGTGGAATAAATAAAACAATAACCATGATAATGAAGTTAAAGTGAATTTTGATGAATTCCACTTTGGCGTTGCCATTCGACGCGTTGCAATGTGGTCTCCACCAACACAGCGTGCTTAGTCTCGAAGCCGTTCGCTGTCTCTTCTTGCGTTGTTGTTGGTATTGTTGTTGCGCGCTTCCTTGTGATTATTATTGTGCAGTTCTTTTATTGCTACGCTGATTTTACTCATTATAATTGTGAGCGCTTGCTTGCCTCCACTGTGCGCCCTCCCGCCTGCAGCGCGTCTTCCATTTAAGGGCTAAATGGCGCTGACGGCATTGACGACTGCCACCGCCGCAGCCACAGCCATGCCCACGCCCGCGCACACCGCCTGCGCCGGGATTAATGCAAATATGGAATTTGCGGAATTCGCCGTACACGGCGCGCCGGATTCGCCACGCAATAATGCGATGCGGCAATGTGCCACAGTGCCACTTATCGTAAATTATATTAAACGATAAATGTCAGACATATTTCGAGTGTAACTTAAAATTCATTGCGAATATCAGCGCCTGACAGGCAGCAGCAGGCCAACAGCCAACCAGCTAGCGGTGAGCAGCGCGCAGCACGCAGGGGACAGCAAGTTGCAAATAGCTGTTGGCAAACAATAAGCAAGGAGCAGCCATCCGTGTGCAAATTAAGTAAACAAACTAGCAAATTTGCTGCTGCCGCCGCTACTACGCCACTACTCGCAACAGTGTATGCCACACATATCTCGTGTGCGCGCGTGTGTGTTGTTGTTGGCTTTCCGCTTGGAAGTGAATCATTTCATGCTGTGGCTCAGCAAACTCTTATCATGCAAATGACAGTGTGAGACCCGCAGTCGCATTTGCTCATTGCCATGCAAATGTGCTCATATCTTATAAGCGCGTGTGTGTGCGTGTGTGCGCGTGTGTGGGTATGCAAATTTCTTGGCACGCTAAAAGCTGTCATAAATCAAAATTTGAGCGATTACTGCGGTAACATTCATTTGTGCCATTTCGATTTACTGACATTTTTATTACCAACTCTTGGCGAAGAACATCGAATTCCATCAATTAAGCCACGCAGGTTGCAACTCTTCATTTGTGTGTATGTGTGTGTATGCATGAGTGCGCTTCTAAATGGTTATGTTGTTCTGTGAATCAATCCGGAATAAACACATCACTCCCTTGAAGATAAAGCACAAAACAATAAAATAATGAAATATAAACAGTTTTCAATATTTATGACTTTCGACAAATAGCGATTTCGGGTTTTGCGTTTCGAAAACATTATTCAAATTTGCCTGCTCGTAAAACTACGACAGTTTTGTTTTATTGCTGAAACAACTAATTCTATCAAAGAAACTAAGTAAGCGTGAAGGATTAGGTCATAAAAGGATTAGCATAATTCTTTAATTTTGACAAAATCCGATTGTATTATTCAACATAGTTGCCTTCAAGAGCGATGCAAAGAGTTTAGCGATTTTCCAACTATTCGATACCATATTCCTGGAATGATTCCCTTTTCCCATTAAAATAGACCTCATTTTCAGCGATAACTCCATCACAGCACTGGAATTTCTTTCCAGCAAGCATTCGAATGAGATCTGAAAAAGTCGCTTGGGACTACATCTGGAGAATAAGGCGGGTTGCTAACCAGTGCGAAGCCCAATTCTGTCAGTTTTGTCATCATTTTGAACGATTTGTGACAGGGTGCATTGTACTGCTCCGAGTAATGACCAAATCTTCAAAAAATTTATTCTTCAAAAGAAAGAAAATAGAATTTCGGTCGGAACGTAGAGTTTAAAAATTTATTTCTAGAATCAAAAAAAGTTTAATTTTTTTATTGTATAAATTATTTACTAAGTTTCTGTCGCAAAAAGTTGCAATAACTTATGTAATGGTTACCTCTAACTCGAATTCAATAATATCGGGTTTGACGATGATTTTTACCTTATATTATGTCTTAAGAAAGGAAGTTCCTAAATTTCTAGAAACAAGTTTGAAATATCGACCCTAAGCCAAGACTTGAAGTAAACCCAAAAGTTTTCTATTCTAAAACGATAACTAAAGCTTTTTTTCCCGTAATATGTATCTTAATATTCTTAAGAGTGTATATTAAGTTTGCCAGATCCAGAAATATATAAAATGGTTATATATTGGTTATTATATCTGACAACAATTTTTGCGTTCGTCTGTCTGTATATATCTCATCGATATCGATATTAAAATGTGCACACTGCTTTTTTCCCGAAGAAGCTACTCATTTTTCGGAACCATTGATAAGGGTGCACTGTAGCATATAGCTGCATATAAACCGAAGGATTGGAATTAAATGCTTGTATGAAAGTTTTTTTATTTGATGGGGTTTCTTCACGAACTATACAGTCTCCGAAGAAATTGTTCAGACTACACAAATCTAGCATAGGTATAACTGTCATACGGACGGATCAAATTAAAGATAAAGATCATGACTTGAAAGTTGATCATTTTGTTCTCCGATAAATATTGTCATGGCTCTGAAATCCTTTTGGCTGCCCTTCCTTCCCTAACTCGTAAAAGGTACATTTCAAAGTTCTAAATAATCAATAAGATCCATGCCCTGGGCAGGCAAAGCGTGGCTGTAAAAGACAAAACTCATAAATCCCACCAATTAAAGAGCTTACCGAAGTGTAACCGATAATTGAAATTGAGAAATTGGCAAAGATTTATTAAAATAGTTGACTATTTACCCATACATATGTATTTATATAATCATTTATCAATTGAAAGCACTCAGAAGTAATTTTCTCCCTAAGTAAACACATTGCAACATCAAAGGTAAGCACTTCACGGCTAAAAGCACACACCCAGTCCCAGCGGCGAACACCTACAACACTGTCAACACTAAAAGCAAACACCATTTCCACCAACAATGCTGGTGTGCCATGAGCATTCATACCTACACATATATACCTACAGACATAGATTTACAATAGTACTCATTTTATACCCTTCGACGTTGCATAGAACTTTCATCCGCATTCCTCAGTGACACGACAACCAAACCGAAAGCACTAAAATTGCTAAATCTCACCGGCCACAGTGTGAGCTGGTTGACTGGTGCGCGCGGTGCTGGCGGGGTGTGCTTGTATTGTGGATAACTACAACAGACCAGACAGCTCATATATATTTGCCGTTGCTATTGAGTAGCGACCACCTGAAGCGGTGGCATGTCTCTGTTGGCCATGTTGTAAACTGGCAACGCTTTCATGTGCCGATGCACTCTTCGCTATCTTCGCACACCTCGAGCACTCGCAGTTCTAAGGCAATCCAAAGCAATAAGCCGGCGCGCCAGCCATCCAGCTATCCTTTCATTATTGTGCT
This sequence comes from Bactrocera zonata, assembly GCA_037783105.1. Classification (NCBI taxonomy): domain Eukaryota; kingdom Metazoa; phylum Arthropoda; class Insecta; order Diptera; family Tephritidae; genus Bactrocera; species Bactrocera zonata. Next base: position 246,213 of record JBAWJQ010003824.1, on the reverse strand, counting down.
TGTTGTTGCTTTCTGTGCGTTTTAGAATTGGTGACTGTCATTCGGTCTCAAAGCCTTGCTGAGTTTGTCTATTTGTTTGTCTGTCTTCATACTCGTACATTATCAGCATCGTAAACGTCATCGCAACATCATGGCGGAGTTGTATTAATGTTGGAAATACCAAGGTACGTGTGTTCCATCCTAGATGAAGAAGCATTGACTTTGTGCTAATAATGTCTGGAGACCTTCGAAAGTAGCAGTTTATAATTTCATGAGGTGAACTGCAAATATCGTGGTCTCAAGTTATTTAAAGGTTGTTAGGAGGAAGTTCGTTATGTTCGAAATTGTCGGATTTTTGATTTTTCTTCTGCGCAATGTCTTCCACTACTCTCCAATTTTCAACTGTAAGTATAGCTCATGGAACTAGCAGATATACGTATAGTTTGGTAGAGTCTACAATATAATTATGATCTTTGTAACCACTTTAAAAAAGTCTAAATAAAAAATCCCAGAATCAGTTTAAATTTAACTCAAGAGAATATTTCAAGACTCGAAGATCCATATAGGTAGTCTGGTATCAATAATTTTACAATAACGTTGTCCAAAAGCGGCATTTTAGGATCTACACACTACTAGTTAGTTTCTTAATTTTCTAGTATCTAATACCATTTGTGCTAATTTTTTTAATCGCTAAAAATCTACTCTTTCTAGGCTGTCACCTTAGGTGTGCCTCTCTAAACAACCTTCCTTAAGGACTTTACCAAAAACCGAAATCAGAAGAAACGAGTCTTAGCAACCTTTAAAGAACCTCGGTAATATCGTCCACAAGATACTTATGTAAGCATTCGTGGAATGATTAAACGAAAGTAGCGTGATGTTTTAAGCATAGTTCAATTTTCATTCTAGCATGATATTTATATGAAAGTGAAAACTCGTCTCTCTAAAAACCTTGACAAATTGAAGAACGATTAAAGTGTCTACATACTTGTAGTACGGACTCTTATAATTTTAAATTCAACTGTGAGAAGAAGTTCTGAAAAATTAGCCTACATATAGTGTACCAGCGAAAGTCATAAGCTATAGCTGATTAAAATTAGTCTAAGTTCTATAAATCTTACGATTTAATATTAGATATTGATCTTTAATGGGAAAGTTGCTCTGCTTTCGCTCTACAATGTTCACAGCCTAAGTAAAACTGGAGAGCGTAAATAGCTTTTATGATCATATAATGGTAAATAGGGGTTTTGAAGTATTTTTATTTGAGATAAGAAAACGTTTATCAGAAAGAAAAATAAATTGCGGCGGCTTAGTTTCGCTTCTCTATAGCACCAAAGACCTCGTCGAATCCCAGGTCGTTTAACCAAAACTTTCGTTCTCTATTTCAACTACTACTAATGTAGATTTAGTGAATCTGCATCGCCTCAGATTTATTTGCTGCATAATCATGTACATATATATGCGCTATATTTTGATGAAGGCAAACTCCTGTTTTGGACGCACTCTAGCTAGTCTATTGAACTCGGCACAGGCTAGTGTGCTCCTATGCCGCAAACACATTTCTATGAAGGCATGTGTGCAAGCGTAGGATCGCTTTAGATATGAGTGAGTTTGTGCACGTATTTGTGTGTGTGTGCGCTTATGTTGCATATCAAAACATGAGCAATCTCGAAAATGCTTAATGCTTGTGTTGTAACTAAATTTGCTTTAGCAGTACTGCATATTGCTGTTGCTGCAGTCAATTTTATTGTTGCTTTTGTTGCAACTGGCATTGATGTCATTTTCATTTTGGTATTGAAATGCGCCATGGCAACCTTGTAAGCTTGCAATCAAAGTTAAAAGTAGCCAACAACAAAAATGCTGGTATTTATAGCAACTGCTGGGCAGGATTGCTTAGCACTAGTTACCAGTAAAACACAACAACAATGGTGCGTAAATGCAACACTAGCTGGAGAGTATGCAGTTGTGATCTGGTGGCAATGGAAATGTCAGCAGACAATGCTTTGGTTTGGTTTAGTGTGGAGTTTACCTGATGTGGCAGGATATGCGGCACAGTGGTGTTGGACGGGTTGATACGATACGTATAATAGATAGAAATATGTATACCCAAAGTATAGAAATATTGAAAAATATGAAAAAATTTGAAAAACTATTAATTTTGGTTACACCGATGATAGAATACTTTTCACAAACAAAAAAGTTTCCATGCAAGAGCTTGATTTTGATCGGTCAGTCTGAATGATAGTTACGAGTATATACTATTTTGGTCTGACCTGAAAAATTTGTTCGGATGCAGTGATGCTTTTGGACTAAGAGCCCATGTCAAATCTGGTAAAATAAAATAGTTTTCCATACAAGGCCATGACTCTGATCGGTTAGTTAGTATGACAGGTATAAGCTATAGTGGTCCGATCTGAACAATTTCTTCATAAAGCGTACCAATGTCTTGACTTATAATGTGTACCAAATTTGGTAAAGATTTAAAGTAAAATAAAAAAATTTCTGTACAAGGTCTAAAATTTGATCGATCAGTTTATATGACATCTATATTCCATAGTGGTCCGATATCGGCAATTCTGAAGAATAAGCAGCCTTTTGATGAGAAAATATTGTGTGCAAAATTTCAGATAATTATCTTAAAGACCGAGGGCTTTTCACCGACCCTGAACCAGTAGTGGAGGTTATAAGGAGTTTTCTGATATATTCAGAGACTAGGTCTAAGGCTTTCAACGATATAGTTAATTAGTGGTTTTGTCGAATATATTGAGAAAAACGGTTATTTTTTAGTTGTACCATTTCAGTTTCGAAATTTTTTCTATCGGGTTCGAAAATAAGTTGGACTTAGTTGACGTACTAATTTCACATTCTCCCAGCAAGTAAGTCTTACTCAGGAAGGAAAATGGGAAATTAATGTAATCTTTACTTGCTCAGTTACACAAATTGCCCCACAGTGCCTCGCAAAACGTCTCTTATCCCAAGCATAAACACATGTGTGAGAATGTGTGCATTCTTGCCGCTTTACTTAGCTTAACAAACCCAAATAAACTCGGTGGACTTAAGTCTGCATAGCTGAAAGTTCCTATTGTTGTTGTTGTCGTTGGCATTAAAGCATTGCCTATTACCTGTCGGTTTGCCTAGCTGCTTGCCAATCTATCCGTCTGTCTGTCTGTCTGTCTATTTATGCTGTGGCCCAACTGCACCTATTTTACGGCGTTGTACTCGCACACGGGACCAATGCAACGCTGTGGCAATGTGACAGACCCGCCCGGTGAGTGTGAGTGTGTGTGAATGTGAGTTGGGGTCCTTTGCAACGATTCCTTTTGCCAACACAACAATCATGCCACTAACTTCTTCATGCTGCGGCTTTAACTGCTAATATCTATGGGTAGACAGACACTCATGTATGGATGTGTGCGAGTGTGTGTGTGCATTTGTGCACATTTTGATTTCTAGCTTTTATCTGTTGCTATTTTTTACGCCTTTTCCTTTTCATCATCAATTTTTGCTGCTTAACTCCCTTCCCTCCACCCCCCCTCTGCCCCTCTGCACGATTCGTGATGTTTTGTGTTGCGGCTGCAAGCACCTACGTGGCATATGTGCGTGTGTATGCGATTGTATGAGTGTTGTAAATGGTAGGCAGATTGCATTGCTGCTGGTTGTCATTGCCATTGAATGTGCCACACTCACACACACACACACTTACTTCGGTGTTTAAGCTGCTGATATGTGCATTTTCTGTTTTAGTGGCTTCTATTTCTTGTTGCCCCGTTTGTTGTTGTATGTTGTTGTAGCAGTTATTGCTTTATTGTGGCTAGTGCGCTGCTGTGGCCGGCTCTGATGTGGGATGAGCATGACGCCTCGCTCCAGCAAGCGCTTTAAGCGATCGACTGTGTGCCACACGATGGCTGTTGCACGTATGTAGCTGGGTGGCAAGAAAAAAGTGCAACGCAAATTTATGAAAAAAGTCAATGCCTCGCACAGGAGGGGTTGGCGGAGTTTTGAATTTTATGATTTCTGGCGACTTGCCTGGTTGCCATTTGCCTCGGCGGCAGTCGACAACAGCAACATTTATTACCCTTGGCTTATGTGTGTGTGTGTGTGGGGGGAGTGCAGAGGGAGGCTGGTGCATATGCCAGGCATTTACTCACTGTGTTGTTGTATTGAAATTGAAAATCAGCGTGCCAAAGAGTAAGAGAAGGCCGTCGCAGCTAACATGCAACATGCCACAAGCTAAAGCATAAAGCACTCTGGCACTCTGCACTAGGTGGCATTGTACGAAATAGTAAATAACACATGCTACATAGATCCCCACACACACGCACGCACACAACACTGGCAGTCCGTTTGTGCCACAATGCATTCGCAGCAACGGCACTCAATGCTGTGGTTGCATGTGTCTTTTTGCTGCAGCCAGAACGATTTGCGACGCACAGCAGCTGTGTGTGCACCACTGATTTCTGTTGTTGTAAGCACTTTTTGTCGTCTGCTGCATGTTGGTGTCCGCCCTTTGAGCAACTCTTATTGGCGCATTGGTCGATCAATGCTTGTAAGTTGCACGCTTGCGGCTTCAGTCGGTTACATGCGGTAGTTTGATGAATGTCCTAACACACCAACAACAACTTTGTTGCATAGCCATAACACTGTGGCATTGCAAGTGTACAGGTTTTGCTTGCCACACCCTGCCACACTCTGTCTCCTTGCAGTTTGTTTATCAAATGCCTGTTTGTTGCCAACACACGCGCACTTGTTGTTTTTGTCACAGTCCTATTGCTATAATTGAAGTTTGGCAGTTATTGTCTGTTGTTGAGTGATCATATTGCTGTGTGTTGCTGCAACTGCATCACCTTCTGTGCCGCAATGTCAATCGCTGCTTTGAGTGGCATTTCCAATGTTCACTCAATTCTCATTAAGCAAATAAAAGGTAATTTCTTCATTTCGTTTATGTTTCAAAACGAGCGAAATCGCAGACCTATGCTAACTGTAAATGATTTCACTCTCACTTTACATATTTGTATGTATATAAGTGTATATGCATATATACAAAGTGGCAAGTATTATTATTGTTCGTTTGGAAAGAAAGCTTTAATACATCTTAAAAGGGGCTTCAAAAGCTCTCCTTTCGACTACATTCTTCTGCCTTCATATATTATGTATGCTCGTTAGACTATAGTTCAAAGTACGGATAGTTCCGATCGCCATTAGTTTAGATAGAAATTTGACTCTGGTGCCATCTGGCGAAAGGTTTTTGGAAGTACGAGTTTCCTTGCCAATACGTACTCGAATATGAAACCAATCGGATCAAGTAAAATTCGTATAATTTAATGTTATGTCCAAGAATTTGCTTTATATTAGGGGTTACCATTACGTTTTAAAAATGAATTCGGAAGTAACGCGTCTACCTCGAATAAATTCTAGCCAAGAATCCAATTTTTGATCAGGTTTTGCAGCACCTGTGGTCGTACGTCAACAATAACCCACCGAATATTCTTTTTCAAGGCGTCAATCGTCCCGGGCCTATCTACATGGATAAGCGAGTTCACGCAAAGCCCAAAAAAACTAGCTCAGCGGTGTTAAATCGCACATTATTTGAGGACACGCAACAGACTCAAGAGGAGAGTTAATGCGCTCACCAAAAATGTCCTTCCTTTTCGTTGGCTGTATGACATATAGCGTCGTCTTGATGGAACCAAAGGTCGCCCACATCAACATCATTTAATTCAGACATGGAAAAGTCATTCCTTCTGCCCATAGAGCGCACCCAACAGTGACCTTTTTGGGATGTAAGGGCCTCATTCCATCAAAAGTGTGCTTCATCGCGAAATGAAAGTTTTTTGGCAAATTCAGGATCGGTGGTAGTCTCAATGGCGGATGGACTTATGCAGGTCTTCTTCGTTAGTCTGCAATACAGCAGCATTAGCGTCATTGCAGAGCTCGGCTACTCTGAGGATGCGCTTTGTCCACTGGAGTCGTGGTGGTGGGAAACTAATCCATGGTTGTTCGATTTTCCGACTCTGCTAGACAATTGTATATCCTGATACTGGACGCAGCATAAAATCCAACTGAGTAAAAAAAATTATTGCCTCTTTGAAAAGCATACGCCTAAAACCTTCTCTTCTTAGAAACTAAAAGTTGGCGAATAACAATCAAACTGCAGTGGAAAACTTTTTCGGATTGATTTGGCAACGCCGCCGAAGGTTTTAGTTTACTATTCATTAGGTTATTAACAGAACTGTGGAGCCTACGATATGAGGTTTAGTTATCTGAATTTTGTGATTTTTTAATAATAAAGGGACGCTTTTATGCCCATTTGAGCTCTAAATGTAAAATGCCTAGTCGAACTTAATTTCTTTACCAAGTCCAAGAGGTAATCTCCCTTCGAGCAACAGATCGAAAAAGTTCTTGGATAATGGAAATATGTAGGAAATTTCACCAGTTTCTCTTCGGACGGCCTCAGTAGAAAAATATTTTTAGTGAAATCGGTCGAAACTCCTGGAAACTGTAGAAAACAATCTGGCAAATTCAGTTTTTTTGCAATGCAGAAACAGATCTCTTAGACTTGTAGGATAATCCCAGCAAACCCAAATACCCTTATTAATATACGAGTATTTCGCAATCGCATTATCCTCTACGCTACGTACAAATTGGTTAGCAAAAGTGTTGGTAATATTTTTAGAATTTTATCAAGCAACTATTTTTTGGTTCTTTCGTAATTCCTTAGTTACTTAGAAGCTCCCATCACTGTGACGACTATTCCCTTTTCCTGTGTGTGGCATTGCGACACAGAGTTCTCTTTGCTGCTGTCATTCCGAGTTGTAAAATATTTTTTTCTTTGTGGCAATTGTGTCATGACGTCTAATTCAACTGAGCCGCACGCCAATATCCCACGAGCGCACCTAACGCTTCGGAGCTTTGTTTTGGAGCCACATACACGTACAATTTTCGCGAATCAAATTCCCTTTTTTCGGAGGAAATTCACAGGGTTCCATGAATACCCCTGAGCGCGCTCTCCTTGCAGATCACAAAACTGATTGTTGTTGTTCTACACCCTTATTACCACCCTTACTGCTGCTGTCATATGAGCATTTTTTTGTTGGTTTTGTAGTATTTTTGCTTTGCTGCAGCAACTCGTTAGAACGGATGTCAGAGGAAGCAACGCTCCACTCGTTCATGTTTACTATCAAAGTTCGAACTGTGGCAATATGCGTGGAAGACGAAGGTTACTGAGGGGAGCGCGTACTTAGAAAACAACAAAATAGTAGCAGTGGAGCTCACAATGCCAGCGATTGGAAAAAGCGCAGTGAAAAATTGCGCGCCAAAAAGGAAACATTATAAGGGCCATCTATTGCTGTTGGCAGCGCTGTCTGGATGTTGCAAGTATCAGTGAAAGCGTACTTAGTATTGTGTGGCATGCGGCGGCAGGAGCAGCGAGGGCTGCATTGTAGTTAGGCAACAGTGTTGCATGGCTGTGGGTGAGAGTGCGGGCTGTGTAACTGTACATTCACACTCGTATATACCACACATGTTGCCGCTACATGTGGCAAACAAGTTTATTTTTCAAATCACATTTGCAAAGTTTCCTTTGTTACACATTGTGGTTGTTGCACAATTCATTGTTGTTGATTTGTGTGTTCTGATGTTGCCATAATGTTTCTATTGTTAGTGCTGTTACTTTGTGGCACATTATTTTCATTGGTGTGTGTGTGTATGGTTTTCGGTGTATAAAGTACTTGTCATTTGGATATGCTAGTCGAATTCTAAATGTGCAAAAATGCTTGCAAAGGCACATAACAACTACACATAATATATATGAAGAGGCAACAACAACCTTCGAGATTCACAAGTAGATCCCGGAATTACTCCGAAATCCCGGAGTTCGCAAAGTGTGGTTAAGTTCCAAAGTTTCGAATAAGTGTTTTCTATTAGATTCGTTTGTATTACTTCAATTCAGATATTGATGATATAGTGTTAATGGTATCAGGGCTGTTTCCTTCCATAACCAGTGAAAGTATGGAACGAGTTTTGCGTATGTTACCCCAATAGGCCACAAAAAATTGACTAAGGAGTTAACCCTTTTCAGTTCCGCCTTGATAATATTCTCGAAAAAAACCAAACTACCTCAAATTCAACTTCACTCACTCGTTGAGACTATATTTCCTATGTCTTTAACAGCAGAGTTGGACTTCAATAGGGACCTCCAGGTGAGTATACTCTCTAGCCGTGAATGGAGATGAGGTTTAGCAGGGAAGGAAAATACTACCACAATCTATATCGACGGGTCCAAAATGGATTACGGTGTAGGGACAGAGACATACTCCGAGAAGCTTGATATCTCTTTATTTTACCGTCTACCTAACTCAGCTAGCATCTTCCAAGCGAAAGTACTGGTCGCAGAGAAGTTCTGTTGTACAACTGTGGGAAGATACAGAAGGCAACCAATTACACAGACAATCAGGTGACACTAGTAGTTACCAAAGATCAACTCCACAAAGCATGAACGGCCTTAAGCTCACTGACAGATCAACTCGAGTTATCCATAACTTAGATTCCCGCTCATAGCAACATTTTCGCAAAGAAAAGGCAGATATGTTGGCTAAGTCAGGAGCCTCTCTTGAGGAATCTGAAGCAGAGGCAATACCGTGTCCTCTGGTTGCAATAAAGAGTTATCTTAGTGCGCGATTCGAACCAACAGCCCAGAATAGATGGAAATCTATGGCAAGGAAAACTATATACAGACTAACAGCTACCACAATGAAGCACTGACCGTTTGGAAAACATGAGTTAAAAATGTCCCCACAATAGCACCGTAATTGCTAACTCGAAGAAAGCTAGAAAACGGTTCTTTAATTTCTCCGCGAGTGTCCAGCTTTATCACCAACCAGACATCGAAGTTTTGGAATCCATCAAATACCAAACCTTGAATGTCTGTCTATAGAAGAAGTTTCATTAAATAGTTTGAAGACTAGTGGAACGTGATATTAAGATAAGTTCTAACGATAGCGAATCAAAATGCGCAAGCAATGCTAAATGAGCCTGAAGGACAGCACTCTTACTCACCTGCCTACTGCTGCATTGACGGCCGCCTAGTAGTTTAAAAGAAGAGTAGGTGGAGAGCTTCCGACAGTACACTCTTCTTAACTTCTATCCATCCGAGAAAAAGCCCACTGCATCCCTTCTTCAGCGGCTTGGGCCCGTCCATATATCCCTCGCTGGCGTGTGAGCAGAGAAGGAATCGCCAAGAGAAGGTTTTTAATTGCTTACACTCCTTTCCACAGCAACATCTATAATTTTTGATGCTGAACACCATAAATTAATTAGTCTGTTTAAAAATTAATGACTACGCGACTGAAATGTGGTCTTCCCAATGCATTTAGCATACTATTTAAAGTATAGTATATTTGCACATATGTTATATTCTAACAAATTTAGGCACATCAATATTACATAATTGCACTTTAGTTCCTCGATTATTTGACAATGCGGTTTTGCTGTTCTTTTTTTTATTTTTGTATCCAGCATAACAGCATTTCATTGACATTAGTCGCTGACGCTCTCTCCTACTGTCGGGTTTCGTTGTTGCTATTGTTGTCATTTGCTCGCTTTAATTATAACGGTAATATTTGATAGGTTGTTTTACACTCACACTAATGAAGTTGAGTTTGCTGTGACAGCTCCAAACCGAAATGTCAAACAATGGCTAATTCAATTTGGAGAAACAACCGCTACAAAGATTGAGCCTAATTTAATATTCTAGTTTGAGAGTGGCTATTAGTGCTTAAATTATATACATTTTGTTAAATTTTTTTTTTCCAACTTTTTATACAAAACTGAAATACTATACAATTTTTGAGTAAACAATTCAAAATCAAGGCGGCGTCTGAAAAATTAGAGAGAAAGAGAAATTTTTCACTGAACTGCGAACACTAAATTTTCGAAGACTACTCTTGGTATGGCAGCACTAAGACTCCAGTTCTTTTTTCCTACAATTGGAGGGTTGCGACGCCTCCATTTGATCACTTGGCTTGCCATCAAATATCGAGATAGTATCAATGGTTTTTAGGCTACGAAAGCTCTTCAATCTTTTAAACGCAGAATCGGTTCAAGAATAATTTACGTAATATGCAATTGGCTAATTTTTGGGCTGGAAAGAACTTTTATACTTTGGTAGAGACATACCAAAGTCTCAAGGTTCTTTCTAGGCAACCTCTACTTGGAACAAAATTTAGTTTAGTATATACTTTCGGGTATTTTTTCTGGGAATTTAATATTTTGCTTTTCTGGTAATTAATTTCCATTTGCTTCAATTATTTTCTATTTATGGCATCACTTACTTTCAAGCGCTAAATGCCAAAATAAAATAGTATGCCACATGCAACACTGCGTATCACTCAAGTACACACACACTATGGGCTCACATAACGGTAGCCTTTCACAAAATATTCAATTAAAAAGAAAAAGTGTAATTAATGTTGGCGTAAAAGTTTTCATTAATCAAAACGACAGCAGCCAGCAACATGCCGCAACAAAAGCAACAACAACAGCGGCAGCTCTTCAAAACACAAAGAAAAATCGTAAGGTGAGATGTTAAGTGTAACTATGTAACAAATAAATCAATAACGGTGTTGTTTTTGTTGCACGTTGCAAGCAATGCGCTGCAGGTGCATGCAGCACGCTGCGGTGGTGAGCAACAATTGCAACGTGCAATTAGCAATTGGTGAATGTTGGAAGCCAAAATGTGCTGATGATCGTTTGCTTGTGGCATTGTCATGATCACTGAAATCGAATCAATGTGGCAACGAGCCAATAAATAGCCGTTATTTTTCCTGCTGTTATTGTTACTGTTGTGTGGCTATGGCATTCGAAAAATCAATAGGAAAAATTAATAAAAGTGAGTGAAAAGTACAAAACATAAAATCCCACAAAACGCTGATTTTTGTTGTTGTAGCTTTTTTTCCCCGCTGGTAACTGTAGTTTAATGAGGATTTGAGTTTTTGTTACTGCTGTTAATGCATTAACAATTTTCTACTTTTTACATGAGCTTAAACAACAATCTGTTGGGTCGGTGACTATAATTGTGAGGTCTTCTTTTTAAAATTCGAACGTCTACTTGAGAAAAAAATATGTGGGATGATATTATGCGAAGTGGTGACTTTCAGAAGTTTCAATATTTTCCCATTTTTCTGAAAATTTTTGAATTCCATCAAAAAAGAACTGCTCTTGTTTGTCAAGCATGAATCAAGTCCATATTTGATAACCTGTTCTGATGTAAACAGTGTACCAATGAGGGCGTTTTGAATCGGCCTGAACAAATGTTAGTTAAAAGGGGATAGCTAGGCTTGGGCGATAAGGTCGTTAAAGCAAAATTTCTCAGCCGCTGTTTTAAGGCCGTTATTGTTTTTCATTATGGAAAATTATTGTCTCGTGCATATTCTGGGCGTTTTTCGCCAATTGCTAACTTCAATTTGTTCAAGTGTTGTCGATAGCGCTTTCTACTAATAATTTCATCCGGTTCTGAAATCTCATAATGTAAGAATCCTCTTTCATCTCATCAAATACAGAGCTTTACATTGATAACATGGATATTTAGTTTTGCCATTGGTTTGACTAGTTTGTCAGGTTTCATATATGATCTTTTGCGTTTAGGGTTATCGTGGTGGCCCTATTTTTCATCACCAGTCACAAGCCGCTGTTTTGGGCCATTCCTTGTTTCTAAAAGCCAAAATCACCACTTAATCTGTGAACTAATGAAAAAACTCCTTCAAAAATATTTTTCACGCACAAAGTTCGACATATTTGAGCGAAAAGAATCATTTTTGTTTACGCCTCAAAGGAAAGACTACGACGATGTTGTATGTTCGAAATATTGGAACAATGAAATGATAGTATCTCTGGGCAAACCGCATCAGCGAGAGTTATTTGAGAACTCTAGTTAGGAGTTTGGATCCTGATTGTCTGAATGCTATTTTCTATGAGCGATTTGCTATAGACTTTGCATAAAATGTTTGAAAAACAAGTTTAAGGAATATGCTTTTGAGTATTGATTGGGAAATTAGGTTACTTTCTGTTGTTCTTGACAAAGGGTTTCCAAATAATTATCAAAATTATCACGGGTATGAAGTCTGCAAGTGCCAATTTATAATTATGATCTAGAAAGGTTATGATATCTCTCGTAATAAACGAAATATTTCCAACTTATTTAGGGGTTAGGAGTAGTTTTTCAAAAAACTATTTTTTTTGAATTTTCGTTAAGTTAATATCTTAAAAATATTGCCAGAAAATTTCACGTTGATAATTAGTTTTTGAGTACCGCAAGTACCTTTATTTCGAACAGGGTCAACACAAACAGTTATAACTTCGGAAATTAAATTGTTTTTGAAATTTTCGTGGCTTCAAGTCAATACACAACAAGTTATGTAAAAAAACATGATTTAGTAGCAAAAAAAAATACTGAAAACTCTCATTTTTTCGTGCCTCTGACTACCCCTAACCTCTTAAGGTTATTGAAACTTTTATATAATTCTAGTAAATAACATCAATTTTATTCTCTGCAAAAGCCAGAGATCTCGCTGAGGCATACAAAATATTTCCCATCATCACTCGAGTGGGAATGAGTTTCATCATGTGTTTGTCAAATATTATTGTATTAATTGAGCCTTTTTGATGTTCTAAGAAAACCGAGACCCAAAACGAAATCAGTGCGAACTCTCTTATATCGGAAGTGACTGATGTAGCATTAATTACCAAAAAGTTCTGTGTTGTCATACGGCGACCTCTTTTCATTCACTTTTAAAAATCACTGAAATTTATTGGGAAATTGTATTTGTTGGTGTGCAGAACAGTTGCAAGATTCACTTTACAGAGTTGCCTCCATATTATTAGGCAAAGTGCTTAAAAAATCCATTAATTCAATTGTTGTGTTTACTTGTATATTTTTTGTGTTTTTTTCCATTGCTTCCATCGCATTTGTTGTGTTCCGTCTGTATTTATCAAATTTCTCTAATTTTTCGTTTTTTGAGCAGATCAAGATTTCGTTATTCCCGCTTTTCGTTTTCACATTTCATTATTTTCCGATGATTTGTGGTCAGCGAAGTGATTGTTTGTCAGTGTCTGCTATGCTGTTGCTATTGTTGTTGTTTAACTTACTTAACGCTTATTACTTTCACCAACAAATGTTCAACGGCAAATGCCATCCAACAAAAACAACAAGCCACAGCCGCGAATGCAACATCATTAACCAACTACTGTAGCAAAAACAATAGCAACAGCAGCAGCAGCGGCAGCAAAAAAAAAAATTGAAGAAAACCAAACAAAGCTTACAAGCGATTGAAACGCTCATAAAGCCGAAGCGGCATATGAAATATGCTCGAAACATAATGAGGCCGACAGCACCGGCGCAACATCAACGCCAGCACCAACACATCCACAGCGACAGCAATAAACGATGTTGGCTGCAGCAGCAGCATTGACAGCGCTGACGACAGAGCCGCAAACGCGTTAACAATCTGGCAATAAGCTGAGCTTGCCTCAAAGCGCTTTGCTGCTCTCGCAATGTGTTGTTGTTGTTGCCACTCTTAACTGACACACTCTGTGTATGTAGTTGTTGTAAATATTGTATTGTCGCGTCTATTGAATTATCCGCTAAGCTAAGCGATAAACTCAGCACCTTGCCACATTGCGCCGCGCCGCTCGGCTGGGCGGCCGTAGAGTTGCTCAATTGAGATCGGCGCGGCTTAGTGCAGCTTAACTAGCAGTCAAGCACTCACTCTGCAGCGCGCGGTTGCAAGTTGACGCCGGCGATTGTGTACCCGATAGTTTACCGTTTACTTGTCACATTTACTTACCACTTTGTCTATTTGAATGTGGCCCCTTGGAAAGTGATCACCGAGAAGTGGGGCAAGCGATGCGACGGCTTGCGAATACTAATTTTTGCCAGAGCAGAGGAGTGTGCTCTGATGCCACAGGTCTCTTAAGAAATTCTGAGATGTACCGGCAAAAAATGTGTTGAGTTCAAAGCTTTGGCCAACACAGATCGCATTAATCCGGTGTTGTTGTTAATACATTACCCAAATATTTTTAATTAATGTCGCGGTCTTAATTATCCATGGTCGCTTAAAATTCCTAGTCTTTTTGGGTTACTTCAAACTCGATGTCGTGATTTGATATAAAGTCCGGATTTTCCGTTAGAGCGCAGGCGTACTAGTTATATTGCTAATATCTCTTGGGTTGTGGCAGGGTTTGATATAGACTTTTCCTACTGGCCTTTTTTAGGTCATGCCACCATATGTGTCTATGTGTATTCACATATTTATACACACAAAAAAACAACAAAGTGGTAATTGGGACTAGCGAAGCGATCAGTTGACGATTCTCCACTTGCACGACGATCATTGATGAATTTGTAGTTTTTTTCTAATAACTTCATTACAAATTAAATTTTCCATTAAAATTATTATAATTACAGGCTTCTCCATTTCCATTCAGCCAACCAACAAACTAAGTGATCACTTCCACTAGTGATTTGTTCTATTCGTCAGTCTTATAGATATGGAGTTAATATAACTACAAAACTAGAGCGATAGGGACATTAAACGACGCCATATTTTTCAGGCTCTTTTTCAGTAAGGTTTAAGGTATTTTTAAATAAAACAAAAACGACTTGGGATACCAGTTAAATTTTTTATTCCTGTGAAACTACATTCGTACGCACTCCATAAGTCACAATTGCGTCACGAAAAATTTATGGTTTGGTGCGGTTTATAGACTGGCGGTGTATTGGGGCGTACTTTTTCCGGTTGATGAAGACCGTCACGTTACTGTAAATGGGAATCGCTACCGCTCAATAATAACCGATCATTTTTTTCCCCGAATTGGATGATACGGGCTTGGACAGTATGTGATTCCGAAAGGACGGCGCCACAAGCCACACATCGAATGTCACAATCGATTTATTGAAAACCAAGTTTGGTTAAAGTGATATGTCTCGAAATGGCCCAGTCAATTGGCTGCCTCGGTCGTGCGATTTGACGCTGATAGAGTATTTCCTGTGGGGCTACGTCAAGTCTACATATGGTCCATGCCAACAAGTTAGAGACGATTGATAACCTTCGTACGAATATCGTACGTGAAATTGAAGCAGTATTGGTCGATTTATACTTAAAAACCGATTGAGCCATCTTCCCGGCCACAACGACTTTAAGCGAAAACCTATAAAGATCTTTGATTAAGCTCCTAAGTAATGGTAAAGTAAAAGGCTGTTATTATGTACAACTAAATACATAAAGCAGGGACATCTTTCGTTGAAAATCCTTTAAAAGTAGGCGTGACCCCACCGCAAAGTTCCGGCGTATTTTGTCTCACCCGAGATTTTCTCTAATTTTTGAATTTATTAAGTAACAGTTACAGTGAATAAATATTCGTTGACACACAGACATCGTGTAGCAAGCGAGCAGAAGAGGCTTTCTGTTTGCCCCACTTCCAGCATTTCAATGACTTTTTTTTTATGAAATTCAACCAAAAGCAAGAAATCATAAACAAAAACCGTTGTGGCAATAAGCATGCGTGTACAAAATTAAAAACCGTTAAGGCGAGAAGCAAAAACAAAAGCCAACAACCAACTACTTTCTTCTTCAACACATTTCTTTTGTTTTTGTTACATTTTTCTCGTGTATAAAGTCATAATAAATTCCGGTCCAAATTTTGATTTTCATCACCGTTATAACGAAAGATAGACGAGTGCGTAAGTGGCAGCAAATGCTTGAGAAAAAACAACAACCGTTAAACAATACGAGCTATAGTGGTAATAACGGTTAATGTGATAACCGGCGGGGTGTGGGCGGCAATGCGTGTTACCAGAAATGATAGAAAACATACCGAAACTTTGCCGCGCCATCCGCCCTCCGGCAGTTTTATATTCCCCCGCGCTGTTTATCTCTTTTGGCAATGAACAGCGCGGCGGCGTTGTGTGCCGCGCGGTAGGCGCTTTCCTCTGTTTTGCCGGCACAGCGTGTTTCGGCAGCAAACGCATGCTATACAACTCGGTTTGTTTGTTTGTTGGTGTGCCTTGTCTCTTGACAGAGATTTTGTTGGTGGCGCAAACGAACTTACATCCGCATTTGATGGCATCCGCTCTTGCAACAGTGGCCGCGGCGGCGCAATGCGGTCAAGTTGTTTTGTTTCACTTCTTCTTTTCGCTGGCGGCGCGCCGAAAAATGAATACTTTGTCGTGATTTTGAATGAGTGCACATGAGACCGCATACATAAGCGCACATAGCCATGTAAATAACGTAAGCCTAAGGCTGCACAAATCCACTGCGCCTGAGCGTCAAGTGAAGATCAACTGAGGGCCAGCGGCCAAGCGCGGCACGTCAGCGCGCGACAGCTAGATAAGGCGTCTAATGTGTGTGTGAGCATGTGCGCACGCGCGAGTCTTGAGTCAAAGGTTTAGGCGACGCTTTTGACGCAAAACTTTCCAATTTTTACAATTTATTTGATGCTTCGGCGTGTTGTTGTTGCACTCTGTTACGACTGTTGTTTACTGCAATAGCTCCTTTTATTTATTTGGCTTTCGTTTCTTTTTGATTCATTGGATTTCGATTTGGGAACTCGGTGGGTGTGTGCCGCTGCTTACGTTGTGCGTTACGCGTTGCGTTAATGTTGCCAATGTTTGTGATCCATCCACGGCGATGTTATAGTGCCAACTGTCATTGTGGCGAATGTTGTTGTTGTTATTGCGCTCAATACTGTAGGTTATTGCTGGAATTGGTTTTTACCATTTTTTTTTTTTTTGAAAAAGCGTTGTTTACATCATTGACGAAGGTTAAATAAAATTTGGTTGCAGTGATTTAGTGAATAAAATTGTTTTTTCGTTGGATTTCGAAATCATAGTATCCCCGATTTTTTGCAGTAATTGGTACTTTCGAAGCGCTTTTTTCCGTTTAGAAACTCTTGATATGTTCAGTTTTTCGAATGCCGTGATTATATCATCTGATCAAATTTGACCCGGACTCGACCAAAAATTTTTTTTCCAGATTGATACAACCTTTTTGATGTTCGTGGCAACTGTTTATTTACAATAATAAAAATTTGGCGACTTATACAATTAAAACCTTTGACAAAGAGTTTCCTTTAAGGGGGTATTCTACTCTAGAAATCAAATTTTGGGCAGTTTTTTGAATTTTATTTAAAAAAATAAATACAGAAAAAAAATTTTACAAAAAAAAATTAAAAATTAAAATATTTAGAGGGGGTAAAAAAGATGGCGCATCGTGGTGACATTGATCCTGACTCTCCTGGTGGTCTGAAAAAAAAATCAAAAAGAAATTCTTAATCAGTAAGGACGCTGTTATAGTCCGGGAACACGAAAAATTTTTTTTTTGAAAATTGGCGACTGCCTGAAAATAAAAATCATTTCTTACGCTTTTTTTCCTGATTTTCTTTTTTTAATATTAGATTGTCAAAAAAGTCTTTCGGTATTTTCGCTAGTTGGCGCTGAAAGCGCGTAGTTCTAGTTTTATTCGTCGCATCGGGTCATGCTATACCTTTCTGGAAAGCTCATTTCACGCGCTAACACGTGTTTGATTGATTGTCGTTTCTTTTAAGTCGTTCCTGAGTTATAGCGTTGCAAACATGGAGCAAAATAAAGAGAATATACGGCATATTTTACAGTACTACTACGATAAAGGCAAAAATGCATCTCAAGCCGCCAATAAAACTTGTACAATTTATGGACCCGATACAGTTTCCATTTCCACCGCACAACGATGGTTTCAACGGTTTTCGTTCTGGTGTAGAGATGGTCGAAGATGCGCCACGCTCCGGAAGGCCTGTCGTCGAAAATTGCGATAAAATCGCTGAATTGGTCGAAAGAGACCGGCATAGTAGTCATCAAACCGTTATAAACCATTTGAAAAAGCTTGGAGTCACTAAGAAGCTCGATGTATGGGTGCCACACGAATTGATTCAATAAAAATGCCGCAAGACTTTTTTGACAACCCATTATTAAAAACAAAAATTTTGACATGCTGGACGATGCTCAAGTAAATCGGTTGTATAGAACTTGAGATCATGTTGGTTAAGGTTTTGGGTATGAAACGTGTCAATACCAGACTCGTCCCAAATAACTTGAATCTTTTGCGAAAACGATGTCGAGGAAGGATGCTTGATAAAATTCCTGAGAGCTCTACATTTATCAAACGCATAACTATTGGTGACCGAACGTGGCATTATGGCATTGAAACTGACTAAGAATTTAGTAAGTGATGATCCGAAAATGAAACGAAACCAACAAAATCAAAAAGTGGGTTTTGATACCTTTCGAAGAAGGCATTGAAGATCATTCCAGTCGAGGCTTTTAAAAGTGGATAGAAAATAGGATTCATCGTTGGCTCAAATGGAACCGATAACAAATTGTACTATAGCCTTTATTTACATACATATATAAACATCTCGCCCATTCATAATTTTCTCCCTTTCTTAAGTACTTCAGCTTATTATTAAGGTGTAGACTTTCACTCTTGCTGATCTAATAAATTCACCTCAAGGACAGCTCAATTGAAACAACTTGAAACTCGAGCAATATGCAAATTTCCACAATCTGGTTGAGAACTTAATGCAGGCATTATTGGCGAATGAAATAAAATAATCATTGGATAAAAATTGAGAAGCCTCAAAGAGATCATCAAGTGAAGTGAGAAAGTTAAAAAACCCAACAACAACAAAAAACGATTGACGTTGAAGTGTTCGCCGTGATTGATGGCGAGTTTGCGACAAATCACGAATCCACTCGTACAACGAGCTGACTGCGAAATTTCCCTACTCGTGTATGTAAGTATATTTGTATGCATGTGTACATATGTATAGTATATGTATGTATATTTTCCAGTGCCACTTTATGTAATATTGTTGATACCGTTACTAAGTAGGGTATGAAGTTGAAGTTGAGATTTTACGTCGCATTTCTTTAAGCTCGAATTACTTTATTTCATGTTTTGAGTGCTTTCTTCAACGAAATTTCTTTTATTTCATTTCATTTCGCGTGTTTGTGTTTTTACAATCATTTATTGTTGTTAGTGTTGTTGTTTTTTACTTACTATTCGCTAGTTTGCTTAGCGTGCGATTGGCATAATTGTTTTTGCCGTTGCCGTTGCCGTTGCTGCTGTTGTTGTTGCTGTCGCTGCTGCTTTTCCTTCAACGCTTATTTGTTTCATGTTGTTGCGCTTGTTTTATATGCGCATGCATGTGTGTGTGTGTGTAAGTACATAAAATCAGTTGACCTCCGTTGACCTCGTTTTGAATATTTGCCTCGCGCTATTTGTTGTGGCTCCATTGCTTAGCAAGTACAAGTACGCTGGTGTTGTTGCTAGCGTTGTTGTAACTCTAGCTGCTTTGTTGACGTTTGCTGTTGTTGTTATTGCACCCAGTGTTGCTATTTGGCGCTGTTAATTCTCAACTATTTTTTATGATTTTTACTTTTTGCTCCAACTTTTCGCTCGCTCATTTTATCGCAAACTCGCAATGCATTTGTGTGTGTGTGCGCGTGTGTAAATAGTTTGTGTGTGTACAAGCAATTGCTCTGCTTTTCGCTCGTTTACTCTTTCCTCTGTTGATACTTATTTCATTGTTTGCTTACCCAGTGCTTGTTGTTCGTCAATGTTTTTACAAAAAAAAAGTTTTATTTTATTTTTATTTTAATTTTCCCCGCACTTAATTTAATTTCAATTATAATTTGATATGCATTTCGCTTACTGGTGATATTATTTCATTTCGAATTGCTGCCGAGTGAAACAATTCCACAACTTTTATTTGTTTCACCAATTAATATTTTAATGGGAACTAATTATGTGTGTTTATATATAAGACTTTATGATTCGATATACTTAGATATGTAAACATTGAATATTATCGATAACTTTTTCACACAAACACACCGTATGGTCAAATATGACCCGGACTGTCAAGAAAAACAACTAAATTTTAAGTAAATATTTCCGTTATCGCCCAGATGGCTTTCAATGCCTTTAGCAAATAACCTTACATGAGTTAAAGGACTTTTCTGCGTTCCCGTGGCGGAAAAAAGTTAGAGGGCCCCAGATCCGCCAAAAAGGCGGCTGAACGTGAAATTTCGGCTAGGACTCATCTTTGCAAAAGCTGGACAATAGGAAAATGTGGTTTGCGTCGACATGGGCCCATTGCATAATGTCCAGTAAAGACTCCTACGAACCAGCGGCTGCTGAAGTCCACGCCTCGTGAAGTCCATTGGTCCAGTACTTGAACGCAGGACGTCAATGAACCAACTCGGTTCCATTTCGATGACAGCGGGATAAGGGTCTTGCTGAGTAGCTTATCGGTCTTGCAGATGTCAGTGATTCCACTATGACCAGACAGCTAAACTAGTCAGATGTTTAGATAGCTACTTAATAGCTGCCACTTCGTCCTGATAAACACTACATCCGTGAAAAAGCTCACTGGGTCTCTTCTCTAGCGCCAAAAATACTGAACTTGGACTCAATGTAGCGCCTAAGTACAAGTGGGGTCATCTTTCATGGAACAAACCGTGAGAAAAATTTTCGGTTCCAACGTTAAAAGAGACCCGAAAGCAGATAAACGATCCCAATGTTCTTGAAAAAACAAACCTCTTTTTATGGGTCGAATTTTCTTTTAACAAATTTTTACATTTCGTATGTTTTTTACACATATATACATACTTATACTACATCCTCTCTTAAATGTAGTCTAGTTTTGTAAAGCTTCTATACAAATATTTTCCCCATTATTTCCAGATTTCTCATTCACGGATATAGAATGAAATTTATACTCATAAACACAACGAAATCAAACGAAGCTCGTGTCATGCAAATATTCAATTTCGTGCGCATATTTATTTATATACAATTACAACAAATCAAGTCACCGTGGAACCGGGGTCATCGCTTATTTAGTCATGCCTAATAATTAATGTAAGTGCAAACACTTAAATATACAGTCGCTCATAGAATGTCGCATACAAATACACACAATATGAGTATATTTGTAAATATGTCAGCTTGGTACAAATCTACATACGGCTTGGTGGAAGAGGTGGGCAAGCCATAAAAATAGCACTTTTCCACTTTTCTCTCCGCAATCGCATAACTTCTGAATATTTTTTCCACTCTTTTTTTGTGTTCTTTTTTGTTGCTTGTGAACTCCACAACATGAGCTGTGATGAACCCGACCAACTTCAATTCGAATATCAACATCACGCCACACCACACCCTTGACCATAGGTTCGGTCGGTTGGCGAATTGGCGCGTTGGCACTTGTTGGAAATTAGCACAAATTGCCCGTCGACAATGACGCGACCGAAATGGTTGTTGAACTCAGCCATCTGCCAGGGAGTAGAAGTTGACGAGTCAAGATGTTGTTGGAGCTTTGGTGAAGTATTGTACATACACTCGTACGTGATTTCCTAGCAAGTAGAGGTGAGGACCCCATAGGAAAAGCTTTTGAACGTTTTTGGGTATAAATTAGAGATTTTTTTGGAAAAAATATTCATTACCAGTTAAGAAAATACTAACATCAGCGTAACAAAGCTGATATTATTTTAATATAACTACAAGTATATTCGTGTGATAACGATATAATTTATGAGTAAAAATGTTTCTTTCTTACGGAAAGCGTTTCAGATCTCTGAACCCCAAATTTCTCTCGCCTTAGTTCATATAATGTAGATTTGTAATTACTAAATAAATATCGCACTTAAAAACTTCATTTTGATCCAAAGTATGACGTTCGTTGCGTTCTTCTGGGATCCAGATTAATGCGTGATCATATATTGCCATGTAAATACGGAACCTCAATATTCAAGGCAAGGAGCCCAATCCACTTTGTAGTATCTCTGCTTTTCCAGTGGGGTAACTTTACTTTGGTCACTTTAGGTGGCTTTTCCACTCTCTTGATTGTATCGCTGTTGGGTCAATTATGTGGGCCATGCGAATACCTATAACCACAAATACAGAACAAAGTACAGAAATAATTTCTATAAATACTTGTAGTTATAAACAAATATATAATATTACATCATATCCACATGCCACATTAAGTACACACACCAATATAAATACAACCAATCCGAGGGTTACCTTTTATATTTCGCAATTAGAGATAAAAACAACTACCAAAAATCGGGAATTGCTTTAATCCTTTTCCAAAATATTCTCCATTAAGCTCTATACATCTTTACATGCGTTTGAACGTATTCTCAAAGCATTTTTGCAACTCTGATTGTGGTTCCTCCAAAGAAGGCTTTCTGAACGCATCAACCACTTCTTCAGGTGTCGAAAAACGTTAGTTTATTTTTCACGTACGGGAATAAAAATAAGTCATTTGGTGCCAAGTCATGACTATATAGCGGATAAATAATTAATCCGATGTTTTGAGTGCTCAAAAAGGCGGTTGTTTCAGTCGATGTATGAGACCAATCGACGCAACCCTTTCTTTGATTGATTGACAAATTGTCTTGCAATATTGAATACAGCACGAGCAAATTTTCGCAAATTAATTGCATTTTTGGCCGAGATGAACATTTTAAGTTACTGTAAAGCACACAAATAAGACACATATATCAAATGTTCTGAGTGTGTATAACACTAAAAATGTCAAACTTTACGATAAAGTTGTCAGTTTCCAGATTGCAGAACCAGTGTTGGCAAATCCCGAAATGTAAAACGGAACCTACGTATTTCATATGTATGTATCGATCAAAATTTGAGGAGTATAGAAAAGGTTACAAACAAGCAAATTTGTTGCAATTGTCTGCGTTGGCTTCGAGGAAAAGTCCAAGTAATTACCATTACAGCTCTTCGCTCTCATTCACAACTCAAAAAGGTGTACGCAATTTGTTTGCTAATAATAAAGTCGTTGAGCGTTTACGGAAGTCGGAGGCAATAACTTGACATTTTCGGAAGATTTTTTGAGTATTAAAAGTATGTGCGAATAAACATATATAAAAAAGTATGTACTTGTTTATTTCTCTCAGAAGAATATAGCTTAGATTAATCGCAGATATAGTTTAAAATCGGCTTGATATTGTTCAAGATTTATCTAACGGGAATTTGGCATGAGTATTTCTGAAAAGCAATTAGTCTTAGATAGTATATTTTTAGGAGAGGAGCTCAAACTAACCAAAATAAACCAGTTTTCCAGAATTCTGCCTCCCAGAGCTTATTCTGAGTCACTTATATGAGCTCGAGTGTTATGATTCCTTTTCGAATATCCGAAAATATTCACATTTATTCATAAAAAACCAAAAACAAACAAAAATACTTAAAGAAATGTAGAGTTTACAAATAAAGCAATCAATGTCCCGGAGACGGCCTATTAACGTCATGAAACAATCGCATACAGTCTGAGTTACAACTGATCAGCCGATCACTCAACTCAACACATTAAAATGCAAACAATGTCGGCGAAAAGCAAAACGAAACAAAACTGAATACAAACACTCATTTGTAAATGTGATAAAGGGAGAAAAAATAATAATAAATCTATATAGAAATATATAAATAAAGAACGGCAATGAATAATGCTGCGGAAATTCACGCTAAAAAGTGTTGAGTAATCACTCATTGCCTCGAAAGCAAATTGTTAAAAATAACTTCTGGCGAAACCATAAAAAATATAGAAAATCGTAGGAATTTAATTAATAATCGAGGAAATGGCAACTAAAATCACTTGACAGCTTCATAACCACACAAACATACATACATACACATACATATGCAGTTCTGTATTGACAGGCATGTTTTTGTAAAGTCATTCTGCGAAAGCGAACAACTGCTAGTAAGTGAGCAGAAGCCTGTAAATAGTGTCAACGAGGGTTAGTTGCATTACTTTTGATTGCCACTGTAGCAAATTCACTTAATCGCGGCAACAATGTAATAAAAGCGCAATGATTTTCATATTTAGGGCTAAGCCCTCGTGAGTGGCGCCGCAATTAATGAATTTCTGTCAAAATATGCAAATTTCAAAATGAAATTTTTCAAGAATTTGTGGAACTTTAGTGTCTCTCGTTTGTGTTGCATGCAGCATTGTGCAGAGAAAGTAAGAGGGTAGAATTAATGGATTATGGTTTTATATAAAATGTATAACATTTTTATATGTTTTTGTTTATATACACTTGATTGACCATAAGTCAGCAAAAAAAGGAAATGAAATTTACAACTACATAGAATCGTCATGCGCCCTTAATAGCTCAAAAATTCTTAATGGTTTGTTGCTTCTTAGAAGCGGCTTTAAAATGTTTAAAAACATGAAGAAAATATCTGCAATGGGAAATACTTTATGTAGCTCTTAACCACATTTAGATAGCCTTGGGGTAGAACGTAAACGGTGTTCAGGAATTTTCTTTTTATCAAAAGAGCTACGTCGACTGCGTGACCAACCCACCTGGCAGCCTTGTTCCTTAAGTGTCTTCAAAACATCGTTCACCGCTAGAGTCCAGAGTAACGAGGAATCCTTGCAGGATGACCTTATTTACTATCCGAGTTATCGGTACATAGGAGACTATAGATTATATGCTAAGAGCTCTAATAGCCGCTTCCGGCAGTACATTGTTGAAGGTCTCTCTCTATACGAAGAAAGGAACTCACATCATAGTCTTATTGTATAAGGGCACCCTCCAGGCTTGAGATTGCCGAGTGCAAGCCTCTAAGTCACGTGAATGTTACCTAACATAGCGCGTTTTTCCTTTCCCTTGTGTGTGTTCAGAGAACTTTCAAAGGAAGACCTACATGCAGAACTGAAAACTTCGACGCACTCATATATCGAGCCGGCAAATGGCTCTGATTCTGAGAGCCCCGACTAGGCACGACCTATACGTTAAAATAACATACATTTTTCCAAGCATTTTTCGATACTCAACAACCCACAGCTGATTTACAGATCCCTTAAAACCGAAGTTGAGTAAAATTTTACTACAAGTTTGTCGACAAATAAAATATGTACCTAC
Organism: Bactrocera zonata; assembly: GCA_037783105.1. NCBI lineage: Eukaryota > Metazoa > Arthropoda > Insecta > Diptera > Tephritidae > Bactrocera > Bactrocera zonata. The sequence goes on along the minus strand of JBAWJQ010003824.1, from coordinate 221,255 downwards.
TTCTTCAGTCTTCCAGAGTTGCCTTCGTTTATTTTCCTGCTGTAAAAGCTATAATCGAGCATTCTGAAGGGTCAGTTATCCGATGCACCAAAATTGGTTTAAAATGAACCGAATAGGTTTAGTCGAATAGAGGTTAAAGTAAAAACATTATCATGCGATGACATTCTCATAAATATATTTGAGATCATTCAAAATTACATATACACCAAAATATGAATATTCAAAAAGCGATTAAAACTGAAAGATTTAAATATGTAATATTTTTGATTTTGTCCCAAAAATATTACGGGTTTCTACTCAAATATGAATGACTCTTTTTCTAGGTTAGTTGTCTAGGTTAAAAAATTTTTTTATGATTTTGTTATGTTGCACGAAGTTATTAGCTAAATCAGCACATCATCTTCCTGTTTATTATGAGCATAAAAGAGACCTTTAAACATCCGTTGAAGTAACACTCTGGTATGTGGCTCTACCATTCATTATTTACTGATAATTCTTATGCACATAGCTATACATACATATATGTATGTCTAGCTCATTATTTGTCTACGCAGCATCTTCGGCAGACCATCTTCTTCGGTCTGTTTTTCCGCAGCAGCGCAGTCTAATTTAATTTATGCCACCACTCTTGGACGAGCACAAAGCACTCCAGCGTCTCCGCTTTAACTCTTCAACTTCGACTTCAGTCATTGACCAATTAACGAGCAGTCGCGCGCGCGCTTATTCTGCCCCACCCAGAAAGCCCTTCAACGTCTGGCAGCCAACCAGCCATCCAGCCGCCGCACAGTAGCTTTGATACAGTTGCCGGACAGTAAGATGTGCTGTGGCAGGTTCTCATTTAGCTACATTCTTCCGCTTGCGCTGACGTAGAGTAATCTTTAAGCGTTAATAATGTTTTTTTCCTTCCTTCAACCTGCCGCTGTGGCTACCGCACAGATCTTATATTAGGTATATAAGCATATACTATATAGTTATTTTTTAATTCCCTCGGCTTTGGCGCTGCTTTGACGTTAGTGCCTCTGCTTTATATTATATTTTAGTTTATCATTGTTGTAGCCATTGTGTTGACTCGCCATCTAATTTCATAGTCTTTTTGTCTGTCTGTTCGCTTAGCGAAGTGTTGCAAAGCCTGTCTGTGATTCCGTGTCTCCCTCCTCTAACTGTTGCTGCGCGCCGTGTTTTTTCTACTTTGCTCATTGGCAACTGCAGCTATGTGTCTTTTAACTCGTTTCGATTGTTTTGCTGCGTCTGGCAACATTCTTTCATCATCTTTTTTCACAGCTTACTCACGTTTATTAATCCGCCTTCAATACTCCGTCGGTGGCAGCAACCAAGAAGCTACGATAGGCACTCATGCCATGCGCGCGCCCCACCGCACTCTCCTCCCGCCGAAAGTTGTGCCTCCAACAAGAATGCCATTATTCTGCGTGGCTTTGTCCGATGCAGTTTATCTTTTAGAAATAGTTACAAACACACATTTGTACTTAGTTGAACTCATACTGGCTCATTTCTTGATTAACGTTTTTGTTGTTGCAATTCTTACTGTTGTGATTTTTGCTTCTTTCATTCTTCATATTTATATTTCGCATTCCTGTCTACTTTTATTATTGCATCTACTTACTCGTACTTACATTGCATTTTAATATCTAAATTTCTTTGTGTTGTTGTTACTTTCATTGTGTTCTCTAGCCTTTAATGTGAAGTTTATTGTTGAAGAAATGTGTGGATTAACTTCCTTACCTGGACCACTTTGGCTAATGTTTTGATGAATATTTTCTCTAAAATCGAAAGTCTATTCTTCAAAACAAATCAAAGATCACCTTCACCGTTTGACCTAGCATCATTAAACCAGAAAAATTGTTTTAACAATATGTGAATAATAAATAGTTAGGTTAGATAAGGTTAAAATGCCGGTCCTGACAGGGATCTTACTTGGACAGCTTATAGCAAATCCGTTGGGGTACCTAAAGCTCCTATAAGATTGTTCGTAAGAACCCTATTAAATCGAAAAATTTCTTTCAGAGGATCACAAACTTGTTGAGGCGACTAATGTTGTTGTTTGTATGTTTCCTGGCTCACCGAAAGTATGACTAACGCACTGTTTCAAGCAAAGTCTTGAAAAACTGGACTGAATGTTTCCACCTCATCCTCTTTCACACAACTTTAACCTCTTAACAACTTTAACCTCTTGCGCTCGTCAGCAACGTTTTTAGTTTTACGGCATGAATGTCTAGTGGACAATGTACAGTAAAAATTCCTATCGTCGTTGCAAGATGAACTTTTCTTAGGAAAAATAGTAAACCTTCTTTAGGCGAGAAGGATCTCGCAGTCGTGCAAAAGCAGATCGTTAATGAAGTCTGTTAAGCCCACGCGAGGTCCGTAGTTCATCAGTGCTAGAACGCAAGATAACAACGGTGATCTAACTCGCCCGAATTCCAATGTTAGCAGGGTACTGACTCATTGGCTTTGCAATGCACGATGAAGTAGATTGATGGTATTTCTGAGGTTCGAGACTCCTTGACCAACATTTAGCGCACTGAAATTAGTTCCATTCAATTTTGTGTGAGGAATCAAAATTATAGTGCCGAACGTTCAGTATGTTGAAAAAAGCTTTCGGTGATAATTGTACGTCGCAAGTAAGTGCTGTTGATTGGTAAAAATCATTCAAAGAGGGCCGTCCAGGACGACCTTAGCGGTCAGAGATCTTAATGGCATCGTTAGAATATTGTAAAGATCACTGAAAACCATTTTAAAAGATCATTTGGGCCTAAGAAAAAAGAAAGCACGATTGATTCCAAAATTAATAATTTTTTTTTCGAAAAACAGCACAGCGTTGACGTCTGTGGAACAATGCCTTCTAACTCCAGGATGTCATGAAACGTATTGTTACGTTGTCTACGCTTACGACTCGGAAACAAACGATCAATCGGGCGAATATTGAGGAAAAGGTGAGCTGAATCCAAAAAGCAGATTAAAAATCAGGGTTTTGTAGACAGTTTTCTTCGATTATCCCGGTGTAGTGCACTTCGAATTCCTTCCGACCGGCCAAACTGTCAACAGGGAATACTATTATAGTGTTATGCACCGTTTGCCCGAAGCTATTCGTAAAAAGAGGCCGGAATTATGATTTTTGAAACCCGAAAATGCACCGTCACAACAGCATTGGTTCTTCGCCAAATTTTCAACCAGTATCGTGCCGCAACCACCGTAGTCAGTCGCCCGATTTAGTTCCGTGTGACTTCTGACTATTCAGCAAACTCAAAGACCGCTCCGGAGTAACTGTTTGAGCCAAATGAAGGCATTAAACGTCAATCGCTACGTTCATTACAATAAATTAAGAATTTTAAAATTATGAACAAAGTCTTACCATTTTTCCTCATATTAGCTAGTTTGCATTTTTTAAAGCTTTGAAAATTCGTGGCAACCAAAGACAAGCACACAAAAGAAAATTGCATAAGATGCCAATGAAAGGAGCGAAATGTGCGCAGGCGCCAGCGAACACAGCTGCTTGTCGATGATTACCAAATGCCAGCCGGCAATCTTTTGCTGCCAATTTTCGGCTTCTCATTATTTTTTACTTATCTATTCATTCATATGTTTTTGCTTTCGTTTGCCGTTTTTAGTTTGTTATAATTTTTGGTCAATTCAGTTCAGTTGCGGTTTTTATTATTTTTCTACAAACACAGACATACTTACTGTTTTATTTATATGCTTTGCCGCAACAAATTCCATTTCACTTTCTTTTAATTTTTTTATGAAGACTAGACACATGTGTGTATATGGGTGTGTGCGCCCGTTGTGCATTAAACAAATTTGGGTAAATCACAAAATCGGAGAAAATGAAAATTTCTTCACAAATTCGCAGACACACATTACGGCTTATCAAATATTATTGACTTATTTCTCATGTGGCGCTTTATTTTAATAAATGTATATGTGATTTGTTGGGCGAACAATCGGCTTCACATTTATTCGAGTGTAGTATGTAGGTATGTGTGGTTAATGAATGTTTCATTGCGCATTTGACTTTCACTCTGGCAAAAAGAAAAGCGATTGAGATGATATAAGCATTAAACTTGAAAATCTCTTAACGCGATTTTTCGGCTAAGAAATTCGGTATAGAAAAAAGTAATGCAAGACTAAGGTTTATATTTTTGTAATGTGCAGTTCATAAGTGGCACTCACAAGGCTTGGCTCTATATCTGCTTCAAATACACGCACACAGAGTTAATCTCGTTTAATTTTTTTAAACTTCTCATAATAGGCAATTTCCCTTTGATTTTCCCATTATTTTCACACGGGCGACTCGCGTTGTTCGGAAATTTTCTACGTTCCCTTTATTATTACCGCAAATATCGGTCAATAAGTGAGATAAATTTTTGTAATTCATAGAGAATCATTTCCTGATTATAGTATAGTATATCTGTATGTCAAAAATAAATTGACTGTCTTAGCTTAAGATATTAAGATTTTCGACGTTCAAACTGACTTTATATCGCATATATCGAGGAATATGTGAGACGGTACTGTAAGGGGAAATCTCTTGATATTTCCTATCAAGAGAGTCCAGTATGGTCCCAGTTAAGAAGCATATTGAACCACTCTCCAAGCAGTGAAAAACATTCCTGCAGTCACTTACTGGAAGCGGAACTGCGTGCTAGGACAATCAAGAGGTCCTTCCTCAACTGCGTTGACGACATACTATAAGACAATACGTCCACTAGACTTTCGCACGCAAATAACTTCAGACATGTACTGCCCGCAATTCACAACGGAGCCATGAACAACTTCACCGACTCCCTCTCAGTGAATGATGTACTTGGAGTCAAACCACCACGCATTGCAGACGACGAGCTCGAGTTGCCACGAGAATCGCGTTTGTGTTGGTGGCATGTGAGGTACCTTAATTAAACTCAGAGAGGATCTTTTTCCAATAGTAATTTGCAGTAATGCCAAAAATATAGAAAATGAGGTCAATAATACCTCTATCCTCATATATCTAGAGTAAGATTTCAAACTTTTGCTTTGGCTATATACCATACGCATTGGTCAGTGTGTAAGTGTCCTAGCAAAAGATATAAAGTTCTGCCAAAACCTGAAGAAATTTCCCCGGTTTTGATCGTAGTAAGTTGCCAGAGTATAAAATGAGCGGTTACACCCGATCTTAGGCTTTCCTTAATTATTTCTAACTTTAAATTATATTTTCAAACGCTTAATTAAATAATTTAACATATATAGAATGCAAGCTTTTAGAATAAATTTCTGGAACCTTGGTTTTTGTGACATGTTCTGTTCCCTGATATAACATTTTGACAAAAGAGTTCGGGGAAATTGTAACTAAATTCCCGGGGTAAATGATATTTAAAAAAATGTATTTCGCTAAGTTGGTAGGACTGTCTTCAAATACTATGCTAAATATGAGCGCGATCTATCAAGCAGTTTCTTACCAGCAGCTGCTTAAGGCGGTAGACCTCAGTAGTAAGTTGCGATTTTTAAAATGGATAAAAACATCGAACAAAGATTTTGTCTAAAATTTTGTATTTCTAACCAAACTTGCTGTGCGGAGTCATTGCGAGCGTTGAAAAAGTCATACGGTCATCAAAAAAACATTCAAGAATACAAGTAGCATAAAGCCTTCAAAGAAGGTCGAGAGATCGTTGAAGACCTGCCTGGTTATGGACGATTTTTGACCTCTTCAACTGATGAAAATATTGAAAGCAGTGAAGGATGTGGTGCTTGAAAATCGTCAGGTAAGCGTTAGAGAGATGGCAAGACCGCTAGACATCTCTCGCGAAATCGTTCGAATGATTTTGGTGGATTTCATACCACAATGTACCAATTTAGTTAAGTGTATAAAAGGCGGAATCGTCAAAAATGCAGATCGTGCGTTGAGACTGAGCAAAAGTTACAGCCTTCTTTTATTGAGTATACTCTCTTAACTGACTGAGACGGTATATTTTCTATAATGTCTCATACTTTAATTGGTGAATAATATTATGCGCGCTACAGTGAACATACCCCTTAAGGGTGTTGGGTACCTTGCACACCAACTAATACAACTAACTTTGTGAAATCCATACTTTTGGTTATTAATTAGTCCAAACATATAATGTACCGATGTACCGTTACTGTAATCCTGATTCACACATTTTGTTATGAAATATTTTTTTTGCCATACCAACCGACTATTTTGTAATACCACATACGCATACATACATATGTATACCCATACTTGTATGCGCACACACATATGCATGTATATTCAGGAAAACATCGCAAAGGCTTGAGCTTATATAAAATAAGAGCGTATAAAAATAGCGACAACATATTATTGGCAACAAGATTACATAAAACTATTTATTTGGATTAATCAATAAATCCAGTTTATTTCGCGAAGCAGCGGTCCGCACCAACTGCTGTGCCAACCACGGCAACAACAAAACGAGCAAAAGCCAAAGCCATAGTAACGGCATATGTTGTTCACACCTCCGCTGCGGCAACTGTTGCTGCTGCAACGGGCAAAGCCGCCGGCATATGTGCGAGCATCTAACTCCATTTGTTGTTGTTGTTGTGCGCGACTACAACACAGTGATCGTGTCGAAGTTGCTTGTAGTTTCTCATGTTTTTGCAACATTTTTATTTCAACGCATTTCGTTTGCTTATTTTTCCAGCAACTTTTTATTGGCAACGCAATCGATTAGGCCGCCGCACCGCCAAGCACTAAAAATATAAATAAATACTAAGTAGAAAAACAAATTGAATGAACTAATAAATTCGCAAGTGCGGCAAAAACGAGGCAAAAGCCAAACCCGACAACTAAATGCGGCGCGCACAGCGACAAAACGCGTGTGAATGCAGAGCGCGCTTGCAGCTCAACTTGCGACAAATGTGCAAATGCTTAGCGGCTTACGACCGCGCACACACACATACGCACACACTATGGGCGCACAGGAGGAAAAACGCTTACAAAACATATTGGCCGCTCGCTTGACTCGCACGACTTCGATGCCAAAAGCGGCGCCGATCGGCGGTCCGGCTTGGGCCTGATTTTAATCGCAATCGATGGCCACAACATGATAAATATGCAATGAGGCGTTAGGCCTAAGCGCGCTCACTCACTCATGCAGCCATACAACAACAAGAACAGATACAACTGTACATTTAAATAAGCTTGCCGCAGCATTTGTGTTTTTCTTTTGCTCAGCCACGGCCTGCATGCTGTTGTTGTCGTTGTTGTCGGCTTGTTTGTTGCCCGCTACTGCTGGCGATTGCAAACATAATCAATTAAGCATTTTGTAAGCTGCTTAGCAAACGTCTGGGTGTGATAATCCGCACAGATAAAAGAGATACAACGAGCAAATGTGCCGTGCCACACATGCCACACACACAAGCACAAACATGCAAATGTGCTAAAATACTCACTTACATACCGACAAACACATCGCGTCTTATGCATTGGGTGGACTTGAGCCCAACTTGCTTGTTGCCCGGCAGATAACGACCGAGCAACGGCTCTTGTTGCTCAATTATGTTCGGCGAAAAATAAGAAATAAGCAATAAATGCACGGAAACAAGAATTAATTAAACCGCTTGTGCACTAATCTGTCGGAAATCTGCATGCGACACAATCGAAGCGATAATTATTTGCTCAAGTGCACATTAGGTTGGTCCAAAATTACGAAGTGAACTTTTATTTCAATGTCACCACATTGTAATTTTTGTGATTACTTTGGCTCTACCTAATCGGTATCAAAATCTTTATATTACTTGTTCGACTAGGGCCTCCTATAAGAGTGTTTTCATTTAGGATCACCCTAGTACTGAGTAGAGTACTAGGCGAATGAATAAGATACTAAACTGAATTCAGCATCATTGACTCAATGATATTGATACGATCTACTCGAGCTTTACTCCTGAACAGATATCCCCTCCTGGAACAAGAGGATATGTCAAAGGTTTACGAAAAAATGGTAAGAGAGCATTCAACTTTCTACAAAATTTATGAAACAAGATATTTTTTTAAGTAGTTAGAAGCGAGACATGAACTTTTCTATCGATAATAAGAAAAAATAGAACACTGTAAGGCAGAGGACCTTCCTGTTACAATTCAGAGCTAATTCTTGGAAACTTGTGCTTTAGAACCTATTTTTCGGAGTAATAAGCGCAAAGATAATCGTTCTTCTTACCACACCCTAACATATCGATCGTTAACAAATATCCTTTATATTTTTTTGTTAGTTTTTGGATCTGAGATCCTGTTAAGGATAAACGTTTTTTTCCGTTCTAGACACTTTCTATGGAGTTTTTTTGAAGTTTGACCAGGGGATCAAAGGATTCAAGTGAATCACAGATTATTAAAGTACATTCAATTCTGTAAATAAACATCATTTTTATTTATTTACAAATGCTTCTTCAAAACCGTCACGAAAAAATAACTTTTTCTAACTTGCAAGAGGATATTACCCCTTTTATAGTTCGTCTATATGAATTCTTTACAAAAACTATTTCGTTCCCCCTCTGTGAGCGTAAACAGAGTTTCACAGGTCAGAAGTTTAGTCTCCTTCGTGCCAAGCTTGGCTACTACAATTATATGAACTTGTCTGAAAAAATACTTTTTATGCAACCTGCCGCTTTACAAAAGTAGTCCACACCCTAACCAACATTCAACAAGTAATACGCCATAACACTTGCTGAACTGATGAACTCATATTTCTACCACATCCCAAAACTCTATTCTTACAATTTACCAGAAGACTCTCTAATCAATTAGTTCACCTCCCTCTAATGGTCACTACCAACTTACTATTTACAATCCATTCACAAGTTAAAAAATTGATTGAAAACCTTGTGTCAATCTCCATAAATTACATAAACTGGCAATATACACCTCACTCATTCGAGTCGTTCATCATTTGGTTCACGCTTCATCGTTACAAACATAATTAACACCGCCCCAAACAATGCTGTGGCGTCTCCATTATGTCAAACAACATTTCAGAAATAAACACCGTTCCAAACCGAAGCCAAATTGAGCGTAAAAAGGTGACACCAAAATGGGCAATCGGCAAAAAGCAATCGTACAGCAAAACAATTGCTCGCCAACAAGCAACGGCGGCTAAAATCCGAAGCGCCGACGATCAGCGAAGACTACGCGTCGCACTACAAATTGTCAAACGCGAAAAGCGTGCGTCGACGATTTACTAGCAATTGTTTTTGTTGCAGCTGCGTTGCATGAGGTTTTTTAAACACTGCATTAGCTTTTGTACCCAATGCACAGCTTGCAAAAAGACATTTGATCAAATTTGATCTGGACTGACACTAAGTTACTAAACTTTATTATAGCCTTCATGCAAAGCTTCTGTGCCAAAACAAACTCAGCACTTAATCCAACTTTCTATACGCTTGTTTTAAGTATTCTTTGGGATGATCTTCATTGCATTTAAAGAATTTTTTTGTAGTTTTCGGTTTTTGGTCATATTTATAGCGTCATTCGCTAGATTGTTGGACAGTTTCGACGACTTATTTATACACCCACATCTCGATACTGGTAATGATGTGTTTGATATACCTATGTAGTGAAGCTGTACCCTTACGTTGTCTAGCATTTCCGTTGTCATCTCTACTCGACTTCGGATTTGCAAAAAATGCAGGTCTTTCAGTGCAAGTCTAGATTTGACTCTATGCTTACCTAAAACAATAACTAAAATGGATGAATCGATCCCTAAGAGACATTGAGCTTCTCTGCTATCTCTATGATAGAATACCACGATTTTCAAAAAGTGTATTTAATTTAACAGAGGAAGAAAGGCGATTCGCAGGAGGCAAGTTTTCGATGCCTTCACGGCCTAACTGCCTTGTGCCACTCAAGTACTTGTATTTGGGATAGAGCAGATTCACGAAAACATTTTCAACAATTTCGGGACCGTGATCCGATTGAAAACAGAAAATTTAAATCTAAGAAAAAAACTATTATGTAAATTCAATCCGGGTCAAATTTGATAAAATTCCAACTAATCTCCCAAACCAAAATAATACCCCCTCCAATTGACACGTGTGGTATAAAAGCTTCAGCTCCACCCATACAAGTCGATTTCTTTATTCGCTACATTTAATGCCGAGTTAGCGAGTTGTTTGTTCGGGCATAGGCTGCGCAGGCGCAAATTAAATTCACGCACCACGACACAATAAACACAGTAAACGTGCGGCCAGCAAACACAAAAAGCCATAAAACTTAAAAGGCAAAAAAATGAAATAAAAAGAGAACAAAAGCAACAACCAAAGCTGTAAACAATCGCGGCAACAACATTGTCAACAAATTGCCCGACACACCGAGCACCAAGTGGATGCCTACATATCTGGTTGACATGATTGTGTCAGCTTTTTGTTGCCGCTGCTTTTGGTTGTTGTTGTTGTAGTGGCCGTTGCGCTACCACATTTTCATCGCTGCTCATGTTTTTCGTCAACCAATTGCTTTTGCTGTTTTTGTTGTAGTCGCTTAGGCGATAAAGATTACCTAAACACGGCGAGTAGTGTGTGGGGCGCGGGTGTGAGCGGCGTTACGGTGGCCCACCACTTCAGCACACAGTCGCTGCAAGCGCGAGTGTGAGAGTGTGTGCGTGTCCCTGTGTCGAAAGTAGCAATTTGACGGCGGCACATTTGTTATTATTTGTTGGTTCATTGAACTCTCAATATGTCAGCGCTGCGCCACCGAAGTTGTCTGCCTTCACAGCCTCCAACAGCCCCCACAAGCCACAAGTGGCGGCGACAACAATGGAAGCCGAGCGATAATGCGACATCACACGCTCGTAAGCGCTTGCAACTGCATGCGCGAGTGTATGTGTGGGTGTGTGTGCGCGAGTGTTTATGAGACTGTGACAGCTTACGCTAAAAATGTGGCGCATAAATAGCGCTTTGTTGTTGTCGCACTGATTATGTCACACAGTTGCTGCTGCGGTGCAGAGCGATGCAAAATCCAACTATAACTTTGCGCGTCACCAAAACAACAATTGTCATAATGAAAACAACAACAAACATAGTGATCTATGTCATTTTGTTTTATAACCGCTCGTGTGCACGCGCTCTTTTATGGCATAACCACACACCAACAACATCGGTGGCAGCTTCAAATTATAAGCCGGTGCGACTCTGGCACAAGCGCAGTTGCTGTCAGTGTGTTGCTGCTCCCCAATTAACAACAACAAAGCAGATAAGTGTAGCTGCATTTGAGAGCCTGTGTTCGCATCTGTTTCTTCTGTCCACAGTCTAATGCCATCAATTATTGGTTTATTTATGTATGCAACAAATATACCTTATGATATGCAGATGTAGATATGTACGTATGTGTGGTTGGGTAGCATATACTATAATATATGCATCATGATTCAGATACATATGTATGTCACTATATTTTTACATTTGCCTAAATACGTCTGTGAGTTATGAATCATGCTTCAATCATAATTTCAATTGAAAATTCCTCGGTCTGACACAAAGATGGCCCTAATAGATTTAAATTCATAAAATTTTTAATTAGTCTTAATCTTCAAAAGGCGCATTTATAAATTTGACAAAAAGTTGAGTAAAGCAACCCTTTTTATTGTGAAAAAATTAATAAAACGGAATTTCGAATGTTGATAAAATATTTTTCTTGAAGGAAAAAAATACAATTGAATCAAAACTCGTCTTCAAGCCAAGTTTTTGTGCTAGATTTTGGGCTTGATGACGTATGTATTTCCAGGCTCCAGGAAAATCGATTGTCAAAAATTGGTATCCTAAGTGTAGACGTGGTGAAATTAGCACCGAAAGCGACGAACTCCCAAAAGAGGTTGCTAGCGGCAAAAACATCAAAAACTTACTTTTAATTTTGGGATCCTCATGAGATAATATTTACTGCATACCTTGAAAAATAAAGGACCATTAACAGCGACTATTACATATCGTTATTGGACCGTTTAAAGGACGAAATCGTGATATTCACCAAAACAATGCACCTTGTCATATGCCAGTGAAAACGATGGTAAAAATTTTTGAATTGGGCTGCGAATCGCTTGCGCATCCACCGTACGAGTATACTCCCGATTTGGCCCTAGCGACTATTTCCTGCTCTCAGATCTCAAAAAAATTCTCACTGGGAAGAAAGTTTCTTGGAATGAAAAGGTTATCGACGAAAATTGCATTTTTTGAATCAAATAACAAAAACGGTGTCGATAAGTTGGAGGGTCGCTATAATCAGTGTATCACCTACGAAGGTAATTAAGTTCAATAAAAAATTAATTTTGCTAAAAAAAATTGTTTTACTGTGGTATGCCGGGTACTTTTCAATTGACCTGTTACATAAAAAATTCTCCAGGTGGAATATGTGGAATACGTAATATGGTGTGGATTAAAATACTTAAAAAAAAAATTGAAAAAGTTCCAACAATTCTTAGAGATCTTTGAATCTCTTGAAAATCAGTTTTCCCTTAGTGTACATATAAATATTGTTTTGTATCTGCAACTTATCCAAACTGTATTTGGCTTAAGAATGATATGGACAAGATTAGATTAAGAACCTTTTATCTCCCACCGTTAAAGACGTCAATAACCAATGTATGTATCTGTTTCTAGCATTCTTAATTTGACTGGATATACTTATAGCCGAGCCCATTCCATAAATCCGACTGTCGTGTAAGAACCGCTCTTGTTCCGTGTGCTCTCAGTTCTAGCAGTTAGAATCATAGTTTCGGATGGATCGGTAAAAACCTATATTGAAGAACTCGTCCTTAAAAGAAGAACACTTCATAGAGGTTGGACAAGTAATAGACGTGAGTTTTTATTTTAATTGACGGCCAGGAAGAATTTGTTAAGAGTTTGGTGGTATTGAAAGGGAATCATCCACTTTGAGCTGCTTCTCAATGACCAAAATCTTATATAGGATCTGTATTGAAAGGAATTAACTGCACGAAGGTGGCCCAGAAGCGTCTCGCTTTGGACAATAGGTGTGGAATTATGCTCAACCAGGATAACGCCTACCATACATCGGTGGTGACTCGGCAGAAACTCTGGGAGCTAGATAGGGATCATATGCATCTTACTAGTTCAGATCGGTGATTACTTCCGGTCCCTATCTAAGGTTTACAATGAGTTTGCTGGTAAAAATTTTGTCTCAGGAGAATCTTGTTAAAATGACTTGCCCAAGTTTTTTGTAGAGGTTTTAGATGAAATTGACATTATAAAGATACCTTCAAAACGGCAAGAAGTTATCGAACATACATAAATCGTTTGACATTTACTTTATTAGTTGTCAACTGCGAATTGTTTCCCAGCAAGCCACGTCTAACCAAACTCCAAACATTGAAAGAGTTGGCAAGAAAACTAGCACATACACTGCCTACAGCTCATGAAGATTTTGTGTAAGAGAGGGATGAACGATCACTCGTAGACCAGAGTTTCGGTTAGAATTGTCTATTGGCCTTAAGAAACTAATTTGTAAATTAACCGGTGATTTAACCGATGGGATAACTTTCAAGTCTACTCGAGGAGAATTGGTAATAATGCATCCAGTATTCAATGCTAATTATGGAGATAAATGGTCGCTATATGCATGTAAATATAAAATATAAGCGTATTTACATATACATACATATGTATGTCTACCATGCCAAATTTTGGAAAAAATGCTCGTCAAATGAAAGAATTTTCTACGCAAGCCCTTGATATCGGTCAAGCCGGTATAAGTCCGATATCGCTCTTCTTGGTAAGGAAAAGACAAAAGTTTTTTATTCAATATCTCAAATATTAAGGACTAGATTGTGTATACGGACAGATGGATGGACTTGACTAAATCGCCAAGGCTCATCACGCTGATAATTTTTATACAAATATGTTTGTACATATATTTTATAGGGTGTTTGACGTTTTCTTCTGGGTGCTACAAACATCGTGGCAAACTTAATATTCTCTGCTGAGGGTATAAATAGTGTCGATTTTTAACTTATTATGTGCTGTAATATAATAATAATTTTACTACTTATTATATGTACATATGTATGTATCTCGAGTGAAATATAGAAATATTTTAAAGTTGTTAATTTTACAGAAAATTTTTTGTCACTTTCCTGAGGGCACGTCCCAAGTTTGTTGCTCTCAGCTCGACACATACAGCTGTTAAATTCCCAATTTATAAATATAAATATGTAAAGTAGCGAGTTTAATGTACTCACCCACGCAACATAAAAATTCAAGCAAATACATATTTACTCTATAAATATTCACTTACCACATACACACATACACTTGTGCAATATATACATAAGTACATATTTACATAAACACTGCCTGCCGCGCAGTGTTTTTCCTCACGTTTTATATTTTACTTCCGCCACACGCGCACTCAGCTCCACCGAAACAGCCGCGCAGGCGCAATGACAGCGGCGTATGTGGCGATTTGTGTGAGTTTGTGTGAGTCTGTAAGTTGCCCGCTGACAGAATGAAGTTCAAACTCCATTTAAGCTTTAAATTAGTAGCTATTTGAAGGGAGAAGACCGCGACGCAGTGCAGAAATGCTGCGTGAGACGTGGGTGCGGTCACACGTTCACCCCCCACTCCCCCTGCAAGGCCCACAACAACGTCAGCGCTGCGACTTTCATGAACATGCATGCCACATAACCTTCAGCGCGCTCTGCCGCGGCTTGTCGCTCGCTTATCGTCACCTCACCGTCTCGTCTCGTCGCATGCCAAGACAATTGCTGGGAAATTTATTTGTTTGCTTTGCCGCTCGTGTGTAAACAACACGTCGCACAAGCAGCGTTTGGTGGCTGTTGCCGTTGCCTCAGATGTTGCTCGTGCACATTTCTTGTTTCGTTACAATTGTTGCTATTGTCTTATTTCGGCATATGATTTTCGTGTATTTAATTTATTTCATTTACTTCTTGTTTTCTCGCCGACTCTTTCCAACAATAACAAGCGTGTTTAGAAATTATGCTTCGTTGTTGTTGTTGTTGGCTTTTATACTCTTGTAGTGCGATAATTTCCACTTTCCGGCTTCCCACTTATGTCATGATTCCGGTAGTCGGCTTTTCCCCCACAAACAGCAGTCATAATTAGTTTCTTCCACTTTCTAAAAATAAAAAAGGTCAATATCCAAAACACCCTTCAGTTTGAGTTTATTTATACATTTTAAAAAATGTATTAAATGCATTTGTATTTTTCCAATTATTCAAAAAAGTTTCAAAAATTCTTTGATTCCATTTATATCCCTGTTCTTGGCTGTGGTTAGTCGTAATCTGCCAAATAGTAAGTAGATTTGTTGAAGGTTTTCCTGCGAATTAATGGATCCATGATCATTAGAATTCTTAAAGATAGAGGTACAACGATATATGTATTTTCTTGGGATGCCATTTGAACAAGAGACGACTCAAAAGAAAGGTTTTGGTTTGTATAACAAAATACTAGAGAAATATGATCAGGATTCATCCGTAACTCTAATCTTGTGATCTCGAAACCTAGCAATACTTGACTTTATAAATCTTTCAAGATTAAAAATATCAGCAAAAGGTTTTTCTATCTTAAATCGGGTCGAAATTAATATGACCGCCTTTTTTTTGGATTTTATTTTATTGAGAAGCGAATGAACCAGCTTTAGCAATTCGACTCCGATTATGAGTCAGAATGCATACTATATACATATGTATGCCTCTGGCTACTTGGAGATGTTTAATCGAAAAACATGTTATAGATATAGCTGAGCCTCGGTGACCACAATCCCACCACAATTGGCACACACCAACTACTCAAATTCAAAAGTAATGACAAAGAACTCTAGTAGCAGCGACGTCTTGTTGGCGGACACATCCCAGTAGACTGAAGATACTATACAACGACTATTGTGAAAGCTGCCAATAGGTGGAGAAGTTAAGACTATCATCTTTTGTGCGAACACAAGGCTTTGCCTAGGAAAATAAATAAAGAGAAGAGATTTTAGTGCCGGTGAGTTTACAATGGGCTTCCTAAAGGCTTAGGTGAGTAGTCAGACATGCACTCCACCTACCAACCCTCCTAGTAAACCGCTTATACAACATAAAGAAAGCACAACACATAACGAAAAATTCCGACTACACTTAACTCAAAACAATGCTAAATAGATTAAGACTATCAAAAAGAGTTGGACGGACTAGAATATACAATTGATAAGCCAATCGTTTTCTTCGTTTTGTACCAATCTGACAGCCAATATTTTTAATTTTTTCCTCGATGTTTAAAATAGGTTAAGGCAGGCAGATTTTTTAGAAAATTATGCGAGTGGGAAAGATAACTGATTAAGTACCCAATAGGTAGGAAAAGATATTTTTAATTTAAACAAGAAGCGTTTTTCTTATATTTTGCTTTCCGAATCTAATCGACACATTCTGTCACTTAAGCGCTTCAGAATCATTAAGACCTTCAGATAGAAATGATTTTATAATTTCACGAGTAGTAAGTACGAATTTCTTTCCAAAGGCCGTTTGAAGAAAAATGTTTGTAAACCCGTTAGCTCTTTTGTGAAAGCTTGAGACCCAATCATTCTACTTTCTTAAGACTATTTTGTTTGATATTCGTCTTCGTTCACAGGGTAGTTTTTGAATGCTAATTTGCTGCTGTTGGATTTAGCATATTCAAGCATATCTTGGCTGAGTTTCTAATATTCGTTGTTTTGAAGAGAGATCGACGAATGATCAGTTTTCCTCTTAAAAACGTTAATGCTTGTTTCGATATTGCATCCTCTTAGTTATAGCATTTTTAGCAATTACATACGTCGATTTTTCAGACAATTAATGAACAAAAAATATGCTTATATTCCAAAAAGGACTGAGGCAAATTCGCCATCTGCAGACTTTTTGCTAACTCTTTTCTAAGAAATTATAAGCTTTGTGCTTAGCTTGCTAGGCATGTGATCTTTAAACAAAATTTGAAAAGGATATTTCAAAGTTCAAATAAAATGGTGGTTACTCCCATCTCTTGGTATTAATAAAACACCCAATTTATTAAACAAGTATTTGTCTTTTCTAAATCGTGCAGTTGATAAATAACGTCTTACTAAAGAGTTTTAACTCAAAAATGTTATTCCGAAATTTATGCGATCCGCCAATGTGTTGAAGCACCCTAATGGCCTTGCTATTAAGAAAATCGCTCAAGCATTAATTGAGTCTCTCGCATATTTGTATAAACAATCCACTTTATTTGCGTCAAAATTTTCCATTGTTGCGCATAATTTCAATTCACAGACTTTATTACCCCTTTTTTACTTTTCTATTTTTTTGGTTTTCTGCTTTTCTTTGTTATTTTACTAAACATGCTTTGGTGTTGTTGTTGTGTTTGCGTAAATGTAAAATTAGCAGCTTATCTTTGATATCTTCGGTAAAGTGAAGAAAACGCGATGCGACGCGCTGAAGCCTTTCAAGAGCCGCAAAGCCAGCGTCTGCAAGGGGTGACTCGCCGCTTCGAGACCCAAGTCAGCAGTGCCACCGTTATGGCAGCCATGCCGTTGAGGCGTGTGTGTAATTGTCCGACACTGACATTGCATTACGCGTTGTTTCATGGCTATTAATATTTGAGCCGACTAACTTGTAACTAAATAGCCGACTAAGCTGCCGAAATGGCGAACCCATCGGCTGACCGGCTGGCTGACTACCACCACACCGCCTGGTGGCATAGTTGACGCTTCTGTGGCTGTTAATGAGTGCAAAATACGCTCGAGAGCATTGTGAGGTTACACACACAAATTTAGACTGGGTCTGCGTTTGTGTGTGGGGGAGTGTGTGCGTGTGGCAAGTTCAAGTTTTATCGGCTGTGAAAATCGCTGAAGCGCTGAGGCGCACACACACATGCAATTTTTCCGTCTGACACCTGTTTTTGTTGCCACTGCGGTCGTTGTTGTTGTTGTTACCACAATCGCATGGTAACTGATTTTAATTTTCTTATAATTATTATGGCGTGAATCAGCCTAATATTTTACATTTCAAACGCGGCTGTCGGCTTATCTTCTTCTTCGTGCTACTTTTCATTTGCTGCCAACTTTTAACTTCAAATTTAATTTTATTGTATTAGAAGAGTCACAGCGGCTGTGGGCAACTCCACCAACAACATAAACAACAACTTGTCGGCTAGATAATTAAGCAAACACTTAATTACACTTAAGCCGAATTAATAGAATATTTCACATGAAATTTATGGTTTACAATACAATCGTATAAACATACAGGGTGTTTTGAAAAACAAACTTAAATTAATGAAATGGTAGTACATTTTTCGTTTTTTACGTTTTAAAAAAATTTCGTGTGATCGGGGTCAATAAAGTGAAAGAATTGATGCTTGAGAGTTGAGGATTAACATTTAGGGATCTTACTGGCATCATTGGGATATCTGAAGGATCAGTGGGTCAAGGAAAAGTGAAAGATTTTTTCCAAAATCACTCAGTTTATTCGAAAAACAGCATCGCGTTACCGTCTGCTAAGCAAACATATCAACTACCAGGATATCTTGAAGCATATTATTTATGGCGATGAGTCTTAGAATCTATGCTTACGATCTGGAAACAAACGGTCACCCGGCCGGATATCGTGGCAAAGATGAGCCCGAGCCACGCCAAGGAGGTCACATTTCAAAGTTAACTTGACAATTTTCTTCGTTTATCGAGGTGTGGTGCACTCCGAATTTCTTCCGATGGGCCAAACTGCCAACAAGGAAGGTATTTTGGCCAAGGGGGACTACTTGAAGAGCACGATATAGTTTTTGCATAAAATTAATAATTATGAATTTTTGAAGACTATAAATAAATAAAATTTCGTTCAGATGACCTGTGGAATTTCCAAAAGAGTTCTTTTCAAGAATCAGTTACTACTTGTTATAGTCTCCAGTGGTTCTCTGTGACTTACAAGTGTATATATTTCATGAACTAAGCAAAGTTTAAGATCGTAAAAGGATCATAAAATCAATTTGACTACTCCATTGAATATTCTATTTCAGGATTTTCAGAAATAATCTGTGTATTCATGAGACTATTTTACTTTTCTATAGAGTACATATTTATGTGTGTATATACATTTTTTGAAACACCAGATGTTGATAAAAAATATTTTTATAGCAAAGAAATGCGAGAAAATCAGAAAATTGTGCGTTCGTGCTGACTTGGGAGCAACTGTGTCTGCTTGCTTGGCTAACTTAAGTACATATTTGGGTCACATAATTAAATGTAAACAAAGTACACTTAGAAAATTGTTTTATGTGAATTGGGATAAATAAAAAAATTTAATGCCACAATAGCATGGCACTCCCCGCTGCCGCCCGTGCGAAGGCGCACGCATTTCACACTCCCCAATTTCTAATTTTTCCATTTCAATTTCTAGAAATGTGTGTATTCTTAAATTGGGCCTTTTGAGGGCACAAAAACATAAACACAGCTGCCGCACTAAAAGCTGCCACGCCGCATTTTCTAAATCTAACCACACTCCCCCACCCAAGCGGCACACAAATTTATCGAAGCAACAAAACAATAATGAATTAAAAATTAAAGAAAGAATAAGTCATTAAGAGAGCAAGTAATAAGCAGAAGCCAACAGCAGCACCCGCGCAAACACCACCACCACCAACAGCAGCGTCATCAACCAGTACAAGCACCAGCACCAGAAGCAGCCGCTGCGCACCCGCACCCGGTCGCCAGTGTTTGTTGTGGAAGAACAACAAAAGTACATCAACAGAAGACGAAAATCAACAAATGTGGCATGCAACATCATCCACAGCCGCCAACAAATCAACATTTGCTGCAAACTAACAGCAACAACACAATTTTAGTAAAACAAAATATTTTCTCAACAAATTTGCTATCGCTCGGCGAGCGCGAGGAGAGGCCGAGGGGGCTGACAAGCCATTTTCCTTAAATACAAGCGTTTGAGTATGTGTTTACATGTGTAGTCGCGGTGTGGTGTGCCCGCCAATTAATAAGTGTGGCCCACACTATGCGCACAGCCATTCGACCCCATCGGTTCATTGCCACACTTACGTTTGTTGGTTACAATAACATTGGCACATCAATTGCATCGCGCTCCCCTCGATCGGGCTATTATTTCTATTTTAATTATTTACAGTTGTGCGCTGAGCGGAGTGCCTAGTGCTTCTGGATGGGTAGGTGTTCGTGTGTGTGTGGGTGCGTGTTCAAGTGTTAAAGAATTTCCCTGCTCTGGAAAGTTCCCATTTCTGCCTTGATTTCCCTAAGAGTTTTGAAAGTTCCATTTGATATACAGCGAGTTCCTCAAAATTTGTGTACGGAGTGCCAATAAACTCCCCTTCTGAGCGTACATACATATACATGTGCTTACATTATATTATAGAAAATCCTATATTTAATATAAGCTGAATTTCAGAACAACTAGTTCGGGGATCGTTTTGAAAAAATTTGAAATAGTTTGAAGTTCAATCTGAGTACAAACGATTATTTAGTAATTATGTACATACATATGTAAGTATATCAGCGCGGGTATCCGAATTTCTCCCATTCTCCCTCTTCAATCAGCATACATATGTACTTACATACATACTTATGTAGTATAGTTGTATATAGTAGTAAGTATAGTCTTCCCCTCAGAGAAATATTAATAAATCGTGAAGGTTGGAAAATCTAAAAGATAGTAAAATAATAAAAAATACATCAAATTAATTTACATATGGATATGGAATCATAATGTCCAAAGTCGAAAGAAGAGTGCTAAAAAATATTTTTCTGCTTTCTTGTTAATGTTCCAGAATCCCTTTTGAAAATAATATTTGTTTTCGTAAAAATATTTTAGACTTTTTGTATGAAACTGTTTCTTGAAAGTCCGAAAGAACCCTTGTATATGTATATTTTTTGACAACAAAGGCCTTTATGAATGTTAAATATGTAAGGTAAGAACCGAAGTCGAAACCCATTTAATACAATTTGAAAGGATTTTTTATTATTTAGAGTAATACTTAAATAATTTAAGCAGAAAATATAGTATTGAATAGAATAGAAGAAGACTTGTTTTAAAATTTTGTGTCAAATTTCGTTAAGTCATAATAGAAATCATATTTCCACTGGAAATGATACCGTATGATAAACCGTAAGATCAAATTTGGCCCGGACTGGTATAATTTTGGGCGTGTTAATGCAACTGTCCAACAATTCCTTATTGGTTGGTACAGCCTTTTTAAGTTCTTTTGAGTTTTATCACCATTTGTCAATTAATTTGTGTTCGACAGCTGTTTGCGTCATTAAAAGTTTGTCTAGCGATCTTTATATATAGCCAAAACATTGACCAAAATAGTTGAGTCGAACCATAAGAGATATTGAGATCCTATTCTATCTGCAGTATCTATCTATACTCTCCTGATAGTGCAATGATTTCCAAGCACGGTTTCTTTTACTCTTTCAATGTTATCGTCATGAGGAAAGTTTTCGATGACTCGGCTGGAACGTACCTACCCGAAATTATATCAAAAATGATTATTTCATGACAACGAATACCTACACAAAAACATTGGCAACCTCAATCATAATGGATTTGATTGGCAATAATCAGTGCCTTTGGATATGCGGAGTTAAATGGATCTGTCTTAGTCAAATTTGATCCTAAATGTAAGATTTTGGTAGAAGGGCACTTTAATCTTACCAAATGGATCTTTAATGGTTGAAGTAAATTGAGTCGTATTCAACATCCTTCATTAAAAAATAATTTTGAATTTACATTGAATTTTGTTCACGTAACATCAGAGATTTCTTAAATTAATTTTTGAAAAGATCTAAGTATATAAAATCGATTTATTGTTTATTAAAAAAATCTTGAATTTCTTCGACAGCCAAAATTGTTTAATACTCAAACTTTTAAGAAGGCTGCAATTATTATAATTTCATAAAAGGTTTAATCCTTTGTAGGTCTTCTATATATAAAACATATAAGACTGAGGGTTTGGAACTAATCTAAATTCTTCGAAAGCCCTTGAATAAAGCTTGAATTTATTTACTCTTATTAGCAAAACTTAGTTTTCCATTTTTTATGGAACTTCTGGTTTCTAAAGCTGTGAAAGAAAGTAAATTTGTGAGTCAATAGACCTCTTGGGATGATTTCCTTGCGGAAACTCTTTCTAAAGTTGATAATAATTGGTTAGATATCGAAAACAGATCTTTGCTGCGAACTTCAATGTTTTTAAATTAATAATTTCTTTTCCTGAACCATCCCCACAAAACATACATATAGTAAGTAAATAAGTATACTTATGCTTATGGCTCCGCTTTTACCACAAATACGTTGCACATAAGCATGTTGGTTTCTGTGTGGTGTCGTTGGTGGCATCAATATGCTATCTATAACAGCGACTGCAGCTTACTCCCCCAAAAATATT
Source organism: Bactrocera zonata (assembly GCA_037783105.1). Taxonomy (NCBI): domain Eukaryota; kingdom Metazoa; phylum Arthropoda; class Insecta; order Diptera; family Tephritidae; genus Bactrocera; species Bactrocera zonata. The sequence continues at coordinate 198,884 of JBAWJQ010003824.1, read as the reverse complement.
TCATAAATATGTGCGAAAGCAAACTCAGTGTGTATATACTTGCACAAAACCGTTATTTATAGCCTTCAGCCTTCAGCACCTCGTCGCTGCAACAATGAAGCGCATGTGTGTGTTTACAGCCACTTCTGCATGTGTGCGACTCATCACGCCGCATTTTTGATGCATCATCAGTTGTAGTTAAATTCTGCTTGCAACATTTCCGCATATTTGCTATGTGGCATGCAACAGCCAATGCGATGTGCTCCCACAAAACTCCAAAGCCAAAATGCATTTACGTAATAACAGAGTTGAGTATGTGTGTGCATGTGTGCGGCATCGTCAGCGTTTCCATTCGCACTTTCCCGCATCTGTGACACAGCACCGACACATTCATGCTCAGCAACTTCTTCAATCAGCAATGATTGCCGCGCGCACATGTGCTAAGATGGGGCAATAAAAAGTGCCTTAGTGAAAAATTATGCTGCTTCCCTATTCCACCCCCCTTCAATCATTGCGCGACACCCAAATACCACAAACTTAAGCACACGTGTTGCGGAGTTGGAGACGCACGAGCAGCAAAATGGGTCGCCACACGACGCTCCCTGCTTACCGGGGACCCACTCTCATGGCAGCGTTCCCCACCCCCTGTAATTGTGATTAATTCCCTGCTGTTTTGGTGTTTCCAGCTTCCGAGCGACACTTTATATTCATTGAAAGCCACGCCGCGCTCGCCTGTCACATGTGTGTGAGTGTGGGCGTGTCATTGGTGCGTCACACGTTTCGTGAGCGTTTCTGCGCTCGCCTCGGCTGAATCTATATCCCTCATTCGTTGTCCTCAAACAGCTGTTGTAGCTTTGGCATTTTTGTTGCTACTGTTGTCGTCACTGCTGCCAATAAAAGGAAGTCTATTCAAATATTTGGCTAAAAATAGCGCGCAACCCCACTTGTACTGCACAGCATCTAGTCTAAAAATAGCTATTTTTTATTGTCATTAAGCAGGAGTTTGATTTTATTTTATTTTTTTTTTTATTCTCAGCATGCGCTACAACTCGTACTGCAAAGTTTAAGCAAAACCAATATTCGTGTGCGCCTAAAAATATCAAAACATGCTTAGATTTTGTAAACTTGATGATTTTAAGTTCATAATTTGTACTTATCCATGTTTGGTTATATGGAAATGAAATATATTGCTCAAATCATGGATATTTTTAGAGGATGCTGTCGGCAAAAGAAAATAATAATCAACGAGTCTAGAAAGAATAAAGTCAAAATTAAATGAAATTTTTTTAAGAATACTTAAATAGCAATTATTTATGCAGAGTTTCCGAGTTTCCAACTTTTTGGAATATGCTTATGATGAAATACTCAACAACATGTATAGTGTGAAGATTTTAACTGAAAATGATTGGAAACGTACTTATGGTACATATGTATATAATCCTGCTTCTGTAAAGTTATCGCAACATTTGCATCTAAGACGGATTTTCAAACCTTCCCTCTAAATATTGCCTGCGTATTTCTCAAAATCATATTATTTTCCTCTTCTTCATTAGCGCAGACACCGCTTACGTGGTTATAGCCGAGATACCAAGTGCAGCCAGGTCCTTCTGCACCTTTCAACGGAATGGAGCTCTTCCTCTTTCTCTGCTTCCCTCGGCGGGTACTGCGTCGAATACTTTCAGAGCTGGAGTGTTTTCATCCATCCGGACAACATGACCTAGCCAGCGTAGCCGCTGTCTTTTAATTCGCTGAACTATGTCAATGTGCAATATTCGCCGTGGCCAATGCGCAAAGGACTATAAATCTTTCGCAGAACCTTTTTCTCGAAAACTCTTAAGGTCGACTCATCGGTTGTTGTCATCGTCCAAGCCTCTGCACCGTATAGCAGGACGGGAATAATGAGTGACTTATACAGTTTGGGCTTTGTTCGTCGAGAGAGGACTTTACTTCTCAATTGTCTACGTAGTCCGAAGTAGCACCTGTTGGCAATAGTTAATCTGCGATGGATTTCGAGGCTAACATTGTTGGTGGTGTTAATATTGGATCATAATAACAGCCCTTCAAAATAACAAAAAAACAAAACATGGAAACGTATTCTAAAATATTTAACAAATTCAAAAATTTATTAAAATAGATTTTATTTTTAGATAAATTTATTACATTTATTTCTGAATTAACTCTTTAAAACTTCAAATTGTTTAATGGTGTATTTCTCATTTCCAGGGCCTCGTCAAAGTATTCCGTATGCGAAGTTTCGACTTATCTGATTGCTATTTTTAGTATAAAATGATAATAGAATATAACCAGTGAATCTGAAAATTTGGAGAAGAAACATTTTTTAAGATTAGAGTTAATTAATATTATTGTAAGAATTTTTTTATATTTAATTTTTATGTATGCGAAGTAATAAAAAACAATTTAGAGTAAAAAAAACATAATGGTGTAATTTAGGTTCTTTTATTTAATTTTGTCTTAGAGACTTGTAGGTATATTAATTTTTTTTATTAATCCCTCATAAACAATCATATTTGACCCCTGAGACTAGGAAGAAATTATCGGGCGCAGTTCAGCACTTAATCACACCAATAAAGTGGTCGCTTAAGTTAATAGTAATATATAAAATAGTAAAATTCCTACTCTACTACTAATTTTTTGCTCAGCACTGTCTTTTGAAAAACGTCCTTCCAAAAGTTAATTCAAAGCAAGTGAGTTAAATATCAGGTGCCCAAAATCATTCACTGGGTTATGGCATGCCCAGCAAAATTATTGTTGTGCAATAGAATGTTTACTTAGCACGCCGCCAATAATAAAACATTTGTTCCAATTTTCCCGCTATCCCCAACAACTTTTTTTGGGTGATCGAGTGATTTTCATTTGTAAGTGATCATATCAATATTTTTGTTGATGGAAAAAGTGTAAGAAAAAAGTATAATAAATAAATAAATGTGAGAATTTGCCGCTGCTTGTCTGCTCTTTTCGCCTGTTATCTGTTTAGAAGAAAACAATTTTTTTAAATTTGTTTCAACTCAACTTTGGGACGGCCTTGGTTTTTGCAGTGAAATACCAGGCGCACATGAAGAAAAAGCAGAATACCTCATAAATATGTAAATGATCTAATTGAGAAGGTGCTTAATACTACAAACACAAATATACATACGTTCCATTACCTTGGTTTCTGCTCGTGTTTTCCAAAGTTACCACCCAATCAAACAATTTATTTACATTTTACTTATTTTTCTATTATTAATTTAGCTTTTATTTCAAATAATTTACTTATATTTTATTTATTATATTATTTATTTTTTCTTAAAATTTTTTTTTATGTTTTATTTTAATTCGATGTTTGTTTATAATACGATTTTCAGAGCCGCTGGGCTTTTCAACTATTACTTCTGCCGAGTTAACACCTCAGTCATTTCGAGATAAAAGTATTTTAGTGTGTAGTTTTCTACATATGTAGATACATAGAAAAGCCTAGAAGGCTTTACATCTTAATGCAAATGAATATTTAAGCCACTAAAGTTATTTATTTATATTAAAAAGACCACTTGAGCTTCTTAAGCTAATACAAGCAGTTATTATTTTGATATGCAAATATTAACAGAATATTTCTATAGAATTTCATAATTGCATGAAAAAATATTTCTAATATTCCGCGCTTGCCTTAAAAAATCATTGTTTTAGCATTTCGGATTTTTTCTGGTATTCAAATGTATGTATATATAAATAAATGTTCTTTGGTAGTATAAGTCCAATTCAAATGAGCAATATTTTAATGCTTCATTTTTTCTTTATTTAAATATATTCTAATTAAAAATAAAATACCTCGCTTTGGACCAATGAACGTAGAATTGAAAATATAATTTTTAAATGAAGTTAAAGAATTTTATTATTTATTATTATTTATTTATTTTTTATATGTTGTATGTATATTACAAAAAATGAATTTTTCTCGTTAATATGTACATAAATTCAACTTATCTGTGCTATGAAGAATTCCTCACGACTTCCCAAATATGACTGATTGTTTCGTTTGTCAAACCATTCCCAAGCAGCGAGCATTTTCCTGCAAACAAAAATCGCAACAACAATGCCAATGTGGGCAGCCGTTATGTAAACATGTGCATGGCAAAAGTAAGTTCTTTTTGTTGCAAAACAACAAATTGTCAAGGTTTTTCGTACAATTTTGCATTTTTGTCATCCCTGTTGATTTTCGTGGGCGCCTAGTAATTCGCCAGCAATGCGTTTTTTTTTACAACAAAGTCGAATTTTTTTTTTTAATTAGAAAAAAAAAAAATCAGAAAACTAATTTAGTTTTTTTTTTTCTTTCGAAGGTCGGTTGGGTAGATAGTAAAATATTGGAGTATACTCGTATGGTTTCCGTATCACTTTTTGTAACTGGTGGGCATGCTGTTTTACTAAAAAAATTTAGAACAAAAGAATTATGGACACTTATTTAAAAATACTGTTCAAATTTCAATTAATCAGTCGACAAATTTACTTTAGGTTAGGACATCACTCTTCATTCACGTTTTGAGCTTACCACAAGTCGAAAAAGTTTTTTACGATAAGAACCAGATTCTAGCAAGCAGCAGGTGGTTAGGTCGCTTATGAATATAATAGTATATATTTGTTGAACCCCATCATAAACTAGACATTATTGGTTGGGGAATCATAGATCATGAAGTGATAGGATCTATTTTTTTTGGGTTAAACCATTCTAAAAAAATCATAGAAAAATTAGCTTTTATTATTGTCAAAAAATATTTGGAGCATTATGGGTTTCGAAAGCGAAATCTTAAGCTACAACTACAATTACAATTACACAATAGTACATACAAGTAATTCGAAAACACTTCACTTTTGAACACAAAACTATTTATTAAAATTCAGAAGAATGCAAATCATAATTGTTTTCCTCTCATTGAATAGTTTTGCGTGTGTTTATTACACATTTACAATACGAACATAATGAAAGGCACTCGAAAGGGAAGCAATTGGTTCGCAAAGTGCAGCGACCTTCACAGTCGTCCAAGCATGCAACTCAAAAGCCACTCATAATGCAATGCAATCATACACAAGTACATACAGATGTACATATATACAAACACTTGCGAATATTTAGAAAATTAATTTCGCTATATGAAGAAAAACATCGCGCCCCCATTTGAATGTTAGCGAATCCTCCAACCAGACCAATACAAACTATTCCACCGGAGAGCAAACCGAATGGCACAAAAACAACAGCAAAGCCAACCAACCAGTCAACCACTCATGCAGCGAAACGGGCCAACAATCCCACCACGTAACAGTCGAACAATTGAATAACCAAGCGTGGAATTCAAGGTGGATGGCTGCCTCGATGGTCATAGGCACGGGAGAGTCGCTGAAGCGTCGTCACTCATAAAAAGTGCGGAATTTTCAATTTTTGATTTTTCTGCAAATAGCAAACGCAGAGACGTTGGTTTAAGCGGCAGGAAATCGGGAGAGGTTGGTCCCTCCGCGCACTGCCTTTGCGCTTCGTAGGCGGCTTGCACGAATTGGCCAGCAAGGGTTCACAAAACAAACAGAAAGCATTGAGAAAAGTCGCGTGCAAAAAACGAGGGTTAAGACTATGCATGGTCGTGTCTGGAGTCGGTTGTGAGGAAACGTCATAATACTTTATAAACGTCGCTGCTAAACAAACCAATCTGTGAAAATGTAGAAATGTATGAATATGCCTCACTTACTCCTTTGTACGCATGCAAACACTTTCCAGTGAGTGAATGCATAATTTTCCTTTATCTGCTAATTCACAGACAGTGCAAACAATTGTTCGGAAATCATCTTGGCAACCAATTCAGTTTGGCTTCATGATTTCCATAACATTGACTAACGTTGACTTTTGCATTACATTTTTTTAATTTCTTATCGTTTACGCTCTGCCTTAGTATGTGTGAAGAGTAAGGGAAGTCATACGATGTGTTGGAGATGGAAATATGGATGGTATGACTTATACATATGTATGTATGTACAAAATACTTAGAAATTTCGTAGAAATATTCAACCTTGGAATGATCTATAAAATCCCGGTGAATATCATAATTTTTTTATCTCTGTTACATGTCGGTTTTTGATCTGGTTTTAGGTTAAAAGTACGAGCCCATAGGTACCATTAGAACAGAGAACATTTTAAACAATAATAAAACGTTATAATACCCTTCACGAATACAAAAGGTTCCTTAATGAATTTGATTTTCACCAATCAGTATGTATGGCAGTATAGCATATAGCTAGTGATCCGATATCGACGGTTACGAGAAATAAGGAGCTTCTAGTAGAGAAATTTCAGATCGATAACTCGAAAACTGAGGTGTTAGTTCGCGTATATACAGGGTAGGCCATTTAAAGTTGACCCATTTGCCAAAATTAAGGCGTCGCGGATAATCAGCTGGGTTTAGTTTTTGTGCCATTTGAATTTTATATGGAAACATCTTCAAATCTTTATGAATTATGCGTCGGAGAGTGGTGCGAGAGATGTCTAATTCCTGAGAGCGGCGATAACTCGATGTCGATGGAGTCTCCTCAATACTGGCTCGTACAGCTTCGATATTTTCATCAGAACGTCTTGTGCGTTGTCTGGATGCATGACTGGCATTACTGAGATTACCGGTGTTCACAAATTTTGCGTATAAAGACTTTATTGTGTTCTTAACTGGAGCTCTTTTGACTTTATTTTTTTTTGCGAAACGCACGTTGAGTTAACACAATTGAAAAGTTATTTTGAATATAAAGCTGAACAATTTCAGCGCGTTCTTTTGGAGTGTACTGTTCCATGGTATAAATTGTCTTCGAATGACGCTTCTAACGCGGTATGACATTAGCCGATTTGTCAGCGCTGTTAAAAGTTACAGCGTTGCCAGATGGGTCAACTTTAAATGGCCTACCCTGTACAGACGTACTGACGGTCAGATAGACGGACATGTCTAAATTGACTCAGCTCGTGCCGCTGATAATATTTACGTATACTTGTAGGATCCATACCTCATCCAACTGTTCAGAACAGATTTTGTACCCATAATTGAGGCCTTAAATGGCTTGAAGAAGTCCATCTCGCTTGGTCTTAAGTTAGCGGATTAAGAAAATTATAAGCGGTATATTTAATGAGACTGACTGCGCTCCATTGTCTTTGGTTAAAGTTCCTCTGGTGTGTTTTTTTCCGAAAAGGGTTTCTGACAGAAAGATTGTATCAAGTGCTCAACGATTATATGTTCTTTAACAAGAGTGTAAGGTAATGACTATCGGTGGTCGAAACTTCAAAGTTGAAGACTATATTGCATACTTAAGACCCATCATTGGCAAAGACAAATAGGTAGAGAAATGTTCTTAAAAAATTCCTGGATCTGTGTAGATATTTTCGAAGTAAGATCTTCTTGAGGCCAACGAAAATAACATAAAAGGAATCCTTGGAAAAATATGCAAGAATAATGCAATAAAGCAATAATTGCTATATAGGTTTCCATACACTAACTTCTCTTGTTGAACTCCAGTGGACCAGCTATACATATGTATGTAGATATTTTGATACATATCTGGTAAAGTATCAGCAACTGTATCTAGTGCACAAATAAATCAAAAGCGAAAGCTCCAGGGTTTTAAATGCAGCAATGCTGAATTCATGTCTGTATATACAATTGTATATATAAATATACACACATACATATGTACCAAATTCATGCATACACGTAAATCGACTTGCATGGCTATTTATGGAGATTTTAGTTCCATTATTCAAAACTCAAGTGATTTTCCAAGGCGTCATGCTTGATAGTTCAGATTACTGCCCGCATACACGAGTACACGACTGTAACAGCACACACATGCACACATACGTGTCTACACTTGCTCAAATTAGTATGTGCGGCTGATATTACAAGATAGCGAGTGCAGCAATGCCAACAAATCGAGTACAATAAACATTTCTCACACAATTTTCACAAATAAAATGCATAAATTGAAATCTGAAACAAATAAAGCAAACACAATTACCCAGCGGCCGAAGACTGCGGCTGGCGATGAGCACGAAAATGGCTCGGAAAATTGTCGATCTGTAACGATAAGCTGGATGCTTGTACATTTTAATATTTTTACATGTGCTATTATATAGGGTGTGTCAACAGGTGTTTAAAGTGTTAAAAGAAAAATGTTCGTGTCTGTAGATCTTGAAATTTTGGCCTTTAAATATTTTAATTATTTTTATTGGAATTTGAAGACTTTCTCATTTAGTTAAATTAAGGGGTAATGTGATAATTGTCCAATTTTCGTTTACTTTAAGTGTTCTTTTACAATTTTTTTTATTATTTTCTTATAAAGTCACCCTATATTTAATAAGCGCAATTACTGAGACATACCGACCAACACAAAATGAAATGTGATTGTAAATGTCAGTACTACATAAGTAAGTATAAATGCATAAATTCCTAGACGCAGGCAATATGACAGTGTAATAAGGCTTTACAGACGCTTCACGCTCTTGCGCGCTCTCAAGCAGTTACATACTTACATTCGATAATGTAACTGTTAGCAGTAAAAGTGGCAAGTCTCAATATTTTTATAACCATTGCCACATAAGAGTTTCTACTTAAAAATTTCAAAAGATCGATTTGTTTTGTCTGTATATTGAATGTAAGTTCAGATATTTGAGAATAATATCCAAAACTTGACAATATTTGCTGAAGAATTGTAAATTATCTACGAAAATTCGAAGTAGATCCGGCAAATAAGATATGTGTTAATTTTTAAACAATTTTTTTTATGTAATTTGCCCTCAAAACCTTAAAACACTGTTTTCAGAGCTTGTGAGCACTTCCACAAAACTATTGAACCGACTTGAAATTTTTAAACGGGATTACACTTAGATTACTATGTACATTACTTCGTGAAAGCATACGAACAAAATGCTGCTTTTGGATATCAGGCAAAAACGCCCTGAAATTGACGCAGATCTGCTTAGAAAGATTTCAAATATTTCACCTGGATGTCTAAAAGTATGAGATCCATGATATTTTTTCCTTGATTTGCAAATTCTATCTCATCTTTCTCCATATAGCTTACTGCATGAATTCCCATCGGACAGTGCCCGGTTAGAACTCTTACAATCATGGCAAGGTGGACTCCACTGACAGCGAAGAGTTCCCTAGATCGTTTACGATTTTTTCTGGTCCAGAGGAACCCTGCGACTGCACAGCTCCTAGTAGTTGAGCAACGTTAGCTGGTGTAAGGCCATACTGCCCAGAAGTGAACCATAAGTAGGCAACGAAGCTTCTACCTGTTCACATTTGGCAGTTATTGAGACTGAAGTACAAGCCAGTGTTAGCCTATCAGTCAACAAAGTACCGAGATTTTCCGAGTGTGTGACCGCTTTCGCGGCCCGTTGAAACTCGCCAATATTTTCGTGAGAGTAGATGTTTCCAACGCCTTTCACGAAATTTCGTGGATCATTAAGATTAACTAAGATTTCATAGGGTCAAAGATCTACTTTTATCGCAAAAAAGAGATTTTTCAGTCTTGCAAGTGTCATTTAAAAATTCTTTCAAAAAAGCGTCCAAAGTTAGCAACCAACTCCAGATGAAAACCTAAATTATAGAGGCTAACTCTCTTCAATCACTTACTTCACAAGGTAAGAAAGTTATTTAAATGAAATATTATACTACTAAATGCTAAAGATTTAAGAATTATCGCACATTATAATTAATTGGCTTCTTGAATTAATTTTCACAATTTAGTAGTCTGGTAACTCTTCAAATCGAAAGCTTCTTGGAAACTTAAGTGCGTGTCTCATTTGATTTGTGAATAGAATAAAAATTAGCAAGCCAATTAAAGTTAAATTAAAGCTATCAGTCTTCGAGAAGGCTTTGTTAGACCTCGTTTGTGTTAGTTCAAACGTGCGAACTATGCGAACGCCCGCAATTACTAAATCACGTCAAAAGCTTTATTTTATGCGCATAATTCAATTAACACGATCATATGTGCGGAACTTTGACAGTGATGCTCCCCTGGAATGAAGTGTGTGAAATGCGCATGCGCATACGCATAGCCACACTTTGCTGATTATGCAGTTTATTCAAAGCGCATGAGCACATTGGCCACAACAGAAAATGCAAGAAAATATGAAAGTGATAGAAATAGAGCGAAAGTCTAATGTGGGAGCCGTGTGCTGGATTTTGAGAGTGATTTCATAGCTAGATATTAGGGGTTTTGAAATTATTGGAATGACTTGAAAACCGGTTATTTGAATATCTCCTTTTGTAACCATTCGTAAGAATATCAACCGATTATTACTAATCGAAAATGAGCGGTTAATCGAATAGTCCACGACTTACGACTATACGGATACTGCAAACCGAATATTATTTTTCGAATAGTGCTCTATCCGGTTAATCCGGTTGGTCGAATACCACAAGCTCTACTAGATATGGAAATTGGAAATATGTAAATATGAAAACATTATATTTCAATGTACTTTCAGCCGGTACAGCATCACATGAAGATATTCAAATATATAGAACATGTGATCAAATTTGACCCGGACCGAGGAACAAAAAAAACTACATTTTTACCTTTTGTAACAAAAACCTTATAATCGCCTCCAAAAATGGCTTTGTATTGCTTCAAAACAAGTTTTGAATATTTATAATGCTACGTCTCGCCACCAGTAATGAATGAAAGTAAGGTGCTCAGCTGCCAAACACGCACTAATTGACATACTTATGATGATCAAAGTCATAATGAATATTATTTATTGGTTCGGTTTCAATGAACCAGTCCGGATCAAATTTGATCATATGTTACTTATCGGTCCGATTTCAAACTTCCGGGTCCAGTCCGGGTCAAATTTGATCAAATTACATTTATTTTATAATTTTTGATGAAACAAAATCTAATTCTTTTTGTTATTACAAAACCAATAAATTCCCATATTTGCAACAAAATTATTTTGCAAATGTGGCACCACCAAATACTTGAAGGCATATTCGCCACGTCTCAAAATCGCGAGCTAAATTAGAATAAGAACAAGCGACAGCTAGTAGAGTGGCAGCAAGAGCAAAAATAGCGGCAGCGATTGACTGCTGTGCAACAATTGATGTCATTTGTTGCGTTGCCGCATTTTTCACCTACACACACATATACACACATACTCACAAATGCACCCATACAATGTAAGCACTTTAAAAGTCCACAAATAAACAAATATTACAATTTATTTGTGCATACACTAAATGCATAGGTGCCTGTGTGTGTGTGTGTGTGTGGCGGCATGCTCATGTGTAACCGAGCGCACACGCTCCGCAACCTTGTTCCAAATTTTCCAAAACGCTGCGATTCATTGCTTTGATTTGTTGCGCGATTTTTTGTCGTATCCAAGTTGCTACTGCAATGTTTATGCTTGCTGTTGTTGTTGGTGGGCCCCACTGGCGGCAAAATGAAATAAAGTTTAATTTAAGCGTCAATAACACCGAAGTGCACAAACGGCCATATTAAATCTTGACAGTCACTCAAACCGTCACCTAAACGCGCAATCTGTCAATGTATTGGACACTCAATGAGTTCACCGGCCGACGGACTGACGCCTCGACTCTGCGACTCTTTGCCTGCCAGATACACACATACTTAGCCTAGCGTAGCTTAGTTCAGGTTATGGCTGAGCTATAGATACTAAACACACATACATACACCTATTTACATATGTACATATACCTTAGATATTGGCTTAGTATTTAGGTTTACTCGCTCGCTCTTGTGACCCCGCCTTCGAGTGGCAAGCGCTATTGCGGCTGCAAGAACCTTAAAGGTAATTATTGACAGTTCACTTTTTGCTTGCAACTTCGGCAACATTTTTCGCTTTGCGTCTCAGGTTGCAACGGTAGTGATGTGAGAAATCAATCACGAGATTGACTGCTAAAGCGGTAACGGTAATTTAACTGTTCGCAAAGAGGGCAACTAAGTTAAGGACATCGGTTCAACTGAAGCCATAATTAGCAAAAATAAAAAAGTTAATGATAATACGCGAATAACATAATAAAATAAAGGGTGTTTTTTTTTTGACATGTGGTTTTCGAAAAGAAACGAAAGGCATATATATAAATGTTATGGCCAAGAATTTAACTTTATTATAAGGTTAAGGGTTGCCATTATGTCTTAAAATATATTTCGACAAATTGACTCTTGCCGCTGACTCGAACCCTTTTGCAGCAATGGGCAGCTCTACAGAGTTCTCCATCGACTGTAACACTATGACTGCATGATTACGACTTCATTTTTGAAGAAATATGAACCAAAGATTTCCTCTACCCAAAAATCACACTAAACAGAGACCTTTCCTTGCACGAGTTGGATTTTGTAAGCCCACAAACCAAGATCTCTTCGAGAAATCTTCCCTAAAGTGAAATGGCGCAGCGCGAAGTTTGCGCTCGCAGCCGGATGGACTTATTTGAGCCTTCTTCGATTTTCTGCTTCACACTAAAGGAAACTTGGTGCGAACCCGATTCAAGCTTTCTCGAATTACTTACTCCACTAGACGCAAATAATCAAGTAAGAGTTGTCGAAAAGGTTAACTCCGAAAATTATTGCCTCATTACGAACCACGCCTTAAAAAACACCCTGTAGGAGAAATTAATGAACCGACAAAATTTTATTCGATAATATGGAGGTTAGTGAATTCTCAATTTCCTACCGAATTTCAATCAAATGTATGTATGTCATCTTTACCATACCACTTTTCCATTTCAGTCGTAATTTTTCTGAGTTCTCAAACTTCTTGCCATTTTAAGTAATATTGTAACATACATCCCAATTTCCTGCAGTAGGAGATGTATTGAAAATTCTCCCTTGCTCTATTATAGGTCACTCCAGAAATTGTGTTGCAATGTCTAAAAAAAAATTTTTAATTGAAATAACATTCCACCACAACATCAAATTTCCGAGTGAATTTTGGACAAGGAAGGTATGCTCATAAGTTTCCTTTATCGTTTGAAGAGAGCACCATCTGTCAGATAACATGGAGTGGACCTGTAGTGTTAGGCATACGATGAATTTTGTAGTGACCCTTATACATTATTAAATATTTAAACAAACAATGATGTGAATTTTTATTTTTTTGAATCAAATAGACCAATGAATACTCTACACTTATATTGTCGCATTAAAAATATTTCCCTTTCAATATTATGCACTTCCGCCCGTGCTTCTTCCAATCGTCGAAACACTTTTCAATCTCGACTTTTGGTATAGCCTATGAGCTTTTGACGAAAAATCGCCAAGCTCAAAACACGTGTCTAACCTTAGCGGGTAGCTACATACCAAGCAAATAAGTGGGCTCACCAAACTGGCGAAATTTTAAGATCCCCGTTACTTTTGAACAGACCTCGTATGTGAGTATCTTATAATCAAAAAACAATTGATAATTAAAGCAAATTATTTTCAAATGATAAATTCAAGTAATATTAATTCCAATTAAATAAAGTACAATTAAAGAACAAAACAACTATTATTATTACTGTTATTGTTATTAAAACAATAATTTTTTATTACAATTTTCTGCCCAACATGCCCTCATGAGGCATTAAGCAGATATAACAGCTTATTGACGGCTCATAGTGCATAAAAACTGACCCAGATGGGCAAGCGTTTGCGAATATACACATGCAGCGGCGCATATCTATACTTACAAGCTAGTAAGTATGTAAGTGTTGGAAAAATTAATTTCAAGTCAGCAAAGAAAACCATATTTGTATGTAAAATGAATTTTTTAAACCCAACGCGTGTGTATCTTCGCTATGATACAATACTCTTTAAACATGAAATGGTCTTGTGGTCGGACAGTTTTACGGCAGCTACTTGTAGTCCATAGTGATCCGAAAAAAAAAAACAGATAAATATCTCAACAACTCAGGAACTAGTTCGTGATATACAGACTAACTGGCGCATAGACCGACGGACATGTCAAAATTGAAACAAACATACGCTTGGCATGAACTATCGCGAATGATTCCCAATTGAGGATGCTTGTGTTCCTACCGGCGGTTTTCAATAGTAAAAGCAAAGAGTTCCGTGCTCTTGGATGCAACACCAATATGGATTCAGACGGTAAACATAGACTCATAGGCTAGACCAAGAAATACAGTGTAGGTTTTCTGACGTCCAAGTAATAAGTGCTTTTTGAATAACATCAAGTGATGCAGCCCAAGTATTAGTCAGCATGCCGCTTATTGACATTTACGGGACAAATTTGCACGATCAGCTATCAGAGTCGTCTACAGGAAGCAAAACAGATGTTGATTTGCCTTAAATATAGCAGCAACGGTGGCAAATATCATCTAAAAGACGACGGACTCATACCAGGCATTTATTCGTGGATAAGCAGACGACTTGGCGACCTGATTTTCACCAAATACTGAGTTGGCATGGATCCTTCAGAAGTCGTCTGTTCCAAAATCATCATGACGTTATCCTACGAATGCAGAGTGCACAGAAGACACGTATTTTGTCAGTGACCCCTTTTTTTAGTTATAAGGAAAAAATCTACACTTGTCGTCTTTGACAGCACATAACATTTGTCAGTCCTCAGATAAACGAAAAGCTGTCAGTAAAAACTCAGCGTCAGCTCTAATTTTAACACAACTAAGATACTTATAACAATGCACTAGTCAGTCAGTCCATACCATATGTAGGAGATACTTAAATGTCTTTTCCTCTCGGAAAAAAGTAAAACGTAGTCCGGTGGTTCCATGGAATCAATACGAACTGAGAGTAGGTTCGGTTTGGCGAATTCCGCACTACGGCTTTCTGTGATTTCCCTACTATAAAAAATAGCTAAATCGACTCAGCTCTTCACGCTTATCATTCATATACATATGTACGTATACATATGTAATTTATAGGGTCTCTGACATTTTCTACTAGATGTCACAAGCTTCATGGTAAATTAAAAATACCTTGTTGTGGGTATAGAAAGGTAACATATATGTATTAAACTTACTCTTCCAAACTACTCTTTCGACTCCAAACGCTGTGTATAAAAATACGAAAATCTTTCGTATAAAAAAAGCCAGCAAGCAAATGACAAAGCCGCAAGACACTTAAAAAATACGAGAAAATCTAAGCTAAATTGTTGCATTTGTTCTCATTTGGCATATGAAATGCGGCAATTATCGTTACGCCTTTTTTGTATTCTTTTGCAATTTTTCGTTGCTTTATTTTTAGCATCATTTGTTGTTGTTGTATATTTTTGCACAATTTTCCATTTTTACAGTAGCTCTTGCGGCGACATACTTGTGCCTACGTACCGCAAGTAGGTGTGTTTTTGTGTATGAGAGTGTGTGTGTGTGCGTATCTGCGAGTTAGCGATGAAGGCAATTGCAGTTGACAGCTTCTTGTGACGAATCAATGTACACGAATGCGCGCTTGGCTGCTTTGCTATTCACTTGACTGTCGAAACTGCCCCGAACTCCGCCCTGCGCCCAAGTAGCAGTCGTGTTGCAAGTTGTATGCATACGATACGTAAACGAAGTAAAATGAGTGTGTGAGCTTGCTTGTGTGCAGTGGAAGCTCTCAATACTAACATTGCCATATTTATATTTGTGTAAACGTACTTACTCAGGTGTAAATATGTTTGTATATGTGTAGTTTATGTGTGTGTTTAAGCTGTTTGGTTGCACTGTCGCCATCGTCAGCCGCAGCCACCGACGCTTTGTCGCCTCAAACGGCATCATCCATCCAGCAATCGCTGTCCAAGTCGTCAGTCGGTCATCAATCGTCAATTGCTGTGAAATTGTGTATACCGTTATGGTGATAGTGAGGCGTTTATGCTCGCGAATAAAAATACCATATATTAAGCACAACAACAACAAAGACGCATGGCACACAGGGAATTACGTTAACGCAACCGTTTCATCAAACGTATGACTGCAGATTTATTTTTAGTTGACTGTTCAAATGGCATGCTTACATACATTCTTACATACATATATACTGACTATGTTTATTAATAAACTTCCCTTCATAATAAATTATAATGTGAGAGTGTACTTAATAAAATTATATTAAATAATCGCATTCTTTTCAATATCTTGTAATAAGTCATAGGCGCAGTCGACGAGCATATCCAATAGCGAAGGTCATCCTTTCTTTCAAGCTTCACCCAAGAGTTTTAACCTACAAAAGTCGATGATATCACTTTACAGCAACAATATCTAGGAGCATTGTTCTACAAGATTTGGCGATTCCAAGAAGTTTTTCAGAATTGGGACAGTCTCAAACGATTTGGACTGGCATCCGTATAAAATTCTTCTCACTCAAGAACCAAAGCCGTTGGACCACGGTTAACGCCGTGAATTTACTAATTTTGCCTTGGAACTACATGAAAACAAAATTTTTTTTTAAGAAAACCACACCAAACTGGTTTTTGGTCTGATGGTCTGATCGTCTGAATCTGAATCTTCGGTCCGTACTTCTTTCGAAATGAAGCTGGTGACACTTTACTATCAATGGAGAGCGGTATAGATCGATGATGATCAACTTTTAATAGCGGCAATAGGAAGAAGTTGATATTGACAACATGTGCACCAGCAGCAACCGAATTATTGCGAGAAAAATTTGGAAATTGGATTATTTGAAGAAATTGTGACATTGGATGGCCTCCAAGAAGTTGTGATTTAAAATCATTAAATTGCTTATTATGGGATAACATGATAATCCGGTAGTTTAAACATGACGGTAGTATATGTCAAATAGCCTGTGAACCGCTTTAACCGCCGTATACTTCCTGGTGTTGGGGATCAGAATTGGCAACTAGATCGTTAATTATTGAATAGTGCAATTTCTTTTTATGGAGTTATTTAAAATCACAGATCTTTTGCAATGAGCCCATAATCAAGCGTGCTTTAAAGTGAAATTCAAATAAGAAGGTGTATATTTATAAAAAGCCATGCAGGCAATTTGCCCGATGTATTATTCCACAAATAACCCTATTTTATGAACTTTATGATTTAATAAAAAATTGCAATGAATGACCAAGAACTGTACTATATTTTACAATACTGTTTGTGACTTCTGATAGTGAACGGATTTAGTCATGTCCGTTTTTCTGATTATATGCGAACTTGTCCCTCATTTTTGGCGATATCGATCTGAAATTTTACACACGTCTTTTTTTTCTTCAAGAAACTGTTCATTTGTCGGAACCACAGACACCGCACCACAATAGGATATACATATGTAACCGACATACACAACTACCTATCAAAATTAATCTCTTATATGAAAACTTTTTATATTTGTGAAGAGTATTATAGATACGATGCAACCGAATGAAAAAAAAAATCTACTTCTCGTATGGTTTTTTACCCTAAAAAATTCAAACTCTTCTGCTCAACAAAGTCGTTAGTATCCAAAAGAATTATCGCCACACTTTCCAGTTTTTATCTAATGTTTCATCAACTCGCACGTAGAACTTGTCGCAATTAGTCAATATTTTGAATTTTTACTTTTGTGCACTTAATTGTCTTAAAGTTTCGGAGCGCTTAAGTGGCCCACAGTCAACAAAGAACAGGTTCGTCGATTAACATAGCTTCTCAGATTCGTAAGTCAGTAAGTGCATGTGTCCATTTGATCAAACCAGGTGCTGCACACAGCGAACATTAAAAACAATAATAAACCCACAAACAAATACCAGACAAATTGCTCAAAGAATCAAGCGAAAATGTCCAAAAATGTGAGAAACGAACAAACAGCAAAACATATCTACGCAAACAAACACTCGCTTGACCAATCAGTTTTAGGTGCCATAGCTGGAGCCGCGATCCATCGCTGCCGTTTGGCAAATTTATGCGCTCTTAATTAATTTTGCAACAATAGCTAAATGTTGTCGATTAAAATGCGCCAAATGTGAGTTAATGGATTGGTCGTAAAGTTCCGCGGCGGTCGTCAAATGCGCGCTACAACCCATCGAACGAGTATATTCGAGTAGTTATTGATCTAGCCGATCGTTACGCAGACACTTTTATGGCGAAAGCAATTTGAATAAACAGAAATTAAATTTGCATTATTTTCGGGAGAAACATTAACTGCTGCGCCAAATGTCAATTTCAGTTAGATTTAAGAGCACAAAGCTGTTGTTGTCGAGTGCAATTTAATATTAATAAAATAACTTGTGACACGTTTAAGTTTAATATCATGGTTTTGGGTAGTAAAAGTATGGATACATATATTTCGGTAAAAGTATACTACTGTGATCAAATTGAAAGGTGAATTTTGTTCATTTCGTCTCCTTCAAAGCAATCCCCTCCCGCTGCAATACACTTATGCCAACGAATTTTCCAGTCATCATAGCACTTGGAAAAATCCTCCGTCGTGATCAGATCAGAGCCTTCTTCGATTCAGCTTTAGTGGTTAGTATGAGATGGTACAATATCGAACTTTCTCACAAAACGTCGCGAATCTCAAATACTAATGAATATTTTGACGGGAAATTTAGCATACATGTCACTAACAGTACTGCTAACTTACAGAAAAAAACACCGATTCGAAAAACACGTCAAGTATAAATTAAAAATTCACCTTTCAATTTTATCATAGTAGAAATATAAATATGCAATCAGAGAAAATAATTTTGCAGTTTTAAATGGAGCAAATAAATAGAGGCAAAACTGTTCATTTTAAAAACTAATAAGAGACCATTAACATGTTATTAGAGTGAATCGCTTCAGTAATGCAAGAAAAGATGAGTATGGTATAAGAATTAGCCTACCGTATATAACTAGTCGAAAGCTTAAGTACAAGTTGCGCTTAAAAATAGCCCTACCTGACCTTCAGCTAGAATTGTAGGGAAGCAATTTCTGCTGGAGTTGGTTATCCGTCGATATGTATAGTAGGTTCGGATTCTCGTTCCTCAATTTGGAACCTAAGTGATTTTATAATAAAATTCTGTACCCAAAATTCTGTACTTTTTATATTCCCGAAATTTGATAGGCAGGTATAATGGTTAATGAGTAATTAAATGTAAACTCTTCTACTTGAAAATTATGTGTGCACTATTTTACTCGATACAGAAATTGCTTTGGTCGCATTAGTTTGTGTAAACATTTTTCTGGTAGCTTCGTTATCCTGTTAGTGATCTTTAATCAAGAGAATATAAGAACACCTCCAAGAAGCATTACTATGGCTGATTATGTTTGTCACTACTCTCAAAATTATTTTGAATCGAATCAGCAGTTTCGACTTTTCCATATGCTCAACTGTTGTTTCATAAAAACAATAAATGGAGACATAGAAAAGGCATTTTTTCACTAAGAAAAATACTTGGTTCGATCACTAAGAAATTCATACGTCAGGAGAAGCACAGTGATATGATTGGACCACAAATAAAAAACATCTGCGTCGCGGATGAAATATTGGGTAATAAGACCAATTTTCAAAAGGCGTCGAACAACGGGAAGTTAGCTGTGTTTCGAGTCATTATCATAACACCTTTTATCTTACTAACATTGACCTCATTCTAGTTACTTGACTATCTTCGGGCCGAAAGACGAAAATATGGGAACGACTATACTCTATAAGTTATACCCATAAAAAATCGGTGTTTTTGTATACATAGATGCTTTGTCAGAAACTTTCTTCAAATTTCAGAC
This sequence comes from Bactrocera zonata, assembly GCA_037783105.1. Lineage (NCBI taxonomy): Eukaryota > Metazoa > Arthropoda > Insecta > Diptera > Tephritidae > Bactrocera > Bactrocera zonata. Next base: position 179,241 of record JBAWJQ010003824.1, on the reverse strand, counting down.
AACTCGAAATAATAAAGCGTCAAAGCATTGACTTTTGTAAAAACTGACTGATTAAGAGAATACTTTAATGGATCTCCAGCTTTGCATACACATTTTAAGTTATTGCTCTATTCGATTTGCTCTAGTTATTTTTATTTCAATGTTTCTAATTTTATTTTATATTGATAGTTTTTATCTTAAAAAATAACATACACAAATTTCAAATCGATATGATATACCTATCGGTTTTTTTGATCAGATCAAAGATTGAATTTTGGATATCGTAGGATATTTTACGAAGAATATATTCGAGTTTAAGGAGAATATTTTCATTCTTATTTTATCCATGGAGAAGGCCGCAATCAGTGAAATCAGGAAGGCGCAAGAAAGGCGCCGTTCAAGAACTTTTATAATTCAGAAATTTAAATATTTGTTTCCAAATTTCACTGTATTTTTAAAGCTTGTATAAATATACCCTGAAAATTTCAAAACCATCGATATATTTAGGGGTTTTTTTAACCCTCAAAAAGCGGCGATTTCATTCGATATATGAATCAGGAAATCAGGTCTGAAATCTGAGGCACCAACATGAGTGTAAGCCAGTGCTACTTCATAAAAACGGGCCCTAAGGTTTTCGTCCACCATTAAAAAGCTGATTGATCCTTCATATTGGCAACGGGTTCGGAGTTTTGACATTGGAATATATCATATACATATGAATGTATGTATATATGCATATATAATGAATATACATAAGTACAAATATGTTACACATAAACATATTTGGGTCGGACATAAATATTTTCCCAAGAGTCTGCAGTATCTCTTTGTTAACGGCATTTATTTAAATTGATTTATCTCATTGTCTGCTCCAACTCCATTCAAATCACGGCATTGTGAGAGTCCAATTTGATTTCCTTGTTTACATGAGTCATTAAAAAGAGTTTTGTCAGCGCAGTAATAAACCCAATTTAAGATGTCAGAGCAAAAGGAACAACGAAATAAAACATATGTAAAACCGCACAAGAGAACTGAGGTGACAGCGTGGGAAAGGACGCAACTGGCAAATCGACACACACGCACACACATACAGTGAACAGACAAAAAATGCGCAATTCGAATGTGTGGCAATACTTAGCAGGCGAACTATAAAAATCTGGCACAATACTAACCACAATCACACTGGGAAAACAATAACAACAACAGCGGTAAGCACTGTTGCATTTATGAGTGCCAAATGTTGGTAACACACACACACACACCGATAAATTTATGTACCCAAACAGTGAGAAGTGGCATTAAGAGCAGCCAACCAAAACTACAACAACAATAACAATAATTACAAACATACACGGAACACACTTTGTATGGCCAAAGCAAAGTGAGTTTTGTGTGCCAAAATGGAATTGCAACAAAAATGATCTGCAACAAAGGCAGCAGCAACAGCAGCCGGCAACAGCGAAGAAAAACACAAAGCAAGAACAACAACACACAGTCCACCGAAATTTGCACAAATAAAGCAGTGACTTCGCAACGAAAAATGGTGAATTTGCAGTGAATTGCAGCAAAGCAACAGCGACACAGCCGAAACGGCAGCATATTTTCTCTTCCTACTTGCCACTGCCGCATTGTTATTGGTAATTTTACAATTGTGGCACTCACGAGCAGCAGTGCTGGCTTATAATGCAACACAACCGTGTGCAACCGACCCCCACCATCTTCAACGCCTACCCCATGGCACTCTCTCGCAGCTCCAATCATGCCCCTCACGCCCGAATTTCCCTCAACTGGACTGTGTTGTTGCTGACTACATTGCCGCCTGGCAGCAGCTGTGCCACAGCGTCGTCCAGAAGTCGCGGCGTCCAAAGCGCGAAAGTTTCCGTGTGGTGTTGCAGCTGTGGCTGCAGAGGCAGCTTAGTGGGGTGAGGGTTTTTGTAGCCTCGAAAGCTCTCCACTCTCATTTTATGTGCGTGTGTGTGTATTCGTTTTTTTCCTGCTTGCAACAAATGCCAACGACCGCATTGTTGCTGCATTCGCCGCTGCAGATATGAACCCTGGCCGGTACTTGGTGCGAATGTACTCATATTTGTTGCAACACCAAAGTCTGTGCAGGGAACTCTAGCTACGCAGAGTGGGAGTTAGCAAGGCTTCATATGCGTAGATATTCATGGCACTGCATTCAGGTAACATTTTTATTTTGCGTTAGAGTGGTCTTACACTGTAAATATTTCGTGAGTTTCCGGAAGGTACAGACAAGTGGGACAGGACAAGTGGGAAGACCACATAAAGTGGTATGAAATTTGGTTTCTTTCCGTCCATTCTAGGCTAGTCCTTTCTCCACTAACAGTTTCAGATTCACCGATGCTTCCGATAGGCCTTGCTGTTAAGTCTTAACTAATCCCTTAGTTTGAGTTATGTCTCATTTTCTGATCTTTCAGAACCTTTCTTACTTTGGTAACTTAGCCGAAGACTTCCCGGATATGCTGGTAGAGTGTCTACGTTAGTTTGGTCCTGGTTTGTCCGATTATTGTAGGAAATTTTCGATTATATTTTCACTTCTTTTTCAATCTCTTCTTACCATCTTAAAACCTTAGCTGTGCTAGTGCAGTAAATTTGAAAAGAATTTTTCGCCAGAGTCTTTTGGCCCACCGTGTCTACTTCATCTTATCACTCTAACCAGTATTTTCTTATCCTTAATTCTTTTCAGAGATCCAATCCACCCGAAATTTTTCTAAAGAACCATTTCGACTCGAAGACTTTACCACTCTATTACTACGGGATCTCTCAGTGCACTTTAGGCGCATCCATTTTTAAATACTCACACGAGCCAACCAACAAACTGGTTTAATCAACGTTACCGGAAGTGAAGCCGGCGTGCAAGTCGCTGCCACCACAGCAGCACCTTTCTATTGGCACATGCGTTCCATTGTCATCGACTCCATTGCAGACTGCGCAGCATCTGCATCGGCGACGTTTCAGGCATCAGGCAAACAGATTCTGGCTGTTGGTGCATTTGCACTGCCAGTTGGTGGATGCGTTTCTCCCGCCACCATGCCCAGCAGGGCCACAATAAACTAGCACTAGCACCACTACCATGTTGGATGCTGCAGATTTCAACAGCAACAACAACGACAGCCAACTAAATCTAACTCAAGCAGCAGCACTTGCATTATACTCGTCTCTAATATGTAAGTAGACCGTAGTCACTTGGGCGAAATGCGTTTTGTTCGGCCCCACGACGATGACGACGACGACGACGGTGATGATGATGTTGATGCCGATGACGTTTTGGCTGACGAGGACTGGGACGCTGGCGATGATGATGAAGTCGTGATGCTCTTGTCGCGACGAAATGCTTTTTCTGCTGCATTTGTTGCTGTTGTGCACTATTGTGCCGTTGGTTGACGTATGCGTAGCGACGGAGCTGGCGATGTGCCATCGCGAAAAAGGGTCCGCGCTGTGGGTGTGAGATTCCGATGGTTGGCTGATTGTTTGAGTGCCAAGTCACCAAATAGCGTTGTTATAGACTACTGACGGATTCTCGTGGAAACTCGCGACGAATGCCGCTGAATGAATGCATAATTGTGCTGATCTGTACATACATATATGTAGATTTGTATAAAGAGTACGGCTTTGTTTGTGTGTGAGTTTGTATCCTCGGGTAGTAGCGAGACTAGATTTTATTGCTGTTTGAAGGCATAGCTATTTTTCTGATAGTGGCCCACAAGATTTCTAATATGGCCGAATACATAGGGAGACCGATTTCTATATACATACTTACATCTGTATATAGGATGTCATGCGAAGGGTAAACAGCAGAAACCGCTTATGTGCATCTGTAGCATGAATTCATAAGACTTAGCTCCCTCCAAATCTATGAGTACATGCAGAGATATTTATGTGCTATACTTGTATATAATACTTACATTTGCTTTCGGGGACCTTGCAAAGAAGAAATCTGGAAGAAATAGTGACTTGTGAACAGTGAAGCAGTTTTGAATTCTCTCCTCGAAATATATTGGGCACGTTATCTCAGATACTCAGAAAAATAATGTGGCTGTAGATAGAGTTATAAGGATCGTTAAGCTCCTGAAGATCTGTTGGCCGAAGCCATGCATAAATATTCTACCAAAAGGATATTTGGCAACTTCCAGAAGGTTTCAAGATCACAAACTCTTTTCCTGGTACACTTAGGCAAATAGATCATTACACAATGAGGGCTTGCTTGGCATTCGAAGTGTGGGTGTGAGTTAATGAACTGTGTGCAGTGTCAACAGACGAAGAACAGGAAGTACTATATAGCTAGATAATTGTTAAAATCTCTAAAACAAATATTGGCTCTATCTTTTAGTGACTTGTAATTATTTAGGAGAAATCGGAAATTCTATCCTTAGTATTTCGAATTGAATGGCATTGCTGTTTAACTTCAAAAAAGTTTTCAAAATTCGTTATCTCGAAAATCAAATAGATCGTGGAAATAAAATGAAGATGGTAAGGTTTCGTAGTAAATAACTTTTGAAGAAAAAAAAACACAATTCTAACGTGCCACTTTTCTACGAGGTAAAAGTCTCCAGGCTCATCAGAGGCTGCTTAAAAGAATTTTCTCTTTTTTCGGAAAAATCGACACGTTTGATCAAATTAATTTTTCAGAGACTGTAACGTTGCTTATCAATTTTGGGACGATATATAGTAGCTACATATGATATACTATAGGGGTTCAATATCGGTGAATCGGTCAAATGAACAACTTCTTGGGAAGAAATGGAAGTGTTCAAGATTTCAGAGCGATTTCTCACAAACTGAGGGTCTATTGCGTCTCAAGCATTTCATTCTCGTTGTTCGAAAGCTAGGCATAAAACACATCGATGTACAAATTATCAGGAAGATATACTTACATATGTATGTAAAAGAACACCGATTTAAGAAAACATGAAATCTTTCCAACATCTGTCACTTGAAGAATCGTTCACATCAGCAATCATGTTCATATCGAGATGAGTAAATACCTTCAAGTTGTATATCCAGATCTAACTATTTAGCAAAATACGTTAATTATAAATTGCATATAAATGCATATGTATGTGCATGCATAGATTAACACATTAATGGGTATATACTATATGTAATTATGTGCAAATAACCGATTTAACACAGTTATATGCGGTGAAACCTGTTTACCCAATTAGAATGACGAAATTTCACAGCATTTTGCTTATTGCCAAAATTCTACAGCTTCAAGCCGAAAGCAGTTAATTTCGCTATGCAATCGCTGGCGCAAGCATACATACTTACATACAAGTGTGTGTACATATCTCCCTCGCATATTTCTCTCCAGATACTGCTCAACTACACTGTTTCTCACGCTCCAAATATTAATGTGTGTGTGTGTGTGAGTGCATAGCAAGCTGAAGCTATAAATACTACTGGCGTCGCTTAACGCTGATAAGCAAAGATTTTATTTGGCGGTTATTATTAAGAATTGCTTGTGGCATTCGCCCGCCAACTGCTCTTGCTTATTCCCTGTTCCATTTCGAAGCTATTTGCGTTCGTACGCCGAAGCGAGAGCGCATCATCACCATCGCTGCAGAATTTGGACAAGAAGAAGAAGGAGCATTCGAAACTTTTTACTCTTTTGCGTGTGCAATTTATGTGTATAAAAAACCGTTACTCATAACAGTATCGAGTGAGTGCGATAGTGAGCACTTAGATAGAACATTTTTGTGAGGGTATTTAGGCTTTTCCATGAAAATAACCAATGAATTTTCGTATGAAGACTCTATTTTTACTTGTTAAATATATTTTCTTGGCTTTTAAAACATTTTTAACTTGGACCGGTGCTAAACAGTCAACTAATAAGAACTGGCTGATTATATTTAATGTCATAAAAGGACTTTAGTAGCATTAAAAATTAGCAATATATTTTGTTTACTGAAAGTTCGGTCTACAATTTCTGTACTTGGGTGTTAAAGAATTCAATTTAGTTTGTTTTGAAACCAGCCCAATTTTGAACAGTTCAACAGAATTCACTGTTCTCAAATTTCTCCTACGCAGCTTGTCTATAATAATTTCACTGCACCTTTCGAAGAAAACATTTCTAAAACTTTCCAGATATACATATTTTGTCGGACGCTCTTTGTCAAAGTGTATGATGGAAGGCAATGGCATCTTTTCACTTTCTCCTCTATGATCTGGCTTTTGCCAAACTGAGATTGAAATATTTCGGTAGATAAGCATTTGTTGAATTAAGAAAACTGGCTGGGATCGATACCGACGTAAGTAATAAATTTATGGTAAGGTTTGGTCCATTTATGAAGATCTGGTGATCCACTTTAGTTTATCAATAGTAGTCACAAAGCACGAACATCAGTCCAATAGTGAAACATCGATTTTGGATAAATCTTACGACCCAACCTCCTTACCTATTACCTACAACATACATATCTCTAATCGGTGTTTCTACGTAGAAGGGTTAAGTTTTATCGAATAATCTGTATGAAAGGCAAAATCTTGTTCCAAATAAAACAATTGAATTGTACCTGGATATATATAAGTCCATCAGATCTATCTAATTCCACCTCTGAAATATCGCTATTAGGAGATATAAATTACCAGAAAACAGGGTTTTATCAGAGTACTTATTTCGCCTGGATATTTTTATGTTATACTAATTCCTTTTCATTTTCTGGGCTTATTTTTCATTCGACCTTTCTGTAGCGCCCGAGCCTAAATTTAAGTTGTGAATGAGTTTTTGCTCGGACCCGGTTGTACTCGTATGGTGATTTTAATTAGTAGCCGGAAACATTTTTCTACGAAGATATTGTTGCTTTCAAGTTCAAAAACAAGAGGGAACCTAATATGGGATTTCATTCCCTGCTTTTTAACTGCATGTAGTCTGCTGAAAAATGTACTTCAGAAAAAACATGGGAGGTCGAGGCCTTAGGACGAGTAGGTCCCTTAATGTAATTAACGTATTTTATCACATTTAAAGGAAGTTCGGTCTAAAATCTAAGAAAGGACTGAAAATCAAAGCCCACGAGCCTACGAATGTGTGGAAATATATTTTACTGAGGAATTACATGTTATCTGTTCGATATTTCCTTTTTTGACATATTCGATTTTACAAAAATTAGTTTTCGAACACACAGTTCCTCAAGTGGCACCGACTCACTCAGCGCTCTCTTGTATGTTGATTGCTGATTTCGTTTAATATTAGTTTCATCCAACTTGCCGCTAATAAAATTGAGATATTGATATCTGTGTCTCTAAGTCGCTGTGTCTTCCTCTCGTATAAATTAAGAGCACAATAATTTATTGCCACAAGTTGCAGTGAGCTACAAGCCAGAGGCACAGACAATTAAATAACATTTTCAAATAACTGCGAATGTGGTGGCAACCAAGCAAGTCGAACTGTGTGCTCACCGCCAAACACCTGGTCACCCACACACACACACGCAAGCGGACAGGAGGCTTCTTTGTTTATTGCATTGTGTGGCAAGTGTGAAGAAGTGAGTCGAGTGCCTCGAAGTGGCGCGTTGAGTGGCGACCACGGCAGCGAATTAAAACCACACACACTTATATTCATTCACATCTAAATGTGTATGAGTGTGTGTTTGGCGTAAAAGAGAAGATTGCATGAATAAAGCTGAGTGGCAGCGCGGCTGTGAATATGAGTCAAGTGTAGAAGTCTATTACTTGACTCGGTTAGGCGCACGTGCTGGAGGCGGAGGTGCGAGGCCGCCTCGCAGGCGAAGACGCGCCAACAAAGGCTGTGGGGCAGCGCTGGAATCCAGCCGTCGCCACTACGCTTACGTGTGGCAAGTATGTTGCAGAAGTAAAGCTAGGCGGCGCAGGGTTAGAGACGCGGCGTTTTAGCGCTGTTGAAAGGGATTTGTTCGAAATTTGTTTTCCGCAGATGAAATATACTCGCGCCGAGCAGCTTCTGCGCTGGCAATGTTGCCTTTGTCGATTTGCTTTTCATTTATGTGGCTTTTGTTGCAGTTGTTGCCTTTTCAATTGTTTGTTGTAGTCCGGCAGCTTCTGTGAGCAGCAGCAGAGGTTCACTCTGAGCGAGCGAGTGGCGTTTGTGCGAGTAAGGCCGGCCCACTCTTTGTGACTCGCCTGCACTTCGAAGACGGATGAGCGCGAATGTGTACGTATGTACGTGTGTGTGTGTGTGAATTTGCGAAAACCGTCTGAGTTTAGTTCTCGGCTTGTTTGTCATGGGACGTTGAAATTTGATTGCTGCTTTTACTCGCACACACACACACAGGCACTCACTAACACCACCACACACGCCTCCTTATATAAACGCTTGTGTGTGTGTACAAATGCACATTCCGCTCTGATATCATTTGCTGTCTCGGTACATTTCGTTATTAATGGCATTGTTGTTGTTAGTGGTGTTGTTGCTGCTGTTAGTGGCACATTACTCTATCTCAACGGCTGCTCAGCTCGCCATTTCTCCACAGCTCAATTTCTGATTTCTGTTGTGTCGCCTATTGCCATTGTTGTTGCTGTTGTTTTTTCTTTTTTTAAATGTTGCTCACTCAGTCTGGCAGCTCCGCTTGCTGCCAATTTATGGGCGCCTAATACATTCCGACTCAAACTGAGAGCGAGATAAAAGCATCTCGTTTCCGTTTTCCAGGTACATCTGCGTGTTGTTGTAATGCTGCACTGTTGTTGTTCTTGCTGTTTGTGTCTCGATGACAATTTTCTAGGCGCTGGAATGATAAGGCTCTTTTGTGCCTTTTGCCTTCTCAACATTTCACACACACTCACACAGTTGCTTAAGGGGGGAGGGAAGGAGGGGGCCTTTCGATTCGTTTGATGCTGTGCTATTTGCTTGTAATTGTTGTTGCAGTCAACGTATGTTCTGCTGCAGGCGCAATGCTCCATTTAGTGCTCCACGCCTCCTTGTGGGTGCTGGAGAGTGTATGCGCGCTTTGTAACTGTAATTGAGTGCCATTCACTGGAATTGGGAGCTGAAAAGTGACGTCGTTGAGTGAAAATTGTGTGTAAATGGGTTACGGCGCTTGTGATATGCTGGAAATTGCTGCCGCGACGTTTGTACAAGCTTTTCGTTGAGAGGTTGTCATTTGAGAAAAAATAGAGCTGATTAAATATAGATTTGATGTTATGAAATTAGTAAGTACAAAACGCAGGATAATAAGGTTTCACCAAAAATAACATTTAAATTATTTATAAATAGAAAGTCTGTGAATGTCATTAAAGTTCTAAAAAATATACATATAAGTATGGTATGTATAAGTATAAAGCCAACCGAAAGTTCGAAAATGTTTATATTAAAATTAATAATATTTATTAATATCAATGTAACATAAGAATATCAGAATAATGTTATGCAAAGGACTTATTGAAATTTATCAAAAAGTTCTTGAGGTGAAGAATTTTACTTCAATATAGGTGCCAAAATGCAATTTTTACAGCAACTGATAGGAATTCATATCTGACTCCATAAGTATGCATGGTGTTAAAACAATAGATAATCAATTAGCTCCGAAAGCTGCTAGCAATATGTTCTTTCATTAGACATTATATTTTCTTCAATAGGTTAAATTATAACCCAAAGCCTCACCAACAACACTACAAAGAACAAAAATGCTTTAAGAAATGGAAAGCTAACGGGTAACCCATCAAGCATAATTGACTGAGAAAACTATAGAACATTCTGGAAAATTCTCGAAACGGTTTTCTTATAATTTGTTTGACGATTTAAAACGCTCTCACTATATTCATTAAAAGGAAAAAGGTGATCCTATAAAAATATGTAGTCATACATAAATAATAAGTCATTACCAATAGCTTTTTATACTACTTGAGGATATCTTTTTCACATCTGTTACTTTTGGTTTGCCATTTCAAAATGATTAGACTCAGTCCAGAACAATGTTTGCAAATCTTGCATATTTACGAGTATTACCAGAATAATGGTTGGGTTCGCTAGCTACGTCCAATATTCGATCGATACAATCGCTCAGCGGAAACGGCAAGTCAAACAACCATGGATTGTTTATTTTTGCAGGTATTGTGCGTCCTCAGTGGAGCAGAATATCGAAGAAGATCCAAGTGAAACCGTCCGTCATTGCGCGCAATAATTTGAGCTATGTCAATCCACTTTATGGAAGATTTTACGAAAAGATCTTGCTTTGGGCCTTACAAAATCCAACTCAAGCATAAGTTGGTCCCTTTTTGGTGTGATCTATGGGTAGAAGAAATCATTTGTCTATATTTTTTCAAAAATGAAACCGGCCATAATGTCAATGGGAACGCTGTAGAGCCATGATTAATGACTTGAATGCCTGAATTGGCATTATCAAGCATCGTGGGCCGTGGTGTGGCATAAAAGATTGCACGATTCAACATCCCTGGATATTTTCTTTGGGGGTTGTGAGAAATCGCTTTCCTTGCAGATAAATCGGAAACGATTGGTATCTTGAAAGAGAATATTCGGTGTGTAATTGCTGAAATTGGGGACTTATAATTTCTCCAAAAGTATTCGAAAATTTGACCTCTCGGCTGAAATTTTTTCTAGCCAGCTGCGGCGGTCACTTGCCCGAAATCATTTTTAAAACATTTTGGCAAACCCTTATCTTTATACTAAGGCGCTTCTTTTTCTTGATCATAACATGAAATTATATTCGTTTTATTTCTTCTTCAAAATTTATCTTGATTTAAGGTACAAAAGATGCTAACTAAAACTGTTTATTCTTTAGACCTCACATTAGTCAATAATTCCCCAAGTCCTCGTAAAGGCCATTCGAAGTTCATATATTGCTCATTCCACTACAAAAGTACTAAATTTACAATCTTTAATTCCATTCTTTACTACCAATTGAGTTCGCTGTTAACTCTGGTCCAGTTTAAGTTATTCATATCAGTCATATCATATGGAATATATTGTGTATACTCATACATGTGTATGTATTGAGGGGATATTCTAGTCTACACGGACGAAGTTGGAGCTTTTTTGAGAATAGATAATCGAAATTTTTTTTTATTACGATCAAAACCGTTATAATACCTTTAGGTTTTGGGGAAGCTTAGTATTAACCTAGGGGAAGTATTGCTTTAACTTCATTAATTTTAAGCAAGAGGTTACACCGTTATTAGAAAGTGATTGTTTCTGAATTTCATTAAAATTTTTTACATAAACTGAAAGAGCTGATTGAACTGAGTGGCTACACTTTAGAAGCTTAAAAATGTTTTCGAAATATTGTATTGGTATTTTTTAAAGGCAAAGATATTGAAATATGCGGAAAAAAAATATTATTTTCAGAAATGCAGAATGATGGGCCTCTGAAACTATAACATTGAAAACATATTGGATTTTATAAAAAATTAAAAGAGATATGTTTGGAAATCCTAACTGATTTTTTCGAATTTCCATACTAAAATATCCCCTACAAGTACATTTTCTATACATATGTATATGTACTTGTATGTACATATGTATGTACATGTAGCACAATACTTTAAGCTGAGAGTTAAGGCTTTAATATGAGGTATTCTCGTTCATAAGTAAGTATAAGTAAAAATTATATAATAGCAACCGCTCATAGAAACAAAATTTGAGTTTTTATTATACATTGGTCATATATTGGTTATATCTGACAGCGGAAGCTGAAAATTTTATGCTACCTATGTATATAGTACATACAACATATGTAATATTATATGATGTAGTGAATCTTAAGCAATAAGAACTCTATTTCGATTTTTGATGATACGTTATTTTTCATTTTAGGTGCCGAAATACTGGTCTTATTAACATGAAGTCTGGTCTACTTTGAAGCAGCTGTGCGCATATCCAGCTTATTTGAAGCACTTTTAGTGCGGAAATTTATTAATTAATTATATAAACGCAAAGAAACTTCTGCGCATGCGCATAAGAAGGCAAATGATTTCCCCACTCTATATTTATACACTTAAATATACACACATACGAGTAAATTTACATGTGTGTTCGGCTCAGCAGCGCGTGTAGCGTTACATTGACGATGGAGTGCGGTGAGTTCAGTTCGATTTCCACCTTTTTGACTGACAACTGACTAAGTCGGCATACCTGTCATATAGTGGTTAACTGTTTATTGTGGCAAAGTAGGCAAGAAAAACAAACAGGCACATATGTATATGTGAACACCAACACACACATACAAGCACTATGTTTTAAGTATTTCTTTAATAAAAAGGTTCTGTAGCATAAGAAAACCACTTTATTATGGCTGTTTTTACTTTATTGTGCCGCTTGCCCCTGAACCCTAAATACCGAACTACCTACGCAATTGACGCTGCCGCTGACACTGACAACAACAACAATGAGCATCTAAAAATGCAGCAGTGCGTCCGAAGAGCAGCAGCGGAACGCGCAACACAGCTCATTGAGGCATGCATTGCTGGCCTACAACAAATACCCATACCCACACACACATCGAATATGTGTAAGTGTGTGCGCGGCGTAGGCGCGTGAGTGCGTTCGTGGGGCCATGCTCATAAATAATCGGCCGGGTGCAACATTTTGAGCGGCGTTGCCATCACTTTTATTACGCTGCTAAGCGGCCCTAATCATCGTACACTCCACTGCCTACGGACAAATGCACAAATACGGGAACACCACATGCACAGAAGTATGCGTGTGTGGCATGGCATTGCATGTATGCGCTTAGGCGGCCAGAGCGTGTAAGGGGAGTGCAAAGGTTAGCCGCGATGTGCGTGCACTAAATATGTGTCTGCGCATGCGCAACGACTTGTGCAGCGACAATGCTGATCCTGCTTACTGCTGAGCCACGACATGTTAGCACAATCAATGAATAACAAAAACAACAAAAATGCTGAAAGAAATGAATGGAAAGTTAACGGGTAACCCAGCGAACATTATTGGCTGAGAAAACCATAGAACCTTCTGGAAAATTCACGAGAAGGTTTTCTTATTATTTGTTGGACGATTTAAAATGCTCCCACTATATTTATTAGCAGGAAACGTGGGAGATCCTATAAACATAAGTATATACTTATAAATAACTAGAGTCCAAGCTTTACTGTGGCTGATACATAGATAATACTACTAATACCATCTATATGATTCTATTAGCTCGATTATAACTATTAGTTAATGAGATATAGCATTTTTGTGAAGCAACTTGTGTTAGTTTATAAGAAAATGAATTATAAAGCATTTCATGTGTTAATAAAGCATTACTTTTTGGAGGAAATACTGTTGAATTTGGGCTCAGGGCTCCACCGTTGAAAATATATTTGCTAAGCTAGAAACAGGCGTAATGAGCACTGAGGACAATGATGCTCTAAAGAGGCGAAAGCTCTGTGCAAAGTGGGTGCCTCGAGAGTTCATAATCCAACAAAAACAACGAATAACTGATTCTGAGAAGTGTTTGAGTGATAAATCGACAGAAAAAAGTACAATCTCCGAATAAATTGTTAAAATGAGATCACTATAGCACCCTGCTGTACAACCTAACTAGTCGAAATCAAATTTTTGTGAGGAATATTTGACGAAATTTTATTATCAATATTTGCTGTATATTTCGTAATAGTTCACATTAAATATTCAATCTTGAAAAGGGTCATCCAATTATAGTTATTTCAGTCCGATATATTAGCTGTAAATACCTAGTAGATTCGAAAAATATCTCCAATATAGTTTTTGTATTTATAACACATACTGAATCGATACAAATTGGTCTATCTCGGAGTAGTTCATTTCTATATCAGTATTAGCTGTTGTTGTTGTAGCGGCAGAACTGTGCTGAGTTGACAGTCCTTGGTCGAATAAAAATCCAGGTCCAATCCTGTTATATAGACCCGACTTTCGTGGGAACGCTTCATTTCGGTAATTCTAGTGATGGGCTTTCATTAAAGGGTATTCAGTCGTAAACTAATATTTTTTACAGACACTTTTAATTTACTTCGTTTGCAAGTTATATTCTTCGAAGCAACTCCTAAATGTTTGCTGTGTTTTTAAGAATGAAGTTGAAGTAATTTTTTCAACTTCTAAAATATGGATGCAAAGGTAAGTTGCCACATCGCCAAGCATAATATTTTGTGCGGCGCGATTGTTCTCCACATATATTCATTTCTAAACATATATGTATGTATGTACATATATTTTACATACAAATGTACATGTACTCATATGCATTTTTAAGAATTTCCCAATGCTTTCTCTTCTTCATTATATTTTCTACTGTTTTTATGAAGAGAAAAAAAACGAGCCTCATTATGCGGTCACCCTTTGTGCACTCTCCCTTTTCTTATAAGTAGATATCAGTATGCCTATAAAAATGTACATACATACATAGGACCGCATAGAAGAGCATAGGTGCATAGCGCAACATAATTATAATGAAGAAATTACGAGTTTATAATGTTTATGTTTATTTTATTAAATGCATCTTTAGTTTCAACTATTAATAAGAATGTTGTAAATGTGGCAGAATGGGCTCTAAGATTCTTATCGCAATATCATCATATGCCATTGTTCCTATGGACTTATGCATGCTCGTTTTGAACGTTGGTAAGTATGTATAATTAATTGTTTTATGCATTGCATGAGAGTGTTAAATAAAAATATAATAGAATGTATAAATTTATGAAAGTTAAATAGGGAAGGTGGTTTAATTGAATATATTCACTCTAGTATCTTGTTAGTAATAAGCTAATTTAGTTCTAGAGCTTTTCAAAGTCGAGGTTCACTTTGTTTTATGACCTCATTGCGAATTCCTACTGAGCCTAACGCTAGTTGAATATGAGTATCTGGTAAAATTTTTCATAAAGCACGGCTTCGTATGGAGGAGTTCATGTAAGCAAATATTGAAGTAAAGAATATTGTACTATACTTGTAGATATATTTAAGGCAAGTAAAGGAAAACAGTTTTCTTCTCAAATCCCACACGAAGACAACGAACTATATCACATTTTTAAAGCTTCATTACAATCATACGACATTAATATTTTGACATTTCTGAGGCCCATAGCTTTTGGGGTAAGCAGGGACAACTTCTCAGAATTATTTAAAGTTTCAAGCTTGCCTTACGATGATTTGGTGTGAGGGACCACTCTCAACAAAATCTAATAGAGATAATCGTTGGAGTAGATATAATAAAATTCGTTACAAGATTGGCGACGTTAAGTTATTTTCTACAAGAAAATTCGAGTAGAGCTCGATAAGCAGGGGGTTGATGGATAAAATACCATACCACAGAAGGTTTCAAACCATATGCAAGTCACATGGGAACTTACAAGATCTATACTGATGGATCAATAATGTCTAATGAAGTGAATGCCGTAATCTATTACTCGGTGCTGTAACTACGACGATTTCTCAAGCTTTCGGAATACTGCAGTATCTTCCAGGCGGTAAGCGGCTGATATAGCTAGCAATGCCAGAAACAAGATAAAGTTATAAATAATTTGACAAGGTTCTACGTCAGAGAACATCCTTAGAACAGTTTTGCCGAAAAGCGGTGGTATATATCATGAGCTCCAGGACAGAAAGGAATTTCGGGAAAGGAAATAGCTGAAGAGTTTATAAAAAGTATCAGAATTACAAAAAACTTATCAGGAAATATGTAAGTCTCTAAAAGCGTTTATATCAGTGAAATTTACGTTCTGACAAATTTATTAGGGTGAGACGGAATACTTTGGGATCGTCAAGATTACCATATTTATAGGAGCAACGAAGAAAAAAACAAATGCTTTTTACTCAAGCAGTCTCTAAAAGAGTGACTGCAGGACGGTTGTTGGCCTAATGACAGATCGCAATTTTCTGGCATCACATGCGATCCGGAGGGGTATTAGTAACGGCGATATATGCAGAAAGTGCATAAAAGAAAGTCTGAAAGAAACACTTGAACACCTGCTACTCTACCGTCCAGCATTATCTAGATCTCGTATTAGATATCTAGAAGCTTCGCATTTCAAGGCATTAGATAAAGTATCAATATTAAATATCGTGTATCTGTTAAAGTTCGATAAAAATGTTGATGTCCTGTATGACGAATACTTCGGATCGATTATTCTGAACCTCCATATGGCTTAACGAGGAACCAGTAAGTCTGTCACGATCAGCTTAAGCTAACCTAACTTATTTGAAGTAACGGAATATAGTTTTTTGTAAGCCTGAGTACTATCAAATTCTTATTTACGATTTCTTCCGCTATAATTTTGAAGTATAGTATTTATGCTTTATTAGGGTGGCACCTTCTAGGAGTCTACCTTTAGACATGACAAAAGTCATTAATACAGTTAAAAATGTCTACACTGAGATCACAACCTCTAATATTTGATATTTAACGGTATTTAAAATCTTTCATCTTTCCTATTTTGATATATTACTCTCAAATATCACGAAAAAATATCGAAACTTCTTACAGATAACATTATTCCAAGAACAAAATCAAGCATATGGTAGTTAAGCCTTAAATACCGGATATAATGATTTTCGAACGATCTACTGAAGGATTACAGATATCGCAAATAAGATCAACTCTTTTAACACCATTAGGACGTAACTTTCTGGAAGCCTAATTCTGTAGCCAGGATATAAAATATTTAGTAAAATTCTCCGCTACAGTGTCTTCAAATTAGGAACATATTCACCGTAATTTTTACCTGGAAGTAACAAAATATTGAAGCGCTTCAGAAACTGCTCTCGATTTTTCAATATCTCAGTACATAATATATTTCAATTTGTTCCAGCAAACAAAAGTTATGAATACTCGCGTTGACGGCGTCATTGATGACCGAAAACCCGCAGGGTGCAACCGGTGCACTGCATATACATATACATACATATATGTACATAAATACTTATGTATGAATTAAGAGCTAATTCGCAAGAAGAAATATTGAGCATATGCAGCGGAGTTATGAACAAATAGGCACCCCAGGTTTTTTCCAACAAAAACGCGCAGCAAGAAGACTAAAATAACAACAAAAGCAATTCCATAGAATTCACAGGTCCTCGCGAAGTGACGTTTTGACGGTTTATCAATTTTTTACCCGGTTGCAGGGGCAAAAGCGTAACTTCTTCGCATTGTCTTCGCGAGCATTCTTTGTATCCTTTACTAACACTTTCTTTGTCTTTATGACAGCTGCTGCTTTGTGTGTTGCACCTACTGTCGATCCGCTCGTCAATTGCACGCATCAGCCGATCGGCTTGGCTTGTGCTACAATTATTGTGCGCGCACACAAACACACGTTTATTCATAAATATATATATATATCTGTGTGTGTGTGTGCTTGTGTGGTTGCGTATCCTTTGCTTCCTGCTGCTGCGCTTCATAATTTCCTTCTTGTTAATGCAAACGTTAATGCCGTTCACGACGATTTGTCCTTACATTTCGACAGCAAATGCCGCAGCGGTCGTAACAAACTGCTCTACGCGTCCTTCCCTCCTGCACTTCCCCTCCACGCTGCTTCGTCGCTCGCTCTGCTGCTGAGCTGCGCACATTTTTGATGTGTGGCAAGTATGAATGCCCTTGTTTCGCCTGTGCTGTGCGACCACGCGTATTATTTAATTGTAGATAATATCGCCAATGACATCAACAACAACAACGGCAACAACAAACATGAAGACAACTGCGTTTATTAAATTTCGGTAGGATAAATGACAATAACAACAGCTGACATTTTTGTCCATTTTGGCTTTCAACTCTTATTAAGTAGGCTTTAATACCAGGCCGTGTTATTGCTGTTGCTGTTGTGGATATCGCCGGCGGTTTCATGCCCCTCTCTACCCAACCATCCGCTGATCAATTTAATAAGTATCAAGCAGCCGCTGTCAAACAACAGCACGTGTCAGTGCAACATGCATTAAATTGCAGCTTGCAACAAAGGCCAGCCACACCGTCCGGCGACGTCCGTTTTTTCGCCTAGTGTCTTAAGCTATACTTGCTGACGGCATATACGGGCCACAAGCACATGGAGGGTACGTCAGCCAGAGTTTTGATATATGGTCAGCCATTTTTTTTGCCGTGGCAGTGTCATTGCTTTTTCGAATCGACAGAATTTTGAAATGTTAATTGGGCAGCGTGGCGCAAATAAGTAAAAAATATTATGCTAGTTGCATATTAAGAACTATTAAATGGTATATTGCTTAATAATAACGGTGCTTTGAGCAGAAAATATTAAGAGAAAGGAAGCAATTTCCACAATTTGCAAGCTTAAAGTCATAAAAAGCCATAAGATAAAAAAAATATTAATAAATAAAATAGTAGAAATATCAAAAAAGCATTCTCGACTCAAAAGCATGCAAATGAGCCGCATAACAACTGCGACTGCGCCTGCGCATGCGTCACAGCACAATTCACTGCGCTGCTGCCTACACAACAACTTGTGTATTATTATATTTATGTACATGCATACACATAATCATATGAGAACCTATACGTTCATGTATACATATATGTATGTATATATAAATACTAAATTCAATTTAATTGTCTCCAATTTGCCTCATCACTGCATCACTGCATTCAAACGAAATAAAAGCGTTGAGCACAAAAGCGCTACAAATCTGCCTCGGCTACCCTTGCCTCTACCCGAGCCGACTGGCTTCCTCCGTCGCTGCTGGTGGTCACTGAGATCACTTAAGATCTGCCGCGCTTTCTCAGTTCCTTGTGTCTCGTTTCCATAAACTGTGATTTTATTGCTTTCCAACTCAAGAGCGGAAGTTCTCAAAGGGGCAACGGTATCAGCTGCTCCGCGGGCGACTCGCAAACAAAGGAGACTAAATACAATATTACTCGCTAGTCGTTGGTGATCTTTACACTGAAGTTCTGCGTAGAAAGCAAAAACAAAATCTCCGCTTAATTTAAAGAGGAAGCGCAAACAGGAAGTCAGCTGAAAGGTGGCAACCAAGGATTGATGCAGTTTCGTAAATCAAAGGAAGCTTCGAGAAGTGGAAAAAATTAAGTGATAAACTGTGCGATTATTTCCGCAGAGGTCTTATAAAAATCTCATCGGGTCATTGAACTCGAAAGTGAGTTTACATATGTATGTAAATATGTGAGTCCAGGAAAGTCACACTTTCAGTACTGGAAATATAATAAGAAAGGTATAAAATCAGTTAGTGGAGGAACTGATCAAAGATTTTCACCTGGCGGATAAGTTAAAATAACTTATATTCTGCGAACTGAAGCTTCCACATTTCATATACCATCTCGATAACTATCTTTGGTAGGTAGGTAGAGTGGATATCTAACTGTGTGGGAGTCCCATTGGCAACCACGGGGACTGAAATCCCCTCACTCTATTATGTTCTCTCTGAAGCACCTTGTGCTGCTGATGAAGTTCAACAGCATAAACAGATTTATTTTTGTAACCGTCTTTAAAAACTCCTCGATCAATAATTCTTTTCCAATACAAAGCCTAGCAATAGCAGGGAAGATATCCCATAATTTCATTTTGTATACAAGTATCTCGCCATATAAATTTTAATCCATGAGCGGGACATATTTCATTCATGTCAGGTTTGCGTTGATCAAGTCAGGCTTTGACTGCACAGAAATTCAGTTATATTTCTATCACGTTCGTCGATTATATATCTACAAGCAGCCAGGTGGATATAATTTCTCTCTTTGCGGAGTCTAATTGTAGGGTGGCCCCTGATCTGGCTAGTTCATTTGCTTCACAGTTCCCAGGTATACACTATGTCGTGGAATCCATTGCAGATTTATTGTGAAAGAAGGTGTTAGATCCACTGAAGGATCAAAGTGTTCTTTAAGTTTGATGAAACTCTAAAAGACTGCGACAATTTCAAATGTACTCTTTAATGTTGTAATATCCGTTTTGACTATCGCAACGATCCAGTAAATTGGAAGCGTTCTTTGCTGAGTATCTGCCACACGTGATTTAATGTCGCTTTAGCATATTCAAAGCCAGAGAGTCTTAAGCCAACTAAATTGTGCTTGAGTAAGAGCTCACTTTCGCATGATAACTTTGTTTTCGGCTTTCTCACACACACCTTCGCAGATCAACGTGTGGGCGTCTTTAAACAAGCGTGCTAAATCTCCGCCTTGGGCAAGCAAAAGTACAACAAGCACTCTTAATCTGTAGTGTTGAGGAAGATGCATAATGCAAGAAAGAAAACCAACAACAATGTGTGGCAACTACCTTTTTGCAACCAACGATAACCAGTGTTAGCAACAACATAATCTTCAGAGTTAGAGTTGTTGTAACAGCAACGTGCAATACACTGAAAAAATTATTAAAAAATGCATTCTAAACAACAATCTGAAAACTAAATCGCGGGAGAAATAAGGAAATAAGAAAAAATAGTTTTTAGAACATTAGATCTTGTAGAACTCTTCGAAGCGAACCGTTTTACTACTTTTCAAAAAAAAAAAAAATAAAATAAAACTATAGGGTTCTTAAGATGACTCGGTTTATGGTTTATTGCTCCATATTACTGACATAAGGAACTGTTGAATTTCTAGAGTACTGGAACAAAAAATTCAATGCGCAACTGCTTGTCCCCTTAGTCCTTCATACGAATAAATATTAATAATTATCTTTCTGATTAAGCTGTCCGGGAAGAAACCTTGAGTAATACAGGGACGCGTTTTAATTTAGGCTGTTTGTCTTCGAGATATATGCACGTTGTTTCATCTACAGACCCTGTTTAAGAAATGAGTGGTACCACTAGTGGAACCGAGTAATGTTTCTCCTTGTATTTTTTAATGCCAAGTCAGAGCAAATATTTAAAAGCGGAAGAGGAAAATATATAAGTTGGGGCAAGGACTATATTAATTGTGAAGAAAATTAGTATATATCTGCTAACTGCTCCGAAAGTAACTAGTCGGTTACCCATCCAAAAAATTATAGAAGTAGTTAAAGAATTATAGATCACAGCTTTGGTATGGTGCAAAACAAAAAAGAGGCAGTCTCCCACGAAATCTGAAGTAACTAGTTTGGGACTAGTTCATAATTGATCAGTTTTTTTTGGCACGTAGAGACTTTTAATGTCGTTTGGTAGAGCCAAAGGCCTTTTTTAACTAAGATTCGTGAATTTTTGATTTCAAAAAGATCAGGCATCGTCTTTGATTCTTCATTCTGTATTTTTTCATCAAACTGAAATTCTTTCATTACACTTGAATCTAGATTAAAAACAAACTAAGGCGGCATGTTTTTATATTTTTATCGAATTTACCATAATTTGATAGATTTTATGAAGCATTTCTATCACTTAGTCTGTCTCAGGCAAATGGGAGTGTTCCATTTAGAATGTCGGACAGCCATTTCGACTCCCACAATTTTCCATAAACTTAATGTAGTCCAACACTTTGGAAATAAGTGTATAATAAACAAATAAACAAACTACAGTTATGAGTTCAAACGCCCCAAAGCACTTTCAACAAATAAATGCAAACTGTATGGATGTCTGTATGTATGCATATGTGAATGTATGTGTGAACCATATAACCACAGCTCAGAGAGCATACATCTCAATAGAGAAACGCATGTGAGTGTGTGTGTAAATATGTATGTCGGCATTAACATGAAAGCGTTTAAATGTTTGTGCGCATGAAAAAATGCGTTAAACCGTTAACGCTTCGGTCAACTTGCAACGAGCTGAAAAAGCAACAAATTGGAAAAAAGAAATTGCATGAGGCAGCAGCAGCAGCAACACTCGCGCAACAGTCGCACAGTTGGATTTCGAAAATCACGGCAACACAGCGGCGGCCAACTTAACCAGCCAACCAACCAAGCGAAGTGATAGCGGCAGTGGCAGGTTGCAACTCAGTCGCCGAGCTGCTGAAGTGATGCTCATTCACGGCGAAGCAGTTGAAAATCAGCAGCAGATACATTTCAGCACTCATTCAGTGCCCCAGTGCCAGCAGTGGCAAGCCGAATGCATACTCGCCTGTGTGTGTGTGTGTGCGTACGCATGCGGAAATGCGCATACAAATATATGAGAGTATGTGTATGAGTGTGTGCGCACGTACGTTACGTGCATTTGAATTCTGTCGACTCATGTTGCTGACGCTGCGACATTGTTTGCGCGACCACAACAACAAGCAGCAACAACAACTGTGTCGAACGCTACACTTGCCGCGCTCCACATATGCAAATGCCAACTCTCACACACACACAAATACAAACATAGTGGCAACCCATTTTAACGCTGCATCATCAGCTATCAAAACTGTTTTCATTGTTGTTGTTGTTATTGTTGTTGGTGGAGCCAAAGTTGCTGTGCGCGCCGCTGCTTGCCCCCGCCGCTGTGCGCTGATGCGATTTGACTGCTGTTGGCGTTGATGCGCATGATTAAGAGCTCGCACACACACACACACCCCTACAAAAGAATTTTATTTAATGTATGTATATGTATTTAATATATACACTCATTTAAACTCTGCTCGCTCGTCTGTTTGTTTGCATGTTGATATTTATTTACTTCGTGCCACATGCCACGGTCTTCTTAAATATTAAATTTTTATAGTTTTCTCCATCTTTTCATTCAGTCTTTCTCTTTTTCGTATTCTTCGCCCTCCTCTGCCGTGGCTTCCCGCCTGCCTTTTGAAACTTTCTGTTGGCATTATAATTTCTTTTTGTTTCTTGGCGTTTTTATTAGAATCGCTTTTATAATAACTCATTGCTGCTTGCAACGGTCAAGTGAATCGTGTTGCAGGCATGTGATTTTGTTGCCATGCACTTTGTTGCATATAAATATTTGAGGTCAATGCTATCTCGCTGCCATTGCCATGCATTCATACATATACTACAAATGTATGGGTTTGTGTGAGTGTTAGCCGAACGTTTAAGCCTTGCATTTTACTTTATAACTCAACTTAAGCATTAATAACTAAAAAAATGTATTTATTACCCAAGAGTTCCTTTGACAACTTTCGGATATTTACACAGACTTACCAATTCAATATACTACTGTGCCCAAAAAAGGTGACATTTGAATTTAAACTGCGCGCGTCGAAGGATTTGGAAAATTACTTTTTTTAGGCTGGTAGTACTGTCAGCCACATTTATGTCAAATTTCATGTCAAAATATTCATTAGTGTTTGAAATACATACGTGTCGTTTTGTGAGCTGCTAAAAGTGAGTTTTTCGTTTTTCGCGATGTCGAAATTTGTTGAACAAAGAATTTGCGTTAAATTTTGTAGGATTTAACCATTATACTATTTTGAAGGAAATTTTGGGCCTCAAGCGCGTCAAATCTCGACTGGTACCGAAAACATTGAATTTTTTGGAAAAAAGGCGTCGCGTTGAAGTGTGTGAAACGATGCTTTCCGACTACCAGGGTGTCATGAAACGCATTATAACTGGCGATGAGACTTGGATCTATGCTTACGACCCCGAAACAACCGATCAATCGAGCGAATATCGTGCCAAAAGAGTGCCGAGACCAAAAAAATCGCGCCAAAGTCGCTCAAAAATCAAGGTCATGTTGACTGTTTTTTCGATTATCGTGGTGTTGTGCATTATGAATTCCTTCTAACCGGTCAAGCAGTCAACAAGGAATAGTATTTGAACGTTATGCGTCGTTTGCGTAACTCAATCCGCCTAAAAAGGCCGGAATCGTGGAAAGACAATTCTTGGTTTTTACACCACGATAATGCACCATCCCATACTGCCCTCGTAATTCGTGATCACTTCGCCAAAAACTCAACCCATATCGTTCCACAACCACCGTATTCACCTGATCTGGCGCCGTGCGACTTCTGGCTGTTCACCAAGCTCAAAAGACCGCTCCGGGGACAACGTTTTTATACGATAGAGGAGATTCAAGCCGCAGCGAAGACGGAAGTGAAGGCTATCACGGAAAGTAACTACAACCAGTGTTTCGAAAATTGGAAAATCCGTTGGCCTAAGTGCATTACTTTGAAGGGGATGAAATTTATTTGGAAGAATAAATAAAGAATTTTCAAAATAAATACAATACACCTTATTTTTTGGGCACAGTATTACATATAGGCGCAAGCAGATGAAAATAATAAAGCATATGCACTTTTATTCCTGTAAAAACACACTCTTTCCGAAAATAACTGTATTTTCTCTCACCCGTAATTTTTCGTCTGCCGTTTTTTTGAATTCTTTAGAAAGCTATACCGCCTATTAACTTCCCATATAAGTACCATCATACAAATTCAAATATAACATAACTTACCCTATCGTCGTCTTCCACCAAAATCGTTCTGCAATCTTCATTAATTCTCGAATTCCATCGAATCTTGAATAAAAAAATGTTTCCACTCTTTTACATATACCTGAATTATTTCCAACATGATGAATATCTGAAGTCACCATTGTTGCTCTCTAATAGCTATAAAGAAATGTTCCAACTAAAAAAAATCTTCACGTAGTTCCCAAAACCCGATTTTATGGGTTTTTCTGGTGAATACCTTTAAACTTATTATTATTCTTCTTTGGCACCACAACCGCGGGTCGGTTTGGGCCGTGAACACATAACTTCGTCAGTTTTCTGTAGCCTTCGCCTGATCTCTTTTGTTGTAGTCCTAAGTACAGACAAATTCCAATGTACTTGGTACTGTCATTGAATGGGAGGCTGCGCTTACTTCCAATGTACACCCATGGGTCTCGAATCCACGAAGCTATTCGCTGGAACATCATCTTCAAAACGTACGATATATGTAGCCTAACCAGCACGTTCTTTGGATTTTTATGGGCTTAATAATAAGGATGCCGCCATAGAGCTCATACAGTTCGTGGTTCCATCTTCTTGAGTATTAATCGCTTACGCGGACGATTCCAAAGGCCTTGTAAGAAAACTTTTTTCGAATGGTTCAAATATTTATTGACATAGGTTTTTTAACGTCCATGCTTCTGCGCCTGGAGTATTGAATATTTCTACACTAGGTTTACCACTAAATTAATACAATGACATTTGATTACAAAGAAACGTTCTTATTTGCTCGGTCGATGACTTAAGACTCAATTAGAACACTTCACATGTGTATACTTAAAATAAATATATACGTATATATGTATACATAAAACCTTAAACTCGAATTTGTGACACAAAGTGAGGTTATGCTAGATCAGACATAATCGGTAGCATATCTTTAATTTTCCAATCCAAGAATTACTGTTTGCGCCTAAATTTTCATAAAAACTGAAACTTACACCGAAAAGATATTACAAAAAAGGGAGGACCGCTCGGATTTTAGATCGAATAGCTTAATACAATAATATTAAAGCCAAATAGATTGAGGTTTCAAGCATCGTCGTAATATCAGACAATTAATGGAGCCACTCAGTTATTGGATCCACAAGAATAACCAATGATAATGGATTCTTCAAACTAAAGAAAAACGAAACTTTGGAGTCCGGTTATATTCTCATTGAAAATTGGACACACAGCTCCTTAAAATTATTTAGTAATATCAGTAATCCAAAAAACGCCAGACAAAACCAGCGTTACTCAGAACACAAACGACCGTCTTGAATTCCCCATAGCATAAAATATTGTATAACGTTAAGTCGCAATAAAAATTAAAGATATATTTTTCAAAGAATACTCAAAAACTCTTTCACCAAGTCAGAAAATAAATTGGTTGAACAAACCAATTATAAATATCCCCACAACTACACACAAAGCAATAATTATTACAAAACGCAAACGAGAGGGTAACAAAGAACGCATTTATGAAAACATAACAAATGTCAAAGAGTTTTATTTCCTGCTAATTTGCGGCATTTATGCCGATTATCCTTTAACGAACGCCAATAACACTGAAAGCAATATCCCTCAGAGTGGTGGAAACGACGAAACCGCAAAGGGCAGTCAGATACATATCAGCAGAGCAGTCGATTTACACGCGGACACAAGTTACCTCACTTGAATGCCTTGAATGAATTGTGTTGGAACTCAAAATCGAAAGGAGAGCGCACAAAAGGTTCAACAACAAACGGCGCGTCGCGTCGCGTTGCTTAACCTTCGAAGGATAATGGCGAGCTGTGGCGTTGATCCTTTTCATATGTTCAGCGAGCGCTGTGCTGTGTAATTGCGCATGTGCGTACGATATTTCTCGATATTCATTTTGCCTGTTATTATCACATAACATCTGTCATGCTTCCTGCCACAAAAATGAAGCAACAACAACTTACTGCGCACAGCAGCGCCTTGAAAGTGCGCGGGGATCTTGCACGTCCGCATTGTCTTGGCACGGTAGCAAAAGCATATTATTGAATTAAATTGATCGTATTCAAAATGCGAAAAAGTGCCTCAAGTCAGTCATAATAAGGGAGGCGCATGAAACTTGCACTGAATTGTATTGACTATAAGGTGAAACCGAATTGCGACGCGCGCTTATAAAATATTACAAAGGGCACGGCGACAGGAAGAACTGCAGACCCACAAGCACATGATCGTGTCTTATCAGTTCGATCGGTTTCCTCTTTAGTTGTTTTTTGTTTGTTGTTTATGGAAAGCACACACCCTTCTGGCTTAAAGCCTAGTATAAACAGCTTTAGTAGATTAAGCTGAACGATATGAAATTATCCGTTAGTCAGCGTGGTAAAAACTAGATTTGATAATTTCTAAGACCTCTGCGTTACTTATTACTGCAAAGCTTGTTTTGAGGCTGCTTTCCAGCATTGCGACCAATTAAATACTTCAAAATGACCTTACAGCCCATTTAACACTACAATGAGAAAACTTTCCTAAACATAATAATTTCAAAATCGAATTTGTGACCTCCGGAGATAACATTGAGAATAAACATAAGATCATGAGCATATTGGCAGACATTGCTTGATTTTGGGACGAAGTTTCATGAATAGAAAGAGCATTTCGGGAAGCTTGGTCAAAAGGAAGCACACGTAAAACTCTCTGCCTCCACAGCAGATCACTTTAAAATCGATATTTTGTAGAATAAATTTTGATGAATAAAAAGTTCACGTAATTAGCATTCTGACTACTTACTATACATACATACACATACTCATAAGTATATAATTCAACACCAGCAACAAAAACTAGTTTACCTTCCAGGCAAAGCGAACAGAGCTGCTCCGATTGCTCAACACTGTGCAGCAGAAAGTAAATATAAATTAAATCAAATCGAGTTCCAGACAATGGCAAACAAAAATGTCCAACGAAAAGGGCTTTGAAAAATTAAAAATTACACATAAAATGAAAAATTGAATAAACAGAGTTTATACACACACACACACACATACAAACGTAGATAATAAATAACAGCCATGCGGGAGTCCAACTGATCGAAATCAAAGAAGAAACTGTAGCAAATCACTGAGGTGAGAAAGGCAGCCTGCATTTGAATGCATTTCATCATACAAATCGAAGAATCACACACACACACAAAGAAAGATATATGGACTGGCATTGACATAAGAATACCAAAAATGTAAACTTTCTCACACATAACGAAATGAAATAAAATAAAAATAATAAAAATAATTCAGCACAGCGACGGCGACAAGAACAAATGGAGCGCCTAGCCTCAGGGCAGCGACTCCAGGTACGAGCTGACAAACTCTTCAATAGTTTCAAACTCAAACCTACATACACACTAACTATCATGAATTCACACGTACGTTTGTTAATATGTAAATATGTTTATTAAAGGGAAAATATATTGAAACATACACACACATACACACGTGTACAAATTATATACATATGTATGTGACGGCCCGGCGGACGGTGTGTGATTGAATGCATCATCGGCTTTTGCCTTTGACGATTAACCAGTCCAAGTTCAGTGGCTTCAATGTTCGGTTAAATGATGGGAAACCATGTAAGCACAAAAAGCTTCACACACACACACAAACATACGCAGAGCGATAGACATGTGAATGTAAATAGAACTAAAATCGTACGAAACTCAAAAATCGAATAAAGTAAATTGATGACAACTCCTATTACAGCCAGAAGT
Source organism: Bactrocera zonata (assembly GCA_037783105.1). Lineage (NCBI taxonomy): Eukaryota > Metazoa > Arthropoda > Insecta > Diptera > Tephritidae > Bactrocera > Bactrocera zonata. Next base: position 151,351 of record JBAWJQ010003824.1, on the reverse strand, counting down.
GGGGAAGACTAAAACAATCGAGAACTTGGAGATCAACGACTCAAATAAAAGCAAGCAACATGAACATACACATCCACGCTAATAAACAACATAAATAACACAACAAAAAACACAAATTTATGTAAGTGACTAAAATAAAAGCTCAACCTGTGGCTATCGAACGGTCCGCCCGCAGAACGCGCACAAAGCCACTGGCGGCCAAATAGAACGACAAAAATGTAGCAACAACTCGTACGGCTGAGCGGGAAGCAACGGCAACGCTGTACTTGTGAGGTGGCAGGCAAATAAACCCATCGCTAGATAACGAGTGCGGATAGTTTCGAACACCGTGAACCCCCACATCATCTTCGCTCTTTTGTTCTATTTAGCTATCTGCATTATTTTATTCGATTCAAATCGTTTGTTTTTGTTGTTCCAGAACTATCGGTTTATGACGAGGAATCATCGCATGGCAAGTGGTAGACGGCTATTGAAAAGTTGATGGATACCTGCCGTAGTGTAGGCAAATAGATAGTAGACGACGCCACAAGCAACAGAATTTATATGTACGAACATTGTGTGCTAAAAGAACCCAGAAGACGTGAGAAATATCTCTTGAAGTCTAAGTGGACTTTCATGTCCAGAAGTAAATTATTGTTTTGGTATTTTTACGAAAAATTTTTACGTCCCTGAAGAGCTTGTGTTCTGATATCAAGTTCTAGTGAAACCTTGGAATATATTTGCGTCTTTTTATCAGTTTAGTGTCAGAAAGTGATTAAATTCTGCTCTAGAACTCTTATCGCACCATTAATAGAATTTACTCCTAATAATATCACATGTCTTCAGAGGTATGTATTCGGAATATTTTATAACAGCTAAACATATTAAGTGTGACTTTTGAGCCTTGAGCTTTATCTGTGTTTTGAGATTGCCACAAACTTATTAAGAGGTTAGTATCAATTACAGCCACTTTGATATGTTCGCTAAAGTTATGTTCATCGAGATATTTTAATTTCAGTCTGAGAAAGAAATGCAATCATCTTATATCCATATATCTTTGGTAAAGAACACTCGACAGTTGACATTGCTAAGAGCCGGAAGTTCGGAGGACCTCTTACGGTTCTCTCTTGGCCAGACAAATTTTGCAGAAACACAAATTCTGTTGACCAATGCTTGCTACGCTCGTTCGAGGTTCTTACCTCCAGTACCAGACCGCAAGAAGACATCGGAAAACCGATTCGCTTCCAATAAAAAAATTGAGAAGAGGAAGTCCTCTCTAGAAGGCCCATCGGCGATTTCGCTGTTACCCGGCACCCATAAAAGTCTAATATATTTATATAACACTCTCAAAAAACCCAAAAGAAAGCTCAATCCAATATTCTATCCTTTGTTCGTAGGTGAAACAAATCAGACTGTTCGAATAGATATTCTAAGTATAAAAGATCTACAAAGTAATTTTTGTTCTAGGCTCAACTACATAGTTCATTTCGTAATGGAACTTTTTGCTCAGAATTCGTTCACACATTGCGCACAAGTTCCAGGTAAGTGGCGTAGACAGTTTTCGAGACACATAGCCGCAGCCGGACATAGACACATTCACGTAGGCGGCAAAATACAATAAATCAATAAAAATAAATATCAAGAAATAGAAATGGAAAGAAAAAGAAGCATAAAAGGTAGCTAAAAGAATGCCAGACTAAGAAAGAGTATGAGTGGACAACTAAGTCTATCTAAGTGACTGCAAGTTGCGGCTTGTTTTGCTGGCTGCTCGGCTCGCTCAGCGCTTGATTGACTGAAAATGTCTACAATGCTTACACACATACAAACATACGAGTATGTGCCGTTGTGCCGTGGTTTGGCATGGCATTTCGGAATTGTCATGACGTGACGGAACACATCCCCATCAACACGGCCAAGGCGCCCGCAACAACAAGAACAACAGCAACAATATGACAAAATGTTATAAACACAAACACCAAATTGGTTGTGTGAAAGAAGCCAACAATATTCGAATGCAACAACAACAACTGGTAAGACACAAAACAGCACAGCAGACGTACAGACGGACGGACAGAAATTCAATGGTGTGGCAGATATCATGGTTAGGTCGCGTCGGTTCTTTCCGTATGAGTTCAAAGTGAACGTTTGTAGGTAGGTATGTATGTATGTATGATATGTAGATATGTCTGGCTTTGGATTTCCAACTAAACGCTGGAAAGTGGAAACGCTGACTCAAATCGAGCTCACTTTGACCATTGCTTTGCTTGTAAGAACACCTAGATACTTACATACTAACATACATACATAAGCATATGCGTAAATGTGTTGTATGTTTGTGTGTGTTGACGATTGTACTTTATTTGTTGGCCCAACTAACTGTACGACAAACAGTCTGCCGTTTGATGCATGACCAGCTCTCGTCGGAAGGTAAAAAAGGTAAATATACACATACGTGCATTAGCATGTAGAAACATAATGAACAACAAGAAATAAATGTAAATAACAAGAATTTAAAAGAATAAAAATTATTGGAGCAAGGTGTGAAGCACGTCGAAGAGAAATCGAGAACAGATAATCGCAGATAAATGGAATCAAGCATAAAATCACATTAAAGTGAAATTTCTTAATTTATAAATGTTTATATATTGACATACATACATATGTCTAACGATGTAAAAATGACTAATTTGTAATTGATTTCTTCCGAAATCCAAAAGAGAAGTCCAGCTCGAGAGATAAATGACACAAATGTACTGTCTTCAGAGAACTTTATTAAATCTTAGATCATTGATTTCATAATAGTGAAAGAGAATGAGAGTAAGAGACTGAAAAGGAGAGGGTTTGCTGAAGAAAATCTTAGGAAACTCCTAGAAATATATATAATCGTAGGTAGAAACTGGTGAGAGAAGACAAATGAAAGTATTTTCGAGGTTTAACTTGCAGAAGAGTATGAATTGAAAATACTTTGAGAGTAGAGAATTTTTTCACACCTTAGATAACATCTTTGTACAACTTTCTTTTCGTTTATGAAGTAAGAATTGAAAAATTCTATCAGCTTTGAACATGGACTAACTACTCTTGCTACTTCTCCTCCTCATTTCAACAGTACTTTTGTCGAGGTTTCGTCGGCATAACAGCCTGTATGAAACGTTACATCATCTTCCATTAGATTAACACGAAATCAGATAAAAAATTGAAAAATATCAGATTTTTGGTTTGATGAAGTCGCTTTCAGTAAAGCTTTGGTTCGATTTGGGTTTGTCCCACATATAATGGAAGATGAATTGAAGTGCTCAAGGAATAAATATTAGATACCATATTCTAACTAGATATGGTTGTGATAGTCTATCTCTACTAGAATAATTAGCCGAATTTTTTAGCAAGTGTTTTCTGTTTTTTTTTCGTGGTCTGATCAAAAAATATCCCAAAACACACACTGATTTTCAATATCTGCTAAATTTTGCATTCTCTATTTTTTTCCTGATGTACAAATTTATGATCTGAGACAAATTTCATATTCTTTGTGGAGAAATGTGACATAGTTAACAAACAAAGATTTGCCATTTAAGTTCCTAAATTTCTTTGAAAATCTTTTAAGTCTTTATATCATTGCCAGTCCGGCAAAAAGAGTGAATTTCTTGTCCTTTAGTAACAACTGTTATACACGTTCGGAGAAGCGTCTGTATATAAGTATGCTTCTTTGTTGGCTTCCTGAACTATACGCAATTGTGAAATAATTCTAGAACATGTCGTTTTGTTGTGATTGGATTAAGCCATATCTATTGTAGGCAAGTTGCATGTGGTGAGGTTATAAATCAATCAACATTTGACGAAGTGTTAAAACTGTTAAAATCAATCGTACATTATTAGAAGTGTAACGAAAGCATACGATGGAAAATATGACCAATAGAAGTGGTGTAGTATTAGGTTGGATCGGTGTTTACGGAACCAAAAAATTATCTAACGAGGAACAATAAAATTATATGTATGTATAAATGGAACAAGAAAGTAACAATTGTGTACTATGTATATGTAATTTTAATAGAGTTTGCTTTCATTCGAAGATAAATTCAAAACGCGGTTTCCAAAGGTCATGTACCACCAAGAATTTTCTACAAAATCTTGACCTTCCAGATTTATGTTCGGATTTTTCATTTAGGTCATCAATATGGTAGTCTTATTCGTATTTCTAATCAAATTTTGACTTATTTTTTTATATTTTTAATGAACTTTTTCTTGAACCAAATATGTACCATTTTGGTCGACTATTTTTTGCCATTTTTCTGGTAGAGGCATTCTTCAATCAGTGTAAAACTTTTCTGGCTTCTCGGCGAAAAACAGCGTCAAGTAATTTTCACAGGCTTCTCTTGAAGCCAAATTCACTCCATTAAGAGAGATCTGCATTGACTGAAACAAATGATAGTTCGATGGTGCAAGGTCAGCGCTATATGGTTGATGCATCATTACTTCCTAGCCGAGCTTCCCAGTTTTTGCTGAGTCATCAAAAATGTGTGTGGTCTAGCGTTGTCTTGATGAAAGACGAAGTCCTTCTGTATATCAGTTCTGGCCGTTTTTTCGATTGTTTGCTTCAATCTGATCAATTGCTGACAGTAAAATGTAGAATCAATCGTACAACCAGGCTGGAACAGCTCACAGCGGATGATTCCTTTCTAATCCCACCACATTTAGCATAACCTTTCCAGGCGTCAATCCTGGTTTTGCGACCATTTGTTGAGCTTCAAATAAATTTTCTAACTTTTTATGTATGGAAAATACAAGCGCACCTATTTTCAATGTTAAAAACAAAAAAATTTAACTTAAAAGATATAATACCTTTCATAAATTCGAAAGATTCTTTATAAGAGATTGATACCTAAAGTTTATTCGAAAATTGTGGCATTGCCTAAGCGGATAATTCTTGCCAAATTTCTTAAAGAAAAAGTTTTTCACACAGCAATTGATTCCGATTGTTCAGTTCACATGACAGCTACATGTTATAGTGATCCGATATCGGCCATTCCGACGAGTGAGATGCTGCTTGGAGAGGAAAGGTCGTGGGCAAATTTTTAGATCGATATCTCAGAAACTGAGGGACTAGTTCGCGTACATAGCTCTTCATGCTAGTCGTTCATGTATAAATTTTATAGGGTCTCCGCTTGTTCATAAAAAAATTGTATGAGTTGATGAATAAAAAATTATGGCATACAAAATTGTGATTGTTAATCATATTTAATATGATATTTTATCCCATATATACCTGTACGTTGATACTCCATTTTCAAATAAGAGAAGACTTTTTAAGAAAAAGCCTTTATTTTGTTTCATAATTTTCTTTAAAAATGTAGTTGATAGAAAGAAGTTCTTAAAGGTCTTTAAAAGCCAAACTTCACCGATTAACTGCTCCACCCTAATGCAATACGGAGTACGATATACTTATAGATATTTATGTATGCATTTCCAAGCTCCTCTTATTGCTAAATTAGTCAAAATGGTATGATTGAAAGGTTTCGTATTTTATTACAAATTTTATTATCATGCGAGAAATTATTCGGAAACCTGATTTATTGCTGTGACTTAATTGAGATGAAAATTTTGAAGGTTTATAATTCGGGGAAGGACAGTAAGATGTCTAAACATTTTGGAATGAAAACGTGCTATAAAAGTACAGAAGAACTGATGAATCAGATTTGTTAGATTTAAATATATAATGCATTAGCAGTGATGAGCTGTGACGACTTACTAATTCTTGGAATTGTTCAACTGTGAGTTTTATCATGTCAAATTAAAGTAAATTAGACGCACTTAGAAAATATAAATTACTAAATTACAATAGTTTAAACAGAGAGATTACACATCGCTCGCCTTATGCAACATGGAAAACAGACAATCTGAAATAAGACATATGTATATGTATGTGTATATTACAAAAAAACCAAACTCATGTGTCACACATAACAAAATGGAAAAGTACTGCGCAGACAATAAATTATCAATGGCAAAACGCTATCACAGCTAACCACAACTTGTAAGTGCAAGTCCACATTCGTTTGTAAAGTGCTCAAGTACTTGTATAATCGCCGTATTTCCCACAGTATATTACAGCGCCTAATTGGTGCGCCGAGCTGATGGGCGCTAGCCGAGGAGACACTTGTACCACTTCAAAGCGCTAGATAAGTAAATTTTTATTTTTTTCCTACACTATCTATTAGTTACTTACCGCAGTCATTTTGCCAGCTGTGTGTATCCATTTGTATGTGTGTGTGTAGGTATGTATAGGCATTTGTGTGATTATCTGTGGTGCAAGCAGCTGCTAACAAAGCGAATATTTTGTTGAGAGGCGAAGGTAAGCATTGTGTTGAACAATTTTGTAACTAGTTGGGGACTAGTTTATGGAACGATTTCATAGACAGCAGCTGAATGTGAAACTAAGTGGGGTTATGTTAGAAATGTGTGGTCAAAGTTGGAATTTCTAACAACTTGTCTGCAATATTATGAAGCAATATGCCTTTAATAAAACTATTTATAATATTTATAAAAATCGATCGCTTAATATTACTACTTGTACCTCAAATTGTCTATCAGACAATTATTTTCAAGAACTCTAAGCCAGAAGACTACTTTAATACACACTAGCTGGTCATCGTTTCAGAACCTCTGCATTTCTCTGCTGGGTTGCTGTTGCTTATCAGCTGAAACGTGATATATGTCGGTGCATATAATTATTTGTTTACTCAAGCTGATAACGGCGATATCTGTGTCTGCGGCTAAGCGTATTTAAGCGACAGAACACAATGAAAAATACTAAATTTATGTACTTTCTTATAATTCATATAATTTTAAAAATATACCCTTGAGTGATAATTGCTTCTTGGTGGTCAACGGGTTTGTTTTTGTTCAGATGCACGCAAGCCTTGTGCGCAAATGGAGATATACGATATTTAACATGTTCGGTGTTATCTTTTTAATTGCTCGTGTTAGACTGATAAGCGCCGCTGCGGTCGCACTTGTCACTTTTATCCGTTAGAAGAGTTGTTTTTTTTTTTTTTTTTTGGTTTTTTGTTTCCTTCCATTGGAATAAATTAGTTATTTTGTTATGATATTGTGGTTTTAAATAATATTTTGGTATATTTATAAGTAAAATAAATTTCTTTTAATAAAGAGGCCTCCAACTATGGATTTTAAAATCCTTTCTGTTAATCGATTAAGGTAAAATAGAAGTAGTGATATTATTCTTTTATAGTTATCATGTTTCGCAGAAGCAATTGTCAGAAAGACTATTGATCTCTACTAAATGTAGAGTTTGTTCTCCATGGACCTTCTTTAGGTTAGGTTAGATTACACTGGCCAGCTGTCATACCTACTGGTTCTTAGTAATGACAGATGGAGGTTCTTCGAGCTGAAATGTTTGGCACAAAGGTCAAAGCTTTTGACGATCTTTAAGAGAGACTTTATACTTAATTTTGATGGTTCATCTAGTCCCTTGAACTGCGAAACTCCTATATGCCTCAGCCGTTCTGGACAGAAACAGGACAAAAGTAGAGAAGGTGTTCTAGCTACACTTTCTGCTGTATCATCGTTACTAACACTCTTCCGGCTCTCACGTGGGGCCAGTAAGTTTTGAACTGTCATTAGACCATCCGTCTAAGTCGTCCTGTAGTTAACGCAATTTTTTCCTCGAGGCTCTTGCATATATAGCATTTTTGGCGATCTTAAGGTTTTCCATCTCTCTTATCTTATTAGTTCGGTAACCAGATGCACGACACTTTTGGCAATGTAATTAGCTAGTGTGGTCGCATCTACCTCAAACACTTAACTATATTTTGCATTTCCTGACCAAAATATTGCGACATTTTAATTCAGTAAGATTTTTAAAGTACAAATGACAGCAACGTGATTGCATGAAACGAAGGAAGGCGAATTGTTTGCTTGAAATTATTACGAAAGTTTGACAGTTATTTTCGTCTATGACGTAGTGTGCCGCGGTCTTGAGCTTTATAAACCTTAAGGCAGAAATTTATCCCTGGATGAAGTCGTTTAGTTAATAATAGAAAATAGTATTTTGAACATTAAGTGCTTCTCCTAACTGTTTAGTGGTAGTTTATAAAACTAGTAATTGATTAGGTGACCCAGGTATTGTGGGATTCATACGCTATATGAAATCAGTTCATATGGAGCCTTGAAGTACGGTTGTAAATGAGGTAACATTTAAGTCAACTGATGTCCTTAGTGTCTGTTAAGCAAAGGTTAAGGCTCACAGTGGAGTCATGTTAACGAGCAATGATCGCTCTTTAATGTTGAATATATGTCCTTACGGAAGTTGAGAGCTTGACACTACTTTTTCGGCAAGTGTTCTGATCTTGTCGATGAAATTTGAAGATATCGGTCACAGATTGCAAAAGTACATTGGCTTCTTATGAATCGAAGATCTGATATCAGTGTTTTACATTAAATTAGAATACGAGTACGATGTGTTATGACGAAATAAGTCTAATAAAACGGCTAATCTAGCTCGAATTGGATCAAAGAGCATGAACTTACTTAATATTACATTATAAAGACTTTCTTTCGCTTATTAAACAAGTCCAAAAAAATTAAGTATTTATTCCCAAAAGACAGCTGTTCATCTCGTCTTAATTATTCTTTAGCCGCGCTGAATGAAGTTAAATGAAATAATTTGGAGAAAAAATAATTATATTTAATAAATAAAAATGAAAAGCACAACAACAAACACAGAGCTGACATTAATTTGAACGCTCATAAAAACTTGGCAACTTTCGCCATTGCGAGCCGAGCGCAAGCCAACTTTACGCCTCACCAACACATCACTGCTGATGCAGCTCATTTTGGATTTTTTATTTATTTTTGCAATGCATTGCATTTGTTGTAGTTGTAGTTGGAGTTGCCGATGATGTTTGTTGATTTTCGCAATTGCCTCTGCGGCAGCTGTTGCCATTTTGCAGCCGCTATTAAAATTGATTTTTCGCCAATTTATTCCCTTTTGCCAGGCGAGGAGCAATGTGAGCGCAATCGACCGCGCCTGCACGAAAACAATGATATCTATGAGCAGCAAGCAATAACAACAACAGCAGCAGCAATGTGCAACACAACGTGCAACAGCAGTGGCAGCGGCGTCGGTCATAAAATGCGATTTTCCCTTTCGCTATTTGAGGGGGCAAAAAGAAAGTCAGCACTGAAAATACCGAAAAAGATTTGTTTACTTTTCTCCTCCGCTAATGCACACACATAACCTATAACGGTGTGTTGTTTGTTGTTGTTGCTGTTACCGATGCCAGTTGCCATAACAGCAGCTAATCATAGCAGCAGGCAGCAGCCAATTTGTAGCATGTGATTGTGTGCGGTGGCAAACGCGTGAGTGCAACAACCAACAACAACAGCAATTGCTGCTGCAGCACTAACCAACATGTTGCTGTTGCTGGTGTTACTCGCAGTGGCAAACGGTATTTTTAGTTTCAACAGTTTCCCCGTTCAGTTTTTGAGGGAAATCTGAGTGTGGCACAGTCTTTCTGCGGCAAGAGTCGAAATTTTCGCCTTTACCGTTGTTTACTTAGCAAAAATGAAATTGCTTTTGGTGAATTGGAGATTTGGCGGGTGCGGGTGTTTTGACGAGCGCCTTCGCTGGCTGCACGTTGTTGTTGTCTTGTCGTTGATGTTGTTGTTGTTGGCAGATCATTATGTGCGCTGCAACAATTAGCCGTAATTTATAGCCAATTACGCGCATGCGCGGCCATTTGTTGTGCGCGGAGAGCGCTTCTTGCCACTTGGCGGCGCGACCGACCGCTCGCTGTTGGCCACCAAATATTAGGTCGTTGCGGTCAGTCGTCGCCAGTTGAGGCTTGACGTTGCATGTGTCATTGCCGTGACGTGTTGTGTTGGCTGTGGCAATGTGATCCGCTTAGCTTGTCAAACACTCTTAGCTAGCGGGTGAAAGTTTTTTGGTTAGTTTTACTGACATTTCTCTGGAATTTGCTACATTTGTATACATTCCACTGATCAAAATATGTATCATGAATGTGTGCAACAGTTCGTCTAACAAAATAATTTCATTTAAAAACTCGGTTAAATCTTAATAGGTAACCAGAAGTTCGGGCAAAGACGAACGTTTACGAAAAAATAGAAAATATTTAAAAATTCCATACCCAATACAATCACTAAAATATGTGGAGTGGATCCACAAGAGATTTTTAGTTCCTCTGAGGTCACTTTTTAGATGTCAAACACATGAGATGACATATGGCGCTCAAACTTTGATTCGATTTGCGCACACAATTTTAAAGAACCTCTTTTATTGCAGCATCCTCAGTGACTTCACTGTCCACTTTGATAGCAGAGCGGCGATACTAGACTTGAGCTCACTAACCGTGCATTCGGTGCTGGTTATAGAATGCCTAACTTCGTTATACATAGCATCGAGTCACTTATTTTGTGATAAGACTAGCAAGGGTGTCAGGTCACAGCACAATCGCAGTCAACTGCAAAGCTGAAGAGCTGTCAAGAAAGGATACCCTCGATCCATTGTCAGTGAATAGTTAGAGGTCGGTGCTGTGCTCTCCTCGTGTGTTCTACCGCTGGGCTTCGTGAGAACTTGGACAGAGCTGGATCAAAAATTGGTTCAAGCGCTGTTACATGATCCTTTTGTCCCAAGTTTTATCGTAAAAGATCCAGTGATCTCTTTTCTCTCAGTAAGGCTAGCCTCTCCCTGGTTTCTGGTGGGTCTAAAAGGTCATTTCCTTATCGTAGCTCATGCTGTAAAGTGGAGAAACTTACCAAAAGCCAGCTGCAGAAGCTGTATGGAACAAGACGAAGTGGCAACATCTCAGCACTTGCTTCCCAATTGTCCCGTGTTTGAGGGATTAAGACTCATACATTTGGGACTGACACATTCAGATGTCCCACCTAACTGTTGCGAATAGAAATTAAACAGCTGAGCAGATTTTTATTGGCCGCAAGGTGTTTCGTTGACTTATAGGTTCAAATAAAAAGAGTTATAATTTTATGGCTTTATAAAAGACTTGCAGTAGTAGTCCAAGTGCGATCTTTAAATCAATTTTCACACTTAACCTAACCTAAATGAAGCAGTACCGGTCAATATAAATAAACTCTTGGAATAAAGTTGTCAACCGGATATGGAAATATACCAAAAATGCTCAGTGAAAGACACTGAATAAATTTTATTCAGCATAGAAGGACTTAAGGGCTCATGCTGATGTCTCAAAGAAGTAATAAAATGTATTCCAAACGGTAGAATAGCTCGTGAGAAATACTATTTGGGAAAGGAAAGTTGAAATTTCATAACCAAACCCGCACGTTTACCAGGTATCTAAGAGATAGGCGTTATCAGATTAACCAAGGCTACTCGAAGGTTGAACCTACTTCAGGAAATCGATTTGTCTGGTAATTTTATATATTTTGACAGCCACATTTAACCTTCAAACCTTACATATTTCTAAGGTAAAAAAATTTCAAAATCACTGTTTTCGAGATGTAAATTAAAAGTCATGATCAAAGTGCTCGGGTACAGCGATGCAAGAACTGTGAGGCACGTAATGGGTTTTTATGACCTACATAAATATTATGTACATGAGACTGTCTTCACGTCTTTGATACCAATTATAAATGAAAATGTTTAAAAACATTTTAGTCAGCAAATGCAAGCACACACACAAGTATATATACATATGTGCTAACATATGTATGTGTATACAAGCGAAAATTGCTATATCACTGTTGACGAACCTTGACGGCCGCATTGTGTACCGTTTGAAAAGTATCTCTCGCCAATTTCTACAAATCATACAAAAAGCATTTATACACAGACACACACACACTTATGTATATGCACAAAAAAACATGTGAGCAAATCAGCTAAGCAGGAGAAAAACGATAAAAATACATAAAAGCAAATGCACAACTCAGAGCCAGTGTTGCCAATTTGCAGCAAATGAACGAATGTACACACATGCATACATATGCAAACCAACATACCGTCAGAGGAATATGTTGCAAGCGCATGTTGCAGCAGTTACTTTTCACTTTATTCAGCTGTCAGTCACAACACCGCAAAGCGTTGCAACTGCTGCTCGCTGCACGCCGCTGGCTGCGCACTGCAAGCCAAACTGACAACAAACAACAACAACGGCGATAAGTGTGTGCGTGCGCAGCAATTGTTTGGCAGTCACTCAGCCGCAAAAAATAGCAAAGTAGCCATAATATATGTACATATGTATGTATGTGTGTGTGTTGTTGTTGTTGTTGGAAAAGTCATGCGCTCATTTGCTGCTTTTCATGTCCAACCATTTGCCATCTTTGCGTCGATTAGTCTATCAGTCAGTCAGTCAGTTTGTTAGTCTGCCTCTGCCCCTAACTCCTCTTCGCTCCATCGGCAGCGCATCGGCGACTAGTGGGCTGCTGTTGCTGTCTGTCCACGAGCTGCATTGTTTCGCTGCGGGGATTTGGAGGCACATGGCGTCGCTTAACCTACAAAAATTTAATAAAAACTCCGCTAAAATGGAAATGGATTTTTTCACTCATCTTTTCACCAGCTTCACGCTGTTAGTCGAATGCATTTCTTCCTCAAGAAGTATAGAAGTTACCGTTTTATAATTTCTTTCGGCTTGTAGAAGCAAAAATTGTGATTCTAGTTCCTTTCAATTAGTACAATATTATTATCTGTTTTGTCGATTCTTCTTAACCCTGATTTTTCGGTCGGGACTTAATTCGGAAATAAGTTTTATTTCTTTAAATATTTTTGGTTTCTTTCTCGCTATTGTTTATATGCAATCCATCTTCTAAAAGGCTTCATTTTGGGGACTTAATAATCAGAGCTAACTCAACCAACCTAGCTCTCAACTCTGATTTAAGAAAAAAGGCTATCCGGCTAGTAATCAGTCCATTTATAATAGTATGATATTACCCTAAACCACGAAAAGTCAAATGACGATGTATAGTACATCTAAGTAGAATGACCCTCGACTTTTATCTGCCACAATTTATTTCAAAATAAGAAAAATCGTATTACAACCACTTCAACCTCCCATCAAACTTAGGTGAGAAGACTTCGCTGAGCACAATGGGGGTTAGAGCGGTCCCTATATAAGTCCAATGATCCATTTGAAAGTCGTTGAACTTGAGTCTGACTAGGAATGGTCCATTTAAACCTCGCGGGATCGTTAAAACCTTCTATGTTCATGTGAAGTTCGATCTCCACATTTCAATCAGGCGATTTTTCCGATGGTGATTTCGAAAAAAATTGGACAACGTAGCTAAGGACTCCACATTCGATGTCGAAACTCTTAAACAATCTAGCGAATGGCGCTCTTTGGAAAGCGATAACACATATAGCTGGGCAAGTAAAACAGGTCTAGAGGGTGTATATTAAGTTTGCCACGAGGTCTGTAACACCCTGAAGGAAACCTCGTAAACTTTAGAAATTACGTGTGTAAACGATCACAATGAAGAGCTGAATCGATTTAGCCATGCCAGTCTATCTCTATGTCTGTATATATGCGAACTAGTCCATGCGGACTAGTCCCTCCATTTTGAAGATATCGATCTGAAATTTTTCTCAAGAAACTTCTCAGTTTTGGGAACTACCGATATCCGACTTTTGTAGCATACATCTGTTATACAAACTCAAGGATCGGAATTAATTACTTGTAAGGAAAACATGGAGGAGGATGGAGTCATGTGTAGAAGTTCAAGCAAGTAGGGAAAGTTCTCTGATCATCATTCACTTGTAGCCAGAAACGATTCTTTTACATATGGCTCAAGCAGCTCACGACTTCCGTTCCTGACCAAGTATGCTTTGGTTAGCCTAAGAACATCCGTTTGAAGGCGAGTTAAAGTGAGAAGGCGAAACATCCCCAACAAAGGTTTGTGAGCTGGGTTTGGGACCCGCCACGTAAAAAAACACCCCCAATGAAAATTAACAATCAGCCTCGGATGAGAGACCCTCCTTCTGGCAATCGCGTAAGCGGTGTCTACACCAGTAAAGAAGAAGAAGAAGGAAAACATGGATGTCTGAACGGTATTATAGCTTCGTTTTTTTTTTTTTTTTGTTTTTGTGTGAGCTATGTAGGGTGCATGACGCAATCAGCTGCCAAATCTTAGTCACCTCCAAGATAATATTGATTTCTGCGCACAATTAAAAAGGAAGCGATTGTAGGTCAATCCATTTCACTTCATTGTAAATAAGAAGCTATAACTCTTTGTCCAACTCGGATTGAATGATTTGCAACGATTTTTCGTATTTGCTTTTCACACCAGTTTGCGCAAAATCGCTTTGCTCGTCTTGCTTATATCTGATTATTACTTTACACGGGCAAATATGCACTGAAGTGACTACAACGACAGCAACAACACCATTAATTTACAGTTAGTTTTGAATTGAATGTGGCATTGCCACTCGGCTGGCTGGCAGTCAGTCATCTCAATGTTGTCGCTATCACTGTTTTAGTTGTTGTAACAGCCTCTGGTCTCTCTTGCTTTGTGCGCATTGATATCGTTGCTGTTGTTGTTGTTTTGTTCAATGGCTAGCTGGCTTTTTGCATTGCAATGACGCGTTGATGAAATGTTGCCAATGCTAAGCGAAAAGCTCCGCCAGTGATTGTTGTATGCTAGCTGTGAGTTGTTGTTGTTGTACCAAAAATCTGCTGTAACAGTTTAGAGCGACAACAACATAGACAACACGGCAAAAAATAATTTGCCAAATCACGGCGGCTATGATGGAAAATGTTGTTGTAAATTGTTGTATTTGTTGTTGGCTATTCGGTCGCAGCACAGCTGCCGTTGCGCAGTCGCGTTTTAGTGAAGTTGCAGCATTTTGTATATTATAGCTTACAGTTAGTTTGTTGTTGTTGTTGTTGTTGTTGTTGTTGTATGCTGTGCTATTCGTTTGGATTTAGATTCGGTGGCTTATGGTTGACTTGTTGCATTGACTGTTGGCCGTTGCCAAATTGTTGCTGTTGTTGCAGTTGTTGCTGTTATTTTACTGTTCGTTGGCCGCTTACAATGCGCACACACACACATACACAAGTACGAAAATAAAATTTAAGTTGCAAGTTGCTCTTTGGTAAATGAGACGGTTCATGGGCGTTCCAATCGGTCAGACAGTGATTAGTTTTGTTTCCACATACAGTGTGCGACAAAACTAAAGCACGGAATCTACCTTGTCGGTATTTAACTGAATAAAATCATAAAGTAGGTATTAAATGATTTTATTTTTATTTTTATAATTAGTTCATTCATTCTTCTTCTTGAACTAGTAAAAATTAAACAAATTAACTTATTAAAAAAATATATAAAATTCCATATATGAAAATTTCCAAAAATCTGGTGCGACAAAACTAAAGCACGAAATAGTTTTATGATTGAAAAATTTATGTCTTTCAATATTTGGTTGCGTATCCCTAATTTTTTAATTCAGCTACACATTGACGAGGCATGGACCCAATTAATTTATTTAACTTGTCCCAGGAAAAGCTTTTCTATGTTTCCTTAACTTGTATGAATAAAGCGGCCCTATTTTTACAATTCTCAGGTATGATTTTTCGATCTACAGTTTTCCATTGGTTCTCTGTGGGATTGGGATCTGGTGATTGGGCGGGTCTCTTCAAAACTTCAATATTGTTTACATCAAACCACTATTTGACACAAATAGCAGCGTGTTTCTGGTCGTTGTCATGTTGATAACTCCAATTTAAAGCCATTTCTTCTGCAGCATGCCACAGCAAAATATTCCAAAAAATATTTTTATACTTAAATTTGTCCATTATACTATTTATGTGATGAATTGGCCCTATTCCATGCGCTGAAACATAACCGCACACTAGCACATTACCTCCACGGTGTTTCACTGTGCCTGTTATTTAACGTGAATTTAAGCGTTGTGCTTTCGTTTTGCCTATCAGCTTCAACCCATCTGAATCTTTTATATTAAACTTAGATTTGTCAGAAAAAAGTACAGTTCGCCATTTTGTAATCGTCCAATTGATGTGCATCTTCGCAAATTTCAGTAGCGCCAGTCTGTTCTTTAAAGAAATATATGGCTTTTTTGCACTAACTTGCTACAGGTAGCATGAAAATCCCCCATGGACAGCTCAACGTTGTATGGATCTCTGTAATATATTTAACCGTAATTGTCTTACAGTTGATGTTGCAGATATAAACGGGTAATTTTTTATTGCCCGAATGACTGCCTTCTCTTCTGGTTCGGTTGTTTTCCTCGGCCTTTCACCACTATGCATTGTAACTAAAGAGCCTGATTTGCGAAATCGGCTTAATGTTCGGGAAACAAAATGTGATTTACTCCAACCTTTTTTGCAATAGTCATAACCGATTCTCTTTTCTTAAAATCCTTAACAATTTTTTCTCTAAAATGAGCAGAATACTTATTTTGAGCCATTAATATACCCTTTACTTTAATATACAACCAACCGCATTGAATAACGAATTGAAACTGAATATGCTCTAATATTTTCCTATTTAGCTCATAACTACACATATTCAACATTTTCCGATCATTGAAAACCGTTAAACAAAAAATTAATGTGCAATTAATGTGAATTCTTAGTTATGTGCTTTAGTTTTGTCGCACCAGATTTTTGGAGTTCTTCATATGTGGTATTATATATATTTTTTTTAATAAGTTAATTTGTTTAATTTTTAGTAATTCAAGAAGAAGAAGGAATGAACTAGTTATAAAAATAAAACTAAAGTCATTTAATACCTACTTTATGATTTTATTCAGTTAAATACCGACAAGGTAGATTCCGTGCTTTAGTTTTGTCGCACACTGTATGTGTGTGTGTGAATGCTTGCTGGTTCGTATATGTATATGTTTACCATATATGAACAATTTAAAATTAACTGTTATTGACGTCATTATGAATAGGATTGTGTAGTCGAGCGGCTATTAAATCTGTACACTTTTTGTAAAAATGCCTATGTCGAATATAACAAATTTTGACATAACTACAAGAAAAAAATCGATATAGTAATTTTTTTAATGATTGAAGATGAAACACTATACACTTCTTTGCATACATTCTTACAAGGTTTCTTCAGAAAGTATCGCAAATTTTGTATTTCTGAAGAAAGTGTTTATTTATTCGTGAATATCTATTTTGTAGTCTTCAAAGTAGTCACCGCTAGATATATTGCACAACTGCAAGGGTTCTTTCAAATCCTAAAGAGCACTTAAAAAGTAATTTTATGTGATGCAACTATTATCTCCTCAGTGGTAGCCTAGTGTCATTCTTTCATTAGCTTCTTCAGTTTGGAAACAAAAAATTAGCAGGCTCATGCAAGAAGAGGCATTGTCACGGTTCAAAACCTAGTTTCTGTTCTTCCGCAAATTTGAGCGTTTTTGCCGTACTGCTTCAGCCACAAACAGATAATATTCTTTTTGACCGTACGACCCTTTGGCAAGAACTCATGATAGACGATCGAAGAAGAGGTTTTATTAATAGACCTTCATATTCGACGTAACTTGGTGCACTTGGTTCGGTTTTGGGCTCACGTGGCAGGTTCCACTGGGATGATTGAGCTTAGGCCCATAACCATAAACTCATGAATCGTTGTCAGGCTTGCACCTCTAGAAAAGATTTGGGCTGACGCGGACTCAGGCTAACATCTTCTGAACAAAGTTAATCAAAAGTGAACAATTTTGGCACAAAATTCGCGGCGACCTGACTCATACCCAAATCATTGGTTACCATCGAATGACACGAGAAAATCCATATGTTTGGTTCCTGAGCAATTTCTCTAAAGTGATTCGACGATTGGCGAATACTATTTTCTTCACTTCACTAATGTTTTCGTCTTTTCTTACGTCCGTGCAAATAATTTTGCTTTTCATACATAATTTTTACAGCTTCTTTGGCCCCATTTTTCTAGAATGAGCATCGAAGACGGCAGACCTTCTCAGCATAAGTAAGGGACGTGAATACCAACATAGCACAACAAATCGACTGAAATTGAAAATAAAACTCGCGATACTTTTTGCACTCAGCTCCTAAAATAAATATTATATATAGTGTTTTATTGATGACATAGTACAAGTATTATACTTTGTTCAAAAAGTAATAGTTGGCTGAAGTCGAAATTAAAATACAAATATGGTAAAAGTATGGGAAATTTTTGTTTTTTCATAGAGCGCATGGAAACGCAGAATATCTTTTCGATGATTGTAGCATTCATAAAAACGCGTCAGCACGAACTGAATGCGACTGGACTGTCAACAATGATCTGTAATGTACCTCTCCTATGAAAGTCAAAAGTAAAGCTTTTTGTGCCAAGAAATCAAACCTTAGACGTAATTTTCTCCCACATTAACTCGAGAAAAGGATTTACATATATACAACTCCACAGAAAAAAAGAATATAAGTATATAATTAGATGCATCTTCCCTACTTTTTCATAACCAAATACCAAAAGTCGCTGAGTCGCTCTGTGCTCAGCCTATGTTTTGTACACACTCAAGTCAGCTTAAGACACTTAATACACATAAAAGGTAAGTTTAAAAGAGTTATTTAAAGTTTATTTTGTAAATAACAGTATTTTAAGCTCGAACACTTGAACACAAGCGCAGCCACTCTTAAACAGGAAACCAAATTTCTCCAATGCACCAGAATTTTCCACAAACATACATCTCTCACATATACACCTATCCAGCTATTTATAATTATTTCATGTTAACGCTGCTCAATTATTATTAGAAAAGCATGAATCTCTGTAGATAACGGTTAATTTGCTAAGCTATGTAACCTTCTTTCGAGTAGACAGTCAAAAAATAATTAAATTCTGTTCCGCTTTGTTACGACGGTCAATTATCAAGTGCGCAACAACAACAAGAACAACAAAAATAAACTAGAAAATTAAGAAATAACAAAAAAAAACTATTTGGAATATCAGAAATATTAGTAAAAACTGAATGAAGTCCGCCAGATGAACTCAACTTCCGCTGACAGCGTGCTTGGCTCTGCTTGCAAGATGTTCGTTTGATTTTTTGTTGTAGTTTGGAGGTTAGTTGTAATTGCCTGTACTGTTGCTTGGCTCTTTTCAGCAATTAGCTTGGGCACAAAAAAAAAATATATACAATGTTTTAAGGTAATATATGTATGTGAATGAATTGTCGATGAGCAGTGCTAAACCTTCCAAGATTGTTGCACATGCTTATAGTTGCTTTGTATGACATTGCTGTTGTAGGCAGCATTTGCTCTTCCGAATACCTCGAAATGTCTATTAGAAACCTAACGAGGCAAAAATTGCACAATTTCAAACACAGTGTCACGTTGACATTGCTCAGGAGACTCAGCCCACGACGATGGAGATCTGTTCCAGAGGGTAACAACTGGTGACGAATCATGGGTTTATATTATGACGTCGAAACCAAAGCTCAGTCATCGCAGTGGAAGCTGTCGCCTGAGTCAAGACCGAAAAAAGCGCGCCAAGTTAGGTGAATGTAAAAGTTGTACTAATAATTTTCTTCAATTATGGGGGGCGTTGTGCATCTTGAGTCTTAAAGGGTCACACGGTCAAAAAATAGTATTAATATTGCAGCAAGTTATGTGCAAGAATCCACCAAAAACGTGAGTATGTCCAAAAAAAACCATTAATGGTGCCACAGGCATCATATTCCTTAGATCCATGAAAAAACGACGATGCAGTACGTTTGAGGAGATAAAACCTGCATCAAAGGTTTGAGGAGCTAAACAGAATGATAACTCTGAAAGAAGATAAACAGGGACTATCTCTTGGGCCTAGATCCACCTGTTCTAGGCGAAAATATTCTACATCAGCCTTAAAAGCTCCTTAATTCCTTTTATCACGTTTAGAAATTCACATTTAATATATTGCCAAAGAACGTCTATCGTGATTGTCTCACTTTAAGAGGATCTTAACCCCTAGAAGTTTTCGAGAAAATAAATGGAGGTTTTAAGTTCGTTGAAGCTATTGGCTATAGCCAATGAAAACGTGGGGATATATTGAATCCCAGCCGATATATCTCGATATAAGCTCGAGATAATAAACTCTTCTATTCCCACTTTCAAGAGGTTTCAATAACTCTTGATCGCATGAGAGGTAGCCGTTAAATTTTGAAAACTCTGAAAAGGTAATATGTTTAGGAAGTTTTCTTTGAGGTCACTTTACGTAGGATCTATGTAAAATTAAGCATAATTTTAGAAGAGTAAAAAGGAGTCATCGAAAAGCAAAGTAAAAGAAGAAAACACTTTAAATTCAATTGTACCGTAGCTATAATACCCTTCACAATTAGAATAAAATTTCATACAAGAACTTGATTTTGATCGAGTTTATGTGGCAGCTATATTTTACAGTAGTCCGATACCGGTAGTTTCGACAAACGGTCGGCTCTTTGAGAAAAAAAGCAGATGAATATCTCTAAAACTGAGGTCTCATTTATATACTTCGACCACGACTGTTTTCGCTTGATATTGTGGTACGTGATCCATTTTTCGTCGCCAGTCACCATTCGCTTCAAAAATGGGTCGATTTCAGCAGCATATCGCAGGCGTTGATTCGGTCGAGAAGTTTTTTTGCGTCAAATCCTGCGGCACCCAAACATCATGCTTTTTTGTGTATCTAGTCTTCTGCAGGTGGTTTAAAATAGTTTGGTGACTAACTCCCATCTTCTGGACGATGTCTCGAGTTGCCACATGCCGGTCTAACTCGATGTTTTTCCTGATTTGATCGGTATTCGTCGTCGCAGGTCTTCCGCCGGCTGGCTCATCCATAGTGTCGTTTTCGCCCGCTCTGAATCGTCGAAACCATTCCTCCGCAGTTCGAAATGATAGAGTACCATCCCTCTAACCACCATTAATCTTACAGTACGTTTCTCTAGCGGATTTGCCTTTAATGAAGGAAAACTTTAAAATAGCGGGAATTTCGAGATAAGCGAGCTCCATGTTACCCGTCTATATCATTTTGTAGGTTACTTCAAGACCTTTCAAAGATGTATAGTATTACCAGATACGAGCTCTGTAGCGCTTTATACTTAGACGCGAAATTCAAAAGACAAAAAAGCGGAAGAGAGATATTTGACAACCTAATATGTACATATATTTTATAACGTTCCCGAGGTTTTCTTCTGAGGGTTACATACTTTGTAGCAAACTTGATATAACTTTTTCCGAGTGTAAACTTCAATCTATTATTAAGACTTTGCATCATGACTCAAGAAGCTACAATGTAGCTGTCATTTACTCTCGATGAGTTTTGAAATCACTTGAAACTGGGACCTAAAACATTGAAAACCATTCATTAGCACACGCTGAGTGAACACAGAACTTGAACCTCAGGTGCTTTTAGGCTGTTAGATATTAAGTGCAAGCCTAATTGGCCGCTATTCTAGGCAAATTGCATCTTCCCCCCTTTACACTCAACTAAAACATTTTGTGCTAAACCGATTATCGACTGCAATCAATTGCTGTTGCTGCCGTTAAGTTAGCTGTATTTGTTTAGCTTTGACACCGGTGTCATTGCCAGTGAATGGCGTTGTGTCGTTAGCGGCCTCAGCAGCGCTGCAGTGATATAAGCCGATACATATAATAGCCGACTAGTAAACGGAAAATGCAACAAAGAGCAAAAACCAAAAAATATTAAAAAAGAAACAACAACAAAAATCACCGATCATATTTGTTTGGCATTGACGTATTGTTGGGCGTTACAAAGTTGCTATTATTGTTGTTGTAGCTGTTGTTTTGCAAGTTTTTGCCAAAATTCGCGAATGCACACACACACACACACCTAAGCATTAGAGACAGCAGCAAATGCGCTGCCTGTGACTTATTGCAAATAATAAAGCTGCACAACAACAACACGGCAACAAAGTCATTTCAGCAAGTCAAGCCAAGTGATCTTTGCCAACGCTGCTGCCGTATAACGGCAACATAATGCCAACAATGGCGAAGCGTACAGCAATTTTTGGAGGTGATTGAAAAGTAATTGTTCGACTGGCGGAGGCGTATTAACCAAATATGAATTTGCAAGTACATTGGCGGCGCTTGCTGCTGCTGTTGTTGTTGCTTGTGTTGTTTAACCTCAAACACAGAGTTGTTTACGTTGTTGCGTTGTTCCGTCGAGTGCGCAATGAAGAGAAGTCGCTCGCTTGAGCGTCCGTCAGTCAATGTTTCGTCAGCTTATTGTTCGAGCTAACAATTGTTGCCAATTCCGCTGCTGTTGTTGTTGCTGCTGTTGTTTCAGTTGTTGACGCCACCTATTTGCATGTCCGAGCAAATACTATTCGCCTTCATTCTCTTTGTATTACTTAAACTTAAATTTACTTATTTTTATGTATTCATTTTGTTATTGTTTTTGTTTTAAATTTTTGCTGTCTTCGAGGTCGTTTGCAGATGAATTGCCGATTGCAACAAACAGTTCTCTTTTTTATGCCAGCTTTGTTGCTCTTTTTGTTTTAAAGTGGCTTTATTTGTTGTAACAAATAATTTGTAATGATTACATTGCCACTTGTTCTTTACATACATACATACATTTTAGTATACGGTTTGGCTTTTATTGACCTTAGGCGCATTTTATCGACCAAGTTTACTTTTTACGTTATAGTTTAGAAGATTTTTTTTTGCATAAAAATTTATTTAATCTTAGAATTTACGTATTTATAATTCACTATAAATAATTTTACATAAAATTTTGGTTTAGGGATCTCGAATTTTCGGGATTGAGTTTTCGGGATTTCGGTGTTTGACCGTTAAGTTCCAATTTTCGCTATTCAATAAAGTTAATTTTAGTAAATAATTTTAAAGAAAAGGCGATAGGAATTTTTATCTCTCGACATATTTGAAAATATTTTATTATAATTAAATATAACAAACAAAAAAATATTTTTTCTAACAATTATTTTTTTCTATTAAATCAAAATATTATATTATTATTAGTTGTTACAAATAATTTCTCTCAAATTTCGGTTTCGGGATCCCGAAATTTCGGGATTGAGTTTTCGGGATCCTTTAATATTTATTTTTATTTCTCATTGAAACGTAATAAATAAGTTACTATTTTACATTTCAATAAATGGTCACCAATAAAAATATGTAGTTATGCTAACAAGCAATATTTATCTAAATTTCGGGATCTGACCTCATACATACATGACCTTGTAATTGCTATAATTTCAAAGCTTAAACATTCATTTTAATTTGAGTAAGTTATTTTAACGACAAGGTGAGATCATTTTTCGACGACTTGAGCATTAAACGGTTTAATTTTTTTTATCAACTATTTTCTGTTTCCTAAAATAGTTTATAGGTTAGGTTAAAATGTCGATCCTAGAAGGATCACTCTTTGACTGCTCAGATAATTAAACCTTTAGAACATATCATACAAATTATAAAAAATTTCCCGCGATGCTGGTTTGTAGGGATTTTCAGAAATGAATCTTTGTTCTTTTATGTATTTCTTTTGACAGTCTTTGTAGAGTAGTAAATCGAAGAAACAAATGTTTTTAGTCAATTAGACTGACATAGCCACATACATATATGTGAGTAGACACTCTCTCTAGTACCTAATTCAGCGGAATTTTGCTAAATTTTTTCTAACAAAGAACGAAATGAAAGAGAAACGTTACATGCGATATTGGTATTGTTGTTGCAGGGGCTTATGGGACTTTGCTTACTTTAGAAGTAACAAGAACCACCAAAGTTAGCCTTCTACAAGTATGTTTGTTTATGATTTATGTTTTACGAGCTTAAGGCTCCAGCAAATTCTTTCCAAGGCAAAATTCCTTATTTTTATAAGAGATTTATCACTAAATATTTCATGATATTATACAAAAATGTCGCATAATTATAATTCCGAATAGCAGTTTCAATCAATTGCCTCCACCCAAATCATGACTCACTCACTCACTCGGCCAACCATCAATAATATTCCGTACAAATATAATTGAGCGATACAGAGCATTTCTCACCTAATCAATTGCACGTAAATTGAACAGCCGCCGATTTGCATTCCGCGTTCAAGCTCCGATACACAACCGTCACTCACTTTTTGCAACGACTGTGTGCACGTAAGTATGTATGTTTGTGTGCGGCCTGTCAGCGGCTGTGTGCGCAATCACATCAAATCAAATTGAAATCGATGCAAATGCGAAAATGTGAAAATACACGAAATTCCCGCTAATTAATTGTAAGTAAAATACTAGGAGAGCAACAACAGCAACGCCAACAAAATTGCATATACAAATGCCACAACAAATAGGCGCATAGGCAGGCGAACGCATGAAAAACAAAAACATTTTCGAAGCGATTTATTTCAGTCGCAGTGAGCCCAACCCACCAAATGGGGCAAAAAATGCCAGAGGTTTAAAAAAATGTTTTCATATGAATCGAATTTTTATACCCAGAGGACTGTTTTATGAATGTTTATTATGTTTAATATGTCGAGAGAGATTTTAGAAAACGCTTCGAGTTCAATCCAAGCTCAAGACTTAGACGGTTAGTGCTTGTTTTGTTTGAAAGTCTATTCCTTTTTCTTAAAATTTCAAGCTGCCATGCAAGCAGTAGTCATTGCAGTTTCAAATTTAAAATTTAGAAAGGTTTCGGTATGGGATCCTACTCAAAAATCGTTAGAAAACAAAATCTTCCAATAATAAACTTAAAATAAAATGGTTAATAACAAAATTAGGTCCGAATACTTGTCTGCAGGTACTTCAAAGATTTCAGAAAATTCTTTTCAAGCTGTTTTTTCAGTATAGATTTGAAAAAACTAGAAAGAAAACAGACAAAAAAAGGTTAAATAAAGTCAGTTGGAAGAGTAAAATTCCAAAAATTAATCGTTAAAAGAATATAGCCGAAACCGATTACTGCCATATTTTCCGAAACCTATATTTGTATTTAGCATTGTTAGGCTTTGGAAACTCATTTGTTTATCTCGATTTCGGTAATCAAGAGGTTTGAGATTAGCAGGAGAATGGCTTCCGATATGAGCTTGTTACGATGCTATGCTTTTGGCGTTGAGCTAAGGCTGGCAGAGGTATAGGCTACTCTTCCTCGTTGGTATTGTCTTCTCTCGGTCGTCAGAGCCTGGTTCCTGGGGAAATGGGGGTAGACCGAGAAGACAAGTTGATATTAGGGAGGGATAGGCTTTGTTTTCGCCTCACCAGCACCTTTTACCTATTTTGGGTGTTAGCAATGAGCCCCGCCTCGTAATCGGATATCCCAAGTCCTGCATTCGAAATGAGAGATAAATTTTCGAGGTCTTCGCATAGGCATATGATCGGATATCGAAGGAGTGATAGAAAAGAACTTCAACCAAACGTCCTGAACCCACTTGGGGGTTGAATTTGCCTAAAATCTATGCATTTCCTTTAGATAAAAGATTTCTTTATGATAATTTGCTGAATGACATTAATGGAAAACTCTTCTAAATTAAAAAAAAAATGTTTCAGTTCCTATGTAGCACCCACTTCAACTTATTAACGCGGGATCCCAAAGTTAACAAAAACCGTTTCGGATTTGCGCTTTTGGTACAACAAATATTGGCAAAGTAATTGCTGCCTAACCGTAAACAAATACACGTATTTATGCACATGTGTATGCCACAAATCACCGAAATGCATAACAATGCCACGCCCCTAAGTAGTGTGGGCTTACAGCGCTCACCACTTGACGGTTTAAGTGGCCAAACAGTTCGTTTACACTCAGCCGTTGGGTATGGAAGGGCGCATGGCGGTGGTGGGGCCGCTACGCAGAGGGGCGGTCAGCAACTCGGTGCTCTGGGGAACGCGCAGTACACATGTAAGCCAAGACCTCGGGGACCCTCATTACAGGCAATGAGTTCAAATCAATAAAATTGCACAACTTTTCACAAAACGCAAAGCGATTGCGATTCCAAACTGTGCAGTGGTGCCGCCAACCAGCAGGCACCCGCCGCCGCTGAGCGTCAACGAGGCGCTTAGGCGTGTGGCAAATGAAACGGCCATTATATATCAGCCTATTTTCGGCTGAAAAAATGTGCAACAAATGCAAATAACGCAACGGCATAAGCCGCGCCGCGCTATTTCCAGCCGCATTGCGATTGTTGCCGCAGGCGTAGCAACTGTCGGCGCTGACGACGCGCGCGTTGCCTGTGCATTGTTCTGTTTATTATTTGTTGCTTTTGTTGTATTCAATTATTTGTTGCACTCCAGCGCTTAGCCACATTGGTTGCGTCGCGCTTTTGTGCGCTGTGTGTGCGTACACTAACAAAAATAACAACAAGAAAAAGTCAACAACAAAACAAACGTCATTAAATTATGCACAGCAGCAGTCGCTGGCCGCGCTACAATTCGCAACTTAGTTGAATGCAATGCAATTATCGGTCGGCCACCGCCGCCCAATACACCACATCGCCCCACCGCTGACACCCAGCATTTTTGCCATTGCCAGTGTAGTTGTTGCTGCCGCTCAAATTCTCCCAGCGATCGCGCTGCCGATAAAGAGCTTAGATATATATTACACATACAAAGCGCATACTCACTCACACACACTCACACATGCGCCCAGAAATGTCAATACTTTTCTAAAATGCAATTCTTTCGTACAAACTCCAGCAGTCGCCGAGCGCTCAACACCCAATTGCTGGCATATGAAAACTATGCATCAACACATACACGCATACACATGTATTGATATTTACATACCAGCAACAATTCGCTATTTGCGCGTTGGTTTCGCATTGCACAGCGCCGCTCGGTCGGACACATCGAAAGCAGAATTCTAGACAAATTAGTGGCATTTACATACAAGCTCGTTTGTTCGTACGTGAGTCTGGGGTACGTGCGTTTTCGTGTCACTGCATGAAGTCGCTGGAATTTGATTTTTGATTGACACACAATAAAATTACCTATGCGCATGTTTACTCTGCTCCAAGTGGCACGTGGCCGCAAAATCAGTTCGCTTATTTTGGTCGCGATTGGACTTTGCTGTTTGTTGGCAGTCGAAATTTCGATTATTGGAAGAGTGAATTCTGTTTCTCTACATAAGCAAAAGATTAACTTTTGATAAATGAAACTGAAGTTAAATTTCTATAATAAGTTCAAGTTTTTCTATAACCCTCTACTAGACTTACAATTTTCGATAAAATTTTGTAAATAAATTTTATCTTATGAGTAATTAATTTGACCAAAATTATTCAATTAAAATTGTGTTGTTCATTTAACTAAAAAATTATGTCTATATAATCGTTAGTTCCAATAATTGCTCTCATTTGTACTTCGAAATGGTTTGAAATTTCTTTGAAAGTGAAATTGGTTAAGCAATAAAATCGTTAAAAATCATAACCAGAAATAAATTTTTATATGATCGATTCTTATCTTACACATTTCTCTGGAATATCTTCTTCTTCTTTACTGGCATTGACACCGCCTACGCGATTGAGCTATTATTTTCATTAGGGCGCTTTTCACGGGGCGGGGTGTTCTTTGTCTACCCAAAGGATACTTGGTCAAAGACCGGAAGTCGTGAGCTGCTTAAGCCATATGTAAAAGAATCATTTCTGACCTCTGCCAAGAGAATGGCTTTCAAATAACTTTCCTCACTTGTGTGAACTTATACACATGACTCCATCCTCCTACCATCTTCTGGTATATACATACTTATAAAAATAAGTCACTAAACTTTTAAATCGATATCTAAAAATGCTTTTGAGTTACAGGCTTGCAGATTCAAGCCGCTCAGTTTAATCAGCTTAATTGGCTTATCTTTAAATGCAAAACAACATCTCCGCTGCAGTGGTTACTTAGAGACAAATGACATTTTTCTATGTGTTCTGTATATATAGTACATAAGTAGTTATCTCCACTGCGAAGAGTTCCTCCCCTCAAAAGTCAAAAGTTATCCACTATTTCTATCATAAGTGACCCTCCGCGAAAAAAAAAATTGACCTGCAAGTACAAAATTATAAAGTTCCTCCCCCAAAATTTTACTCTGGATCTGCCCCTGTCTCCATACAATTATTTATCAGTTTTTTGGTCTAATCAGAAAACAAATTTTTGCAGGCAAAAATCAACCAAAATTTCGGATATACTTTAACTTTATTTTTAAACGCCCTCAATATTAAACTTTTAATTATTTCGTAACTTCCTTTAGAAAAAAATTTTCCTTAAGTTTCCGACTCGAAGAAGACCGCAATCACTGCAGCAGTGGAGTATTTGAAACATATTTAATGTTTTTCTTCAAAACTTTTGAATAAAGTGAAAGGCATAAGAAAAGATCCAAAGCTATTAGCTGAGTTTCAAATCGTCGAAACAAGTTTCTAGATAACCATCAATCTTTATCTGAATAATTGGAAGCAGATATTAGTATTAGATTTTAAATTCGAGTTTCTTGATTGGATGAAAAGTCTTCTTTCGAGTTAATATATGAATGTCAACAAATCCCCTTGAAGCTCTTATACTCTTGAAAAAAGAAAGTTCTAATATCTCAATGTCAGAAAAGTCGCAGAGATGCAAATTGAGCTAATAAAACATCTATTGGTTTTGTATGTTCATCGTTACCACGCATATGTATGTATCTTCCATGACTGGTATTCCACAGTATTTTTTTAAAAAACCGAACTTTTAAATCTGATGATCCGTTGATACGAAATGAATTACTAAAACATAAGAGATGAAAGCTACGTCTTATGCCATTTAGATCGTCATAATTCATAGCTGTATTCGATGAGCCTTTCTTTGGAGAGTCGCAAATCTGCTTGTTTGATAGCATAAATCAAATGTAATTGAATCTTGTAGAAATCAGTAGCAAACGGTAACCCACTTAAATGACATATGCGTGTGATTTCTTGTATTGAATTCAAATGAAAAAAAATTATTATTTAAAAAAATCATGGAGCTGAAATAAGGCCAGAAGAAAATTGGCAAATCGAGTAACTTTCTCTCTCTCTCTTTCTCTGTCTCTCTCTCCTCTCTCTAAAGAAGTGAAATAAATCAATTAAAAAATTTTAACTTTAAATTTCTTTGTAAAATCTATGTCAAAACAATATCCAGACACACCAGTTAATTGTTTGACAGACGTTGTTGCAATATCTAACAAATCGATTACAGTTAATATTTCATGGAAATAGCGGTGGTATTATTTTTACTTTCCAAAATTTTGCTAGTAAACATAATTACAAATTCTGCCGAACATTAGTTTCACTGTGTTCTCAGCCTAAGTGCCTTAAACACTCAATTGGCGTTGCCATAAGAATTATCGAACTGCAAGCGAGTCAACAGTGATTGCAAGTTGTTTTACAGTTAGCAATAGCATACGCCAACCAAAAACTCTAAAAAATTAGAAAGGATATGTTGTTTTGTGTCGAACAAATTAAGAAAAAATTATATTTCGCAGAACAAAAACTCGAATCACGTTCGCGGCATTATGGCGATTAAATGATTGAGAAGTGCAAAAATCAAATGTGAACGAGCAATTTGATACCAGACATATTCATACATACAAACAACAATTTTCACATATCTACAGTAAAACCCGCTTAAATGCCTCACGAGAAATCCATAACTTTTTGAGATGCTTAGGTGGTTTAGGTTCCTAAAAGAGTCGTCTTAGTCCTAAGCAAGTACTACAGTAAGCCAAAAATGTTTGTTATTTAAGGTAGATCGGTACTCTAAGCGGGTCTTACTGTATATATTTGCTTACGTATGTGTATAAATATGTGTGAAAACTTGTGGCATTTGTGACACAATAAAGTTTATTCCGACAACGCCGCACCAAGTGCAGATCGGCGGCTCCGTTAGGCAGGTACCCAGAATTCTAATAAGACCGAGAGAATGTCAGCTCAGTGGCGGCGAGAAAAAAGTCGCAAAAAGCTGCCGCAGCTGTGGCTCTGGTGGCAAAGTGAAGTGCCAAAAGCAAGCGGCGGGCAATCCGTCATTGAAGCGCCCCACCAAATGGCACAGCCGACACAATATGCGCATGGGTATGTAAGTCGGTGTACTTGTCGCGGCAATGGGACGGCAGTCGTAAAATTATTGCAACATTTAGTCACGATTTCGAGTGCAATAACCAGACAGTTGTGGCAAACCAAAAAACCAAATCGAAAAGCCAACTCCAGAAATAGCAATATTGATGTCGCTGCCGCTGTCGCCGTAATTGTTGTTGTTATTGTTAACGGTGTTGACGTTGATGGCAGCAAGTGCCCAAAATGAGACAAGTCGCACACATGCAGATGCACAGATATGCCCCGGCAACATATTGAGACACAAATCAATGAAATGTCGCTGACTTCCAACGTTGTGTGTGTGTAGTTGTTGTTGCCTTCATAAACCATGCTGAAAACTTGACGGCTGTCAGAGTGACAACTCCTTTGTTGCTAATACTTTGTAAGAGCCAGCGTTGCAAGTGAGCCGAAGTGTCAACATCCGAATATTTGTGTGTGAGTGCCTGCACGAGTGTTGCACGAACGCTGTGTTGCAGACATTTTTGGGAATTTTCGGCATTGTTCGTCTGTTCGCCTGATGCTTACAAGTGTAGCAACAGCAGCAGCCTTATAGAACGACAACAATTATTGCGGCAGCAGTGGCAACATGTGCAACACATGCCACATGCAAGTGCGCCACATATGTTCGCAACGGCAATGCGCAGGCACAGCACCACCACACTTTGCGGCCGTAGCATTGCAATGTGCCATGTTGCAGCAGCACTGTTGCGAGCGCATGTGGCAAGCATCGTTTTGATGCTGGCGCAGCCGCCAACAAAATCCATAAAATATCTCACAAATACTCACAGCCATCAACGCGAACATTTAGTGGATAAATAAACGAAAAATATTTTTTGGTTTATGAATTTGTTGTTGCTGCTGTGTCTTATACTCGCTGTTGCACTGTTGCAACGTTACGAGTGCCACCGCCATGCATTTGCTGATGGTGTTGAAGGCATTTGCGATTGCCGCAACGGCGGTGTAAAATATCGGTCGCCGTCATATAAAGCCGACGAATCGACGGACTCGCGGCCGAATGAAAAAGTGAATGGGCTGCGGTGGCTCCAACAACAACAAACGCTACTGTAGCACAGCTTATGCTGCGATTACGTGGAGCCAATAGGCTGGCGGCTGCAGCGGCGGTGACGGCGTTTAAGCTATTTGCTTTGCGCCTTGCGAAATGCCCGCGAGTTTTTCGTTTACTTTTGCTTTAGTTTTTATTTGCCGTATATTGTAACTGTATTTTTTCATTGACTCCAAATCATTATAATTCCCACGTTGCCGCTGCTTGCCGCTCATAACTTAATAGAAACTGATTGCCACTCGACAAGGCACTCGGCTGTTATACCAATGTGCATAAACATGTAAACACATTAGAAGTAGCACATGCCTTGGGTTAAAAATATAAATGTTTAGGGAAGAAATTGCGTTTCCACCAAGTTGTGGGCACCTGGACTTTTGTTTAGAATTGAAGTTTAATCATTGTAAAAGATGCTAGACCACAAAAGCATGCGAAAACAAGCGCTGGATGAACTGCAAGCAGTTTTGTGCTTCATTAGTAAACTAATTTCTTCATTCATAAAAAGTCGAATGCTATTTCAAGTGTAAGTACACTCATACCACGCAGACCTTACCATTCAAAATTTTAAAGTAGTGTGCATGTTTTACTATTATTTATAGCGGTACTTTTTGCTGTATAGAAATTTTTTATTTAGAAATAAGTTAACGACAAGTTATTAATCAAGAATATTAAAAATTAAAAACAAAACACATTCAGCTATAGATAAATCAATTGAAAGATAGTGAGCTTTACAAAATGAGCTCGAAATGTAAGAGACTGACATTCGATGCAAAAATAATATTTCTTATTTTTTTTATTTAATTTCATTTACTCAATAATTCAATATTAATATTTAATTGGCCGCTTCGTATAAGCACAGAAATCATTAAACGTATTAAATTAAAAATTATAATTAAAATGAGAAAAACTAATTTAACTTACTTTTGCTTTTTAAAACAAAGAAAAACAAAATTGAAGAAAATCCCGAACGAATGAAAAAGTCCGAAAAAATGTACGAAAGTATAGTGGTAAGGTTGTCCTGGCCAGGAGTGTAAGTCCAACAAATTCGGAGAGAACATAACGATATTCAAATAATATAGAGTAAGCTCTAGATAACGAGTTTGTCTTTGGAAATTTTTGCAGATTTTTTTAAATTTTTTACAATTTGGTTGAAGAAATATTAAGTATTATATATTACTTCGAGTCCGTAGATTATAAAAAACCGAAAGTTTTACTTTTTTTCGTATTAAGTTTTTGATATTATGATTTTTTTCATTTTTTTTATAAAGTGTTATAGTTTGGGACAGACCGCATTTAAATATTAAATAATTAATTTAAATAACCGAAAAATAATTCGATAAATTAGGCTCCCTAAATAAATTTTCCAAAATTCAAATTACTTCCGAAGTTAGTGACGTGGAAACTGACTTCAACTTTAAAAGCGTTTTTCCCGAAGCGACTTTTTTTCGATGCAGTGGCCATAATTTCTCAAGACACAATCAGCCAATTTACATGACATATGGCATGAATATTCTCTAAATACATCTCCAACACATAAAGCAACAAAAACATGAAAAAAACTCAATTTGTATCAATTTTTAAAATTCGACAAAGTTAAAAAATTAGTGAAAAACAAAAACTTTATTTTTGAATGGCCTACCGATTTTGTTTTTTCCTAGTTTCCGGCGCTGTTAGTACTAATCAAGAACTCATTATTGTTTAATTTTTCAGATGACCACTAGTGTAGAGACCATTGCGACGAGGAGACGGCCTTTTTCACCCTCTTTTTCAAGTACGCACAGCTGAATGTATTTGTATACCCTTGCAACATGTTGTTACAGAGTATAATAGTATCACCTAAAACTTTTCGAGATATATTAAGGGTTATATATATATATAAATGAACAAGATTACGAGAAGATAATATATAAAAATTATATGATAATGAGGACTCCTACCGCCAGTGTGAAAATGGATAAAATCCGACGATAACCCCGCTTAATAGCACAGCACACAACCCTGTGGAGGGGATGCCTTCTCACTTTAGCTCGCCTTTAAACGGATGTTCGTTGGCTACCCAGAGGATACTTGGCGAAAGACCGGAAGTCGTGAGCTGCCATATGTAAAATAATCTTTCTGGCAACTCCCTAGTGAATGGCAATCAGAGAACTTTCCTCACTTTCATGAACTTCTACATATGGATCTATCCTCCTAACAGATTTATGTTACAGTGTGGAAATGGGCGAAACAATTAATGTAACGAGCTACAATTTTACACGAAAAACGGCTTTATAGTCTGCCACCTTATGGTCACTAGTAGTCCGAATCCAACCTATCCCTATAGTATATAGTTATAGTATACGCAACTACTATACTATTGACTTTCTACCGAAAATATTGGTTAATATGCCAGATGAAATTCACAGAGAATCCTTTACTGAAAATATTACGTTTAGTATGTGTGCTACAAATGGGTTGAATACGGTTAATATGTCCTGTATCCCCCATATATCTAATATGAATATTTTTGAACTTCCGAGGGACTTTAGACAGCATATGTCGGTTAATATGTGAGTTATCATAATAAAATTGAGAGAGCATGTTTTTCTTATAATGGTAAATATTTGTCCTTATTTTTTTTTTTTTTTACTGGCGTAGACACCGCTTACTTGATTATAGCTGAATTAACAACACCAGTCGATTCTTCTTCCCGCAACGTGACGCCAATTGGAAATTCTAAGCGAAACCAGATCCTCCTCCACCTGATCTTTTCAACGGAGGTTTCGTCTACCTCTGCTTCCCCGGGGAGTATTGCATCGAATACTTTCAGAGCTGGAGTGTTTTCGTCTATACATACGACATGACCTAAAATCTTTCGCAGAACATTTCCTTCGAAAACTGGTAACGTCGGCTCATTAGATGTTGTCATCGTCTCTGCCTCTGCACCATATAACAGGACGGAAATAATCAGTGACTTATAGGGTAATGTACCTGAAGGTACTTCCTTGGATTTAGTCCTTGCAATTTGCAAGAGTATAAAACGTATGGATATACCCGAACTTGGCTCTTCCTTACTGTTATTTTTATTTTGTGTATTCTTCAAATATAAATAAACAAATGATAAAAAAGTAGATGGAAAAATATCAAATGCTTCTTTTCGATTGTCAAAAAAATTGTCAAATTACGTAGAATATCCCTTAACTATGTATGTCCCCCACCACTATTTGGAGAATTTCACTGAAAATTTGGTAAAAAAGACCAATGAATGAAGACTAAAAATTCGCTCGGATGGAGCTTTGTAAAGACATTATTTAAACTGCTGAAATAACGAAACGGTAAGATTTATAAATTTTTGAAAGCCTCTTAACGTTTTGACATAGCTAAAAATATTCTAAGTATGTAATAGTTATTGCGTTAGCTCCAGTTCCGGGACTAGTGGAGTTGCCTGAAGAGGTCTATAAGCAATAATGTTTGTAAGCTCTTTTGAAACAAGTACTTTTGTACCTTCCTACATATGTATAACCCTCGCCTCAAGACAACATAATGGATTTGCGTCTAAAATTGGTTATCGGGATAGTTCAGGTCTTTGCTAAAAAATAAACACCTCGCGAATGGAGCACGCCCATTTCGGAATGGTATTATGTGTATCTGGGAAACGTTATAAATGCATATAAAAAGGATTTTTGTTCCTTTCCCAGCTAAATACCGGCATAAATTAAAATTAATGTACCAACATCAGAAATGAACATTTTTACGTACTTCGAACCAAAACCACTTGAGTAAGTACTGCTTCTTGGAAAGCAATAATTGGAGGCTGTGATCCTATTTATGTACAATGATATGTGTAGTCCGATTTTAAGAAAGCTTTCTTTATGTCACACGTTTCCTCATATTATTGTATACAGGGAGTATTTAGGAAAAGAGTTTTAATTTGTGTTGGAAATATACCATAAAATCTTACTTGGGGAAATCATCAAATATGTGGTTCACAAATTCGATTTATTTTTTTTCTGGATTTTGGAGATCTTCAATGAGTTTTAGTACAGGAATTTCTATCTTTCCAAAGAAATTGGAGCATCACCACTTACAAGTCTTCCTCCTCACATTTTCTCATGACTGGGTTATCAACAATATTCACACATTTAAATATTTTCAAACAAATATAAATATAATTATATAAATGTAAGTATGTACATATGTACATAAGATTATATATACATACCTTCATTGGTGCTCGCACATGTGGCTGCCAATCTTTGACGCTTTCATAGGCTCGTTAATACATGGCTTTTAACGTGGTTGCAGTCGCTTTTGTTGTTGTTGTTGTTGCTTACGCCACGTTTGCATTCATTGTGATTACGCAAATCTCGCAGCTGGTCGTTGACCGTCCGTGCGCTCATATGCCCATACATTGGTGCGCACTGGGCTGCCGCTGATGGCCGTTATGTTCATGTGAATGTGCCACATTCCAGCTGCGACTGCTGCTGTTGCTGCCACTGCCATTTCTTGGCTGTCACTCGGCTTGCCACACTCACTTGACTATCTGTTGATTTGTCCATTCGTCTGTCTGTTTGTCTGTCCGGTTGTCTGTTGGCCCGCGTGACTCCGCTGCATGCAGATATTCGCTGGCTATGAAGCATTTCTCTTTTGGTCGGTTGCCTAAAATAATTTAATAAATTGATTAATCGATTTTCGGCCTAAGCCGCGTTGTGTTACATAAACGCGCATGCATGCGCCTAACTGTTTGTGTGCGTATGTGTGTGGAATTGCTGTTAACATTTTTCTCGCTAATCGAGCGACGTGTTAAGCTTTCCAGCTGTTTGGCGATATTTGCTACCTCACATGCTTCACATATCGACATTTCAATGTATGTATGTGTGAGTTTTGTAATAATGCATTTGTTGTTTAATTGCGTAAAGATTTAAATTAATATGAAAATAGAAAAAATGTGCAGCAAATTACACGATTAAGCGTTTTCGAATGCAGTGGAAACTAGCCGAAGAGATTTGGGGGAAAAAAACTTCGCATGCAAGAAGGGAATCTAGCGATAAATAATTTGGTTTGATGAAGTTAAATCACAACCTTGTATTTAACTAGTAAAAAAAAAGCTTAGTTATAGTATAACCCAACATTTTATTCTTTTTCCCGATATATTAATTGATTCTTGTTGTGTATACTGGAAAGTGAAAAAAACTATGGAATTTAAAATTGTGTTAAATGGGAAGTAATTGTGATTTTAGACCGACAGTTTCACACTGTAACATAGGAGGGCAAAGTAAATGTTATATCAAAGTTAAGGATTTTATACAATATACATAGAAACCACAATTGGAACTCAAGTTATCTTAAGATCATCCACAATAACATAAAGTCCACCTTAACAGATTAAGGCGAAAGACTATCTCAAGATATCGTTTACCAGTTGAGGTTTACGAAATCAGTATGAATTTTTGCTTAGCAAAAATTACTTTTAGACAACAACCCAAAAACAAAATTAAGTTTTGAAAGACTTTGTTCCCCCAACTCTCCCTGAACGTAGATTTTGTATAAGAGCCTGTACTCATTTTTGATTATGTTGAGCTTTTTCGTTGACAATTTCTCAAGCCAGCACGTTTTAAGCCTCCAAATTTCTTTCAAAGAAGTTTCGTAAAAAGATGGTTTGATATCATTTTATAGTTTTCCAGTTAATATGATTTCCTCAAAATTATAGGTTGGATGAAGAGTGTTTTTTATTTTAGCTTAGAATGCAGTTACAAAGAATTGAATTTGACGAAAAAAGCAGGTGTGATAATAACTAACCAAGCTAAGTTTTACTTGATAATTCTGGGCTGGTATGAGACTGAGTGAGTATTTTCTGAGAGTAGTTTGACAGTTGACATCTTATAGCTGTGAACAGTTGGAGATATGGAAAATAAAAATTGGGCGACTACTTGAGATTTTGGCTTACATTACTTGAAAGCTGTTTATAAATAAAGGGTGATTTTTTAAGAGCTTGATAACTTTTTAAAAAAAAAAAACGCATAAAATTTGCAAAATCTCATCGGTTCTTTATTTGAAACGTTAGATTGGTTCATGACATTTACTTTTTGAAGATAATTTCATTTAAATGTTGACCGCGGCTGCGTCTTAGGTGGTCCATTCGGAAAGTCCAATTTTGGGCAACTTTTTCGAGCATTTCGGCCGGAATAGCCCGAATTTCTTCGGAAATGTTGTCTTCCAAAGCTGGAATAGTTGCTGGCTTATTTCTGTAGACTTTAGACTTGACGTAGCCCCACAAAAAATAGTCTAAAGGCGTTAAATCGCATGATCTTGGTGGCCAACTTACGGGTCCATTTCTTGAGATGAATTGTTGTCCGAAGTTTTCCCTCAAAATGGCCATAGAATCGCGAGCTGTGTGGCATGTAGCGCCATCTTGTTGAAACCACATGTCAACCAAGTTCAGTTCTTCCATTTTTGGCAACAAAAAGTTTGTTAGCATCGAACGATAGCGATCGCCATTCACCGTAACGTTGCGTCCAACAGCATCTTTGAAAAATACGGTCCAATGATTCCACCAGCGTACAAACCACACCAAACAGTGCATTTTTCGGGATGCATGGGCAGTTCTTGAACGGCTTCTGGTTGCTCTTCACCCCAAATGCGGCAATTTTGCTTATTTACGTAGCCATTCAACCAGAAATGAGCCTCATCGCTCATCGGACACGGACGCGAAACACATTTCGAACCGAACACTGATTTTGGTAATAAAATTCAATGATTTGCAAGCGTTGCTCGTTAGTAAGTCTATTCATGATGAAATGTCAAAGCATACTGAGCATCTTTCTCTTTGACACCATGTCTGACATCCCACGTGATCTGTCAAATACTACTGCATGAAAATCCTAACCTCAAAAAAATCACCCGTTACTTATTTTCATTGCGTGATATGCGTCTTTATAAGTATTACATATATCTGTACCTTATTTTTTATTGCAAGTGGCATTTCTTTATAATTTTTCTTCTACATTTCTTTTCACAGTTTTTTATACTTCAATTCGCCACATTTCTCCGTACTCCTCCTTACCGTTTTACCCCCCATACTCTACGTTCCATATACCTTTGGATGTATAATATCGAATAAGTACGTCGTTTTTGTTTTTGCCCGTGTTTCTTCTTTCTACTTTTATTCGAAAGTCGTGCGATTTTTTTTTCGCCAAATATTTTTAATGTCACTATCTTCAATTTCGAGTGTGTTCTGTTAACTTTCGGCGTTTTACTTCGTTATACAGTTCTGCCATCATACAAACAAAACGATATGTATTCTTGTATATTTATAAACGTGTGAATGAATATTTGGGTTTTTTGCTGAGCTTTCATTCAGTTCTTCATTCATTTTAGTTTTTGTTGTTCAAGTCATTTACAAATATTAACAAACGTTGTTGTTATATTTGCCGTTATTACAATAGCTGAGCTGGTTTTTTCGCGAGTATGTTTTACCTTTTTTGTTTTTTGGTTTTGTGTGCCGTTGATGACTGGCTGTGAGAATGTCTCTGTCCCAATTTCCAGCGCTTCTTTTCGACTCTTTTCTTTTGTTGACACGCTGAGAATTGATAAGCTTAGAATTTTAGGGTATTGCAGATTTTTACATAAGTTTGTAGTATGAAATTTTTATATTTTGTTTCCACTTGGGTTCTCTTATTCGAAGAGAGATACTTGGTAGGGAGAGCTTTGTTTAATACATTTTGTAATATTATGAGTTCGGAAATCTATTGAAAGCCTGGTGAGTACTTACTTACGGTTACAAGTTCCTTGATTTAAAAGAGTATTTGTTTCAGATATCGAGAGAAATAGAGATCAGTTAAAGCTTGCCAGATTTTTTTTTTATAAAAACAGTAGTACTGGAGTTCCCGAAGATTTTAGAGATAGTTTACAGTTCTAAAAGTAATGTAAAAGTAATGTCTAAATTATGTACCCAGCAGTTTTTGAAAACGACGTTCTAAAAAAAAGTGATAAACATAGTATGTCTAACAAAAAGGAGATAAAGGGAGAGCTCAACAGACGTCAAATGAGAAAAACGAAGATACAGAATGATTTTAAAAGAGCTTCATAAATGAAGTAAAATTGGTTTGGTTTATGTATTTGATCTAATTAAATATGGATAGCACAGATAGCAGTTTATTGATTCCAAGAAGATTTCTTTGGGAGAGTGAGAGAAATAGAGATGAATCAAAGCTTACATGAAGAAATTTATAAAAAATAATATAGGAGTGCACGGGTATCAGAGATGGCTGAAAGTTCAAAAGCTTATACTACAAGGATATGGAAATTATTTTCCAGACACTTTAAAGGAATTTCTTGACATTTTTAATTACCAAATAATGTCATCCGAGAAAGTGCTATCTCATGAGAAAAAGAAAGGGTTCCCGAATTTTAGGAACTTTAAATTTACAATATATATTTTTTTGAACCTTTACAAGAACATCATTTCTCCAATAAAAGCGCAGCAACAACATATTCTTCACCACTATTACAGCAAACCGTTTTATACATTGCTCCCAACACTTCATTATATATCGCAAAGGGTGGTAATACTCGTAAAGTGGAATTTGCGAAAGGGCGCGCAAAACAAAAGACGCTGCGGAATGTAGCAACTTGCGTGAATGTAAAGGAAAATCTCTATCAATCTAAGACGGTTGAACGTGCTTTGGTTATTTGATAAAGTTTGCTGTGTTCCTCGCCGATAAGATCTCTGTGGCACAGAATAAAGGATAAAACACAGAAACATACAAACATATGCGAGCAAATGCATCTTTGAACTCCAAGCTCCTCTCATGAGCTTTTACCATACGCAAGTGCTGAAGGTGCAGAAGTATATGAAGGAACATAAATAGACTCAAATACATATACATACATATGTACAATATTTATGTGTGTGTTCGCGTATTACTTGAAGTGCCTGCATAAAAGGGATATCAAACTAATTTTATGTGCTTATGCTCGTGTTCATTTCGTGTGCGCCGCTCATAAAGCAAGTAACGAGCATGCTGATGGCATTGGCAGGGGATACCACGAATTCACCGGCTTTGTGTAGGTGGCAATAATGTGACACATTGATGATTCGGTATGGCGAACACGTCGCGAAAATATGTTGGCGCTTTGATACACACATACACAAAGCACATATGTACATATGTATGTGTGTGCATGCAATTTAGGTTGTGCTATTTGAGAGAAAATCGATTTGAGCGCAGACTACGCAGGTTAAGAGTCTAAAATCACTGGCAAAAGTGGAAGACTCCTGCGAAGCTGAGTGCCAATAGTAATTACATTCTCACATCAAAGACTATTTTGGGTGCAATGGATGAAGGCAAAGGTGTGACAGAGGTTTCAATGGCGTATTTGAATTCTAATAAAGGGTGTCCCAAAATTAAGACAAAATTGATCTGTTAGAAATTGTCGAAGAAAATAAGGTTAGTGTTTTAAATTCGTCAAGGCTGAAGAGTAATTAAAATTTCGGCAAATTAAAATCTTGCGTTAATTTTGGGTCACTCTTTCAGCAGTTAGTTATATTGAAAATATCAATTCAAAAGTTTGAAAATACAATATTACAGGTAGTAAGAAGTCTCCAAATAGTTTTGCGGAATACTTCCGAATTCGACAAGTTTTAAAGGAGCAGATCGTAACTGTAGATATTGTATGATTTGGTTTGAAATATTGTAACAAGGCTTCTAGCAATGAACTGCCAGGTGTCTGAAAGATTTGATATCCGTTTGACTTGCGGCAGCTCGTTCGAAACTAACGGGATGCTTCAGAGCTGGCTAATATTAGGTCGCCTTTATTGAGCCATAGTGAGTAGCGTTAGTTCCGCAAAAATATAAATTAGAGCCGATGTTTATGACGTTTGGCTCCGGATTTTAAGTTTTTGGTCACCCCTGGATTACAGCGATTTATATACATCATCGGAATGGATCTCTAAATCAGTAAATATATAATACGGTCTTAATGATAGGAGAACGATAGGGTGTATCTATACCGTGTTCGAGATATCCTTTACAAGATCTTGAATGAAAAACATTTTTTTTAACTAGTGGACTTAACTAAAGTACCTAATTTCTTATTTTTATTTTTCATGACCCCCTAAGGAGTTCTGCTGTCAACGCGGAAGCACATTTGTTCTGAGGAATTGCCAAAAATAACGTCATAATGGTCGAGATTTAAGTATTTTCTTTTTAAAATTTCCCAAAATCTTTGTAAAATATAATAATATTTGGAAATAGGCAGTATTTTGATAGACGAAACCCTTGTAACCCTTGAACCGTAATCTTCTGGAAGTATCAACCCCTTTTCTTACAACCGTAGGTGATTAGTTCCGAACAAACGTAAATATCGAAACAGTTACTAGCACATCCTCAGCAATATTATATACATACTTGTATGATACTGGGCGACCCCAAAAATAAATCGGTATCACTTTGTATGAGCTGAATTGAGTTGTCCAAACCCATTTCCTTTTTTCCGGTTTGCAACAGCATCATCAACACGCAAGCAGCAACAACAACAATGTTGCAATTCAATGCAGACAGACAGTCAAATGCCCAGACAGAGCCAGAGACGTGGGAAGCTCAGGCAATTGATGAACGGCAGCGCAGCAAACAATTGGTGAGCAAACAATGTCTGCGACTTTGCTACGCCGAGCGTTTATTGACAAAGTTACACCGACAGTGACAACAACAACAAAAGCAACAATAATGCAAGCAAAATTTAAGAAAAACAACAACAATGTAAGCAAAATTAATTTTAAAAAAGCAACAACTACAACCGCAATGGAAGCAAAGCTAATAAAAAGACAACAACAACGAAACAACGTCAAAAGCTAAATAATAAAGCTAGCATACTGGACAACAACAAACACAAAAGATAACAAAAAAGCGTTCGTAAAAGCGCAAAAAATCGCAACAAAATTTGAATTAAACGAGAAAATTCGACGGAGTGTGGGTGTCACTTTATTGGTCACCGCCGCGACGAAATGCAACGAGCGCTGCGACGACGCCGAGACGGAGCATGAATGAACGGTTTTGGGTTGAACTGTGGGAGAGCGGTAAGATTGGTGAGGGAGTGCAGCAGCGAGAAATAAAAAATTCTTATCCGGTGAAAAATAATTTTGTAGAAAACGCAAGACTTCTCTCAGCAAGACAGTTCAAAAATCACTTTATTCGTACGTCACAACAAAAGTGCAAAAACAAGAAAATATTAAAATATTTTTTTTGCTATTTAAATTTCGCAAATTTCATTAGCGCACTCAGTTTTATGATGTTTTCTTTTATGATGCAGCGCTTGTTGTTGTTGCTTTGCAGCGTGGTTGGCTTCTAATAAATTTTCTCGGGTCTGCTTTGTGGCCAAAATTTGTGGAATAATGCTTAAACATATTTGTCTACAGAAACGTTTTTTACCGTACTTTGTCTGGCATTATACAATGTAGTACACACATACACGCACATTATCATACATACATATATGTAGGTGCACATAAAAACATATTTACACCGTTAAAGAGACAACAATGGCGACATCAAATGTCGACGACCAAAGCCAACTCATTGCGCAGACTGACTCTGCTGCACAATTAACTCACACACACACACACATACACACATACAAGCTCTTAGATACTTGAAGACATTTTTGCTTGCAAATATTCAAATAAGTTGAAATATAAACCACCTTAAATCAGCGCCGCTCAGCCGGCCACCGAGGAGCGTGAAGCGCCGCCGCTGCACCCCGCCGAAATGACATACCGCCGATCAAGTAAGCGAGTCGAAAAAATTCGCTTATTACTGCTCTGATTGCTGCCGCGTTTCTTTGCTTGCTTTTGTGTGTGTAAGTGTGAGTTTGCTTGTGTTCGTGTGTTCTTTTGGCCAAGTTTGTTGCACTCTGTTGGCTGCGCAGCGCAGCGCTGAGGTTGTAAAAGAATTTTGTCAACAATGATTTTTGGTCAATTTGCAATTTGGCTGTGGGAGCAATGATTTCTTGTGGCTTGGCGTTGGCTTTGTTTGCACACAAATTGCGCACAGAGCCAAAAGATTTTTAACTGCAGGCCGATAGCAGCAAATGAGATGACTAATCAGCCATAAGCAAGCGCTCTGCAATTGTTGCACCCTTTTTCGAAATTTATTTGTTGATTATTTTTTTTTTTTGAATAATGCGAGAAAGAAATAAAGGCGTATGTAAACAATAAGCTCAGTTTCGACTGATCAACTCTGACTTGAATGTGAATAATGACGAAGTTTTCGCTAAAATTAGAGCATAAAAGAACGATATACAGAAGTTTGATAGACCTTGTCGAAGTTTACTAGAGTTAAGATACTATTAGATATCACACGCGATTTTCGATGACTTGCTGGACTATTTTTATTTGATAAGAATTTCTAAAGTGCTCTAAGTCAAAGATCACAATTTTTCTGCTAGATAATTCTCCCAAGCAAGTAGTTTCGTAGTAGAGAGCGCTCGTACTATTCCCATAAGCACATTCGACACCTTAAAGTTCCTCAAGAGAGGCGCTGCTCTTTGCTGACAACATATTTTCAAAAGTAGAGGAAGCCTACGGCCGGCTAGGTTAGGTAGTCTACGGTAGACACCGATTACGCGATTATAGCCGAGTTAACAACAGTGCGCCAGATATTGAAACGATTCTTTTACATATACCTCAAGCAGATCACGACTTCCGGTCTTTGACCGAGTATCCTCTGGGTAGCGAAAGAACATCCACAACTGTGGTTT
This sequence comes from Bactrocera zonata, assembly GCA_037783105.1. Classification (NCBI taxonomy): domain Eukaryota; kingdom Metazoa; phylum Arthropoda; class Insecta; order Diptera; family Tephritidae; genus Bactrocera; species Bactrocera zonata. The sequence continues at coordinate 107,607 of JBAWJQ010003824.1, read as the reverse complement.
AGTCTGATCCGACTACACAAAACTCGGTCACTAGTCTCTATCCTTTACAAAGTCTCACCACCTGTAAATCCCAAATGCAAATAGGTACATAAGTACTTAGTCCTTTCATTCGATGAATTGGTACCTTTGCTTTCTTGTCCACCACGCATGGCTCTCAAATCGGTTCAAATTAGAGGTTTTCGTACAACATGCATACAGCATGTCATAACCAGTACTTCCGTGGGATTTTATTGTGCTTAACTGTGTTCTAGAGCTCATACTGTTTTTGGATCCATCTGCTTTGGTACTCATTGTTCCCGCAGTCAGTTCCAAAGACCTTGCGTAGAACAGCTCTCTTAAATGCTCCAAGTGCTTCTCAGCTCGTCCATGTTTCATGTTACGACAGGAGTGATAAGAGAATTATAGCGACTTAATATTTGTTCGACCTCTCTACTCAATTACCCATCACTTGTTACCAAGGGGTCCATGTCCAGTTGTAGAGAAATATTTTGAAGTTTATTACACCGTGAGTAGGATATTTTAAGTTTGCTAGGAATTTTGTAACGTCCAGAAGGAAAAGTCGGAGGCCTTTTAAAATGTAATGTGTATATGTATGTGTGTGTAAACATAGGTTGCTAACTTGATGAAAGATGAACGAAAGGATCATTGGGTCCATAAAATGGAAACCAAAGAGTCATATTAACTCCAAGAAAAGTTAACAAAGGGGACCCTTATGGTTTAAATAAAGTGTTACACGTTCTTTCTTCCATGAAGTTGCTCATTTATTGGATCGGCCGACATCGGACCACTAAAGCTTATAGTTGTCATACAAAGTGTTCGATCAATATGAAAATAAGTATCGTTTTATACCCTTTTAAGCAAAAGTTTTATATTCTTTTTACTTTTACTTCCGTGTTGTTTTAGAGGGCTATGAAAAAAACATCTAAAATGTTATTTCTTCGAAGTCGAAATATTTGAGAGATAAGGATAGAGTTGGAGAAGGGATAGGTATTCTCATGTTTTTCATAAGTTAATAAAAATTATGACACTGGGATTTTATTCAAACCTTTAGAAATTCATAATAATATTTTATTTCAATATTTTCAGACAAACCCCTTAAGAGAAACCTGTCGAAAAATTTAAAAAGTATATTTTTAAAAGTTTGATTAAATCATTTTAAGGTAAATTACAAGTACTGTACCTTCGTAAATTGCACTTGAGTATCAAGAAACACAAATTATTCAAAATATTTCAGCCAAATCGTGTTTCGCGACAAAATTAAACAAATGCATAAATACTTAGCTAAATTTAGTAAATTTACTATTTGTTGTAGCTGTAAACAATCGCGTGGCATTGTGTTAATTGAATTCATTGCTGCATGCTATTGTGGTTGTGGTTGTTGCTGCTGTTTTTATTGTACACTGGCGGTCGTCTTTATGCTTGACATAAATAAGTAAACATTCATTTGTTGCGCCTTTGTTTTATTATTGCCGTTTTTGTCATTGTAAACGCGAATTTATGTATATGAGCACATGCAAGTCTGTGTTTGTGTGTGTGTTTGTGTGCGACAACATTTAAATTATGAGCTCATTGCAATAATGTTGCGCCGCATATCTATGTAATAATGATTGACAACAGAAAAGTCTTCGTGTTCATTGTTGCTGACAATTCCACCGACACACACACACATACATTTACATGCATTAGTCCCACAGAGATATTGTGGCGATTACTCGCTGCGATCGCCGTTCATTACTCATCGCTCATTATGCGCGTTGTCCGCTGTCGAACCGCCAGCGCAGCCCAGCGGCAGCACACCCAGCTCGCTTAATAGGAACAACCAATAAAACGCTCGTTAGTTTGTCTCGCTTATGCGCGTGTGTGTCGGCTGTTTGTCGTGTTTGTCAGCGCTGCATTGGCGTCGGGTGCACAAGTGCAAAATTGATGAATGAATTCATGAATTATTTGTCAGTTGTGCCCATTTCATTTTTCGCCGAATTACTTCGCATCACCATCATCCACCTAATCGACATCGTTTAACACCACCATTGTGGTTGTTCTTGCTTATTGTTGTTGTTTTGTATACATATCATTAATTTTGGCATTTAAAAAAGCATCAGCACCTACAAAATGTTGGCAGAAAAACACCGAAATATTCATTACCTCGCGCATTTGTACGAAGATGCGGGCACACGAGTGCCTACGAAGTTAGATGTAAAAATGTCAACAAGTTATGCAGCTTAATTAATGTTTGCCAACACAGTACACCTACCTTACAACACTAAAAAACAAGCGAAGATAAAAAGTTGGAATATTTTGGAATTAATTAAATTAATTTAATTTACCCAGAGCGCCCTTTTCCGTGCAGCTGTGTGTTTAACCTTTTAGAAAATGATTAGAGACATCTGTGGATGAGCTTGCTGACCCACTAAAGTGTTTATTACAACATCCATCGAACTTTTCTTGAAGGTCGAATGAAATGACTATGGGTCTTTCAAAACTTTTAACCCAGATCCCTTACAACTGAGAGCAACTTGAGCTTCTGCTTTTTAACCTGCAATATAATAACAATATTCTAACAACCGCGTTGTCTTGGTCGTGGATGGCAAAGGATTACCACTCCAACTACAGTCGAACCGAAATTAATATCGAACTGACTAACAAACGTCATCTTTATAATGAAGATGACCGAAGTTTAAGGGATGATTGGAGAGGAGTCCTCTCTCAGGTCTCAATCAAGTCTTGTTTTAGACTGCCAGAACACTGAAGGGTCTTTCAAGTGAAGTGGCATTGTTGCAGTGCTACTACTTGTATTCTTCGGGAAATTTACATCAGCTTTCATAGCAGAACTACTACATAGGTCATACAGTTCTAGAGCTCGCTGAGAGTGAGTTCAAAGCCAGTCAAGGAGTGCACGTCCTCACTAGCAGAATCATCAAGCTACTTTCACTGCCTGGTCATAGCGGAATCTCTGAAAATTGTAAAGCCTATTTGCTTGTAAGAAAAGGTACCTATATCCAAATTCTGTCTGAATGGGAACGAGCAGGGGTTTATATTTCTTCGTGCACTTGGCCACTGAATCTATGGACTTCGCGCGAGCTCAGCAAGTGTTAATCAGCAAACAGCACTTATGGGGTTGTGAAAGCCTTCTGACCCAGGGTAGAACGTAATGGGTCCATTGAACTGCTTCTTAACAAGGCTCGCATCACGCCGTGTAAGACGTTCTAGCTGGACACTGTACCCTTGGCAATCAAGCGGTGAGGAAAATGATTTAAGAGGACGCAACTTATCAAAATTGCAATGAGGAAAGGGTGCAAACATCTGAATACTTTCATCTCCACAAGACTAAGGTTGAAGCATCTCGGTTGGTATAGTTTTTCAAATATGGGCAATTGGCTGGAATTGATATTAGCCGCCTCTAGCAGTCCTTGTGGGATTATTTGTGACGAGAAGTCAGCCTAATCTAACTTATCCTATTAATACGAGGTAAGGTCAAAGTTCTTAAGATTGGCATGAGATCAACTCTGAAAACGTCACCGTAGCTCTCCCAACTGAAACCGAATACTAAATACATGGTTGTTGTAGTTACTACAGGAGCATGTTTCAGCGAAATAAATTTCCAAAAGTCGTAGAAAAATATGGGCTACTGGTCTATAGCTGGTTTCTCTGATGACAAGGTCTTTTAACTATTTTTTGATAATTTTAACATAATGCTCGGTTCATCACTTCTCTTTTGTTATTCTTCAAAATGCATAATTATTCTACTTGTGTGTTCTATTCGCTACTCTCCAAGCCTTGCTGATTCCAGAACATTGTCGTTATATTTATTATTAAAGATGTTAGAGGTAGGATGATACTGATCTTTTCTTAAGGGGTTATATCCATTTGCAATTGAAAAAAAAAAGAATTCTTTCGAGAATTTTTTTAAAGGCTAAAAATTTTGGATTCTCTATCCCGAAGCCGATTTCCAGAAGGCTCGCCGAAAACAGTTGTCTGGCGCTGAGGAAGCTGTTTATGCTTAAAGTCATCTCAAATCCAAACTCCAAAGAGTTAATTAAGGAATTTAGTAAGTATTCTACTTGCATAAATGTAATAATGAATGATCCACTCACTCACAATTTTGATTTTTGACAAAATGACGACTTTCCAAAAAAAAGTTGTTTTTTTTTTTTAAGTTGACACTTGAGAGAGGATTTAAAAATCAAAATTATTATTGAAAAAGTTCACTGTAACCACACATTGGACCTCGACTGTCGAATTATGCTCTGTTGGCCACATGCCGCACAAACATTAGCCTGTAGACAACAGCAACAATAATGATATTTTGACTCACTAGTCTTTTGTAATAGAAATATCAGCATATTAGCGCGCATATAAAATATCTGTTTGTGCAATTATGTAAGCATGTCAACATACATACATACATGCAGTACATATGTACAGTATTATTTGCTCGCATGCAGCGCAAAGCGGCGAATTGGCGAATTTTAATGTCGCTGAGCGTTCGCGTTTTCTTTTTATGGTCATTTGAATTTATATTTGCTGCTTTATTTGCGTGTGTGTGTGTGTGTGTGCATGTGTTTATTGTCGAGTCTTTTTTACGGTCGCGATTTATGGGTGTGAGATTTCTATGTAGGTCTATTACAATGCCTTCCCAAACACACACACACTTACACACACGTGCATAATTTATGTGCGACTTGTAAGTGTGTGTGTAATTGTTGTACGTTTAATTAACATGAATTATCGGGTCTATTGAAATTGTGTTCAATAGAGACTTCAAAAAATAATTGGCTTGCGGATAATTGTAAAAAATAAAATGAATTTTTACGAGCATAATATGTCAATGATAAAACAATGACACGGTATTTTCGACGTTACGACCGATGGCAGGCAGCGTTTTTGGGCGCACAAAAAACTAAAACATATTGTTGGTTATGTATGCACATATGAATGGGTGTATGTGGGAAAAAAATATTTTTTTATCAAAAAAGGGGCTGTGAGTCATGGCACCATTAGTTAGTTTGTTACTTTATTTGCATTATTTATTTTAATTATAATAAAATATATGTAACTTTTTTAATTTTCTTTTTTTGGAATTCCATAGAATTAACTGTTTAGGAGAAGTCCTCATATATTTCATTGAACATCAATATAGTGAAAAGAAAGAATACCGAAAAAGTTAAAACCCAAAATCTTCATCGAGAATAGTTATATCATTACCAATCTCATCATGCTTAAAGATTCGAGTAAGGAAGAATTGTGCTCAAAACCATACTTATTAGGTCTGGTTTTTTTGAATCCATTTTACTTACCTTGTGGCACATTTCTGTCCTATCAGTAGAAATAATCAAGAAGCTTATAAAAAGTTTTTCGAAACCTTTAAAGAAAATAAACCTAAGTATGTGTTTTTTTTAAGATTTGGCTCTCTGCAACAATCACAGTGAAAGACAGTACTATATATTGATAAATTCAGAAATGATCACGAGCAATAATTATAGCAAAAAAAAATCTAAGCTGAAATCAACACTTCTTAAGTGTTCCTTAACTTTTTAGATTTTCAATCATAAATAAATGAATCTTGGATATTATATATTAACTATTATTTTGGAAGCGAACTATAAATTTTCAAGGACCCATACACCAAATATGTATACTCAGGTACTATGGCTTTTTAACCGTGTATATCGGTCAATCTGTGAGGTCTAATATGAAAATTTGGGAGAATATTTTTGTGATTATATGCCAAAAATGGGTAAAATCGGGTAAGCCTTTTACTTAGGCCCTATATACCTAATATAAATATGTTCGAACTTCTGGTTGAGTTTTTACTGCATATAGAGACCTATGTGTAAGAAACCTTGAAGAAAATTCACTTCAAACAGTCCATGCTCCTGCCTAAAATGTTTGAAATAGGGAGAATACTTCCTCTTGCCTCAATATATACTACCTTGTATATTACCGGTTATATGACCGGTTTTGTAGATTAGTGAATTACCTACACATGCATAAGAATTTTTTTCTTTGAGTTAAGTAAAGAAAAAATCGTTGCTTTAAAAAAAAAAAACTTCAGAAGCTAACATCTTTTAAATGGTTAATTTACAAAAAAAATTGTTACAGACCCTTTTGTAGAGCATTGATATTTTTTCAGATAGTTAGAAGCGAGATATGAAATTTTATAACTGATAATAAGAAAAATATAGAAAAAATAAAGAAAAATTCAAGGCGAAGAAGCTTCCATTACAATACTTGGAGAAACTTTTTTAGAGGCGCCTAAGAATCTATTTTGCAGAGTACTAGCTTTTAACCCACCCTAATAAATTTACCCATACAAATTTAAAGCAATTTATAAACCCGTATTTTTTAATTTTTAAAAATATTAGTATTAAATCTTTCTTATTATGTTATTCGCGAAGTTAGATCAGAAATTGAGTTTAAAGTTTTATCTAAGTCAGTTTTATTATTATTAGTCAATCACACCTTTTAAAACTTATACCACCAGAGATCAATAATATTTTCTTTAAGATGTTACAAATCTCATCACCAATGTCAAAAGCATTATCCTGTAAGCCCCTTAAGCCATTTAAGCAACATTAACAAATGCTTGATGTTCCACAGCTGCTATGTATAGTGATTCATCTAATCACAACAGGAAGTTTAGGAAGCAGAGGCACTATCATTTTTAATGCCTATTGGATAGTTGGTTAACCTGATCTCCCGCCTACTCGCCTACTTCAAATTCCATTAATATTAATACCAGCGAAATATTTGTTCCCCTTCTGGTAAATGTCTTCTGCAAAAAAATAAATAATTTAATATTTCCTTAGAGACCCAATATTGACGACGCACTGATATCAATTCATCCATGGATCAAAGTGAATTTCTTCAATCTTAAGTGTTTTTCTGGGCAATAAAATATACAAACAACATAAAAGCCAAAGCACTCTAATGCGTCACGATTAATTTTCCAAAAAATAATTGATTTGAAAATAGAATTCAGCACAGCCTATTGATCCAAGCGCAAAAGCGCCGAGCAGCGCACTGCGGACCACCCACCCACTCGCTGAGACGCCGAGGCACACGCGTGCTCGTTTAATGATATTTGCCGAAGTTTCGCTGCACACTTCGTTGTTTGCTTTTATTTTTGCAATTTTCATTTAATTCATTTTTTTGTTTTTGTTTTTATTTGTATTATTCGATTCTTGCAGAGTTTTGTGCGAGCGAGCAATTCTACGCTTTCATGTCGCATTCCATGTCAATTACGGTCCACTTATGTGTGATTGACCGGCACAAATCTCGGGAGACACCAGACAACAAGCGGCAGCAACAGCAACAACAAAAAGAGCTATACATAGCAATAACAGCAACAACAACAATAATAAAAGATGTGTGCTGCTAGTGTCATTGCTGCTGACGCTGCCTCTGTTGTTCTTGTTGTTGTTGGATTCACTGCTTAATAGCATTGGCTCATTGAACGGACTCAAGTGAGGCGCGTCGCAGCCCCGCAGCAATTGCTTGGCAACGAACACCCAACGCCAACGGCAATGCTGACAGCAGGACAACGGCGAAAGCAACAACAACCACCAACAAAGCCGAGAGGGCACTTATAAAGCGCTACAATGAAAATGACTGGAACAAAGGAAAATATCAACAACAACAACAACAACAACAACAACAACAACAACACTGCGAAGCATGACAAATCAGCAACCTGGCGGCGTTCCGGGCGACAGCAACAACAAAAAAGGCTGCCACACTTCACTGACTGGGCAAAGGAAAAAATCAAAAGCAACAACGATAACAACAACACCGATATTGAAATACAAATATATGCAGCATTAGCGGCAGCCAGGTTGATTCCCTAGAGTCCCACAGCAAATGTAAATAAGACCAATGACAACGGCGAGCAATAAGCAACAACAACAGCAACAACAACAAAAATAATAAATTTAAAAAAGTTGTAGATGCAAGGCTCTGGGCTTTCAGAGTTCACTTTTTTCAATGCAAGTGTGTGTGTGTGCGTGTTGAGAGCACAAAAGTGTGCGCAATAACAACATTAACGGTAACGACAACAATTGCTGCTGACAGACACAATTGTTTGCAATCAAAATACAAATACAATTACAAGCGAATACTCGCTGATGGCCCATAGCTGAAAGTGAAGCAATGAAAGCAACAACAACAACAATGCAGTTGCGTCGGTTGCTGTCGGGCGTTTTTTTCGCACGCAGTTTGTTGTTGTCTGCTTCGCAGCCCGCCAGCGACCAATGGCACGCATGCGCTTGCAACAGTTTGCCTCTCAGTGTATATGTCTGTGTGTGTGCGCTTTAAATGAACGCTCACTTTATCCCACAACCATTGCTGATGGTTCAATCAATTCAAAGGAATTAATTTAATTAATTTTACGCTTGAAAATAACAACAAAGCTGAAGTGCGTACACTTAAGTGTCTTTATCGCTTTTTGCAAATGTATTAATTGTGGCATGTAGGCGAAGAGAGAGAGAGGGGGTAAGCATTTACATACAAATATATATAAGTACATCTGACAATACGATATGTATTTACAACAAAAAACTGGTGCATTTAAAATTAAATATCTGTTGGCAGCGTGACGTCGCAATGAATGCGAATGGCTGACGAGCAGTTCTCTCCTGCCAGTGAAATATACAAAGTGATTATAGAGTGTGGGTCACAAAGCTCTTGTATCTGATTAGTGCGTGAAATAAATTCACGAAAAATTCTACAATTGAGCTCGGAAATAGCTGTGGCTTCAAATTATCTATGTATGTTTGAGCCAATGTATTTAACTGAGAGGCAGCGAAACCCATTCGACAAAGCTACTTGTCACTATCCACACTTGAACTCACGCCAGTTCCTTATTATAGAGAAATTTTTTTTCAATATTATTTTATTTATTATATCTGATTTTTGTTTTAAAAGCCTAACAATAAGTTATAAATCTTAAATCTATTTAAAAACGCTCTAGCTGTTTTGCTGATACGTTGCTCTTTAAAACACAGGCATATCTCTTCGTTTAAGGCGTGTTTGATCGCAAGAATGTGCCAAAGCATTAGCCAAAGGGTTTGGGTGATTTCAGAGTTTAGGTATATATTTAATTCTGCTGTTTTCAACTTCCTTCGTTACCATAGAAATAACAGATAGACACGATTTTTATAAAAGCGATTTTACTATGGTGAATGTATAGACGATAATATATGCATATAACTTCTATTTTATACTAAATTTTTTTATAAAGTATATCCCCGGACAATATACTCGTATTATAAAGATCACATGCAGTATGACGTCTTTAAGAAATCGGCTTTTTATTTCCCAAAACAGTTTTTTTTAAATTGCTTGAACAATTACCACCTCCACTGAGTGATCAGATAAAAAATCCAATTTTGGCAACCCCAAACCGACTAAAATTTTGAGCAAATTTCAATTTTGAAGGCTATTTGGTAAATTTTTGATATTTTTTCGACCGTCGGTACGTATAATATCTTCCATCAATATTATTGGGTAGTCTTTTCGTATTTTGTCAGTAGATGTCGTTGCAGTCGCGTATCTCCAGTGCTACCAATCACATTGTGTCATACCATATAGTGTTGGAAAGGTGAGATTTAAACTTCATTTAACCAAAAATTAAATTCGGGGAAGTTGGAAAAAAGTTACAGTTGTTCAAAAATGAGTCAAAATAATGAAAAAATTCGCTATATTTTTACATTTTTATATAAAAAAAAGGGAAGAATGCCACGCAAGCCACCAATGAAATTTGTAAATTTTATTGAGACGATGCTGTATCAATTCGTGAAGCACAACAATGGTTCGCTCGCTCGAAATTTGGATTAACACTGATGAAAGTTATATACTGATGGAATAGTGTTTCTAGCGAAGAAATAGCAAAAAGTGGTCGAACAAAATGGTAAATATTTGTATTTCGTATTGTAAATATATAAAAAAAAAATAAGTTAAAATTTGATTAGAAATATGAATCGACTTTTTCGAATACCCAATATCATTTAAAGTTTCGTCAAAAGAATCCCTTAAAATTGTGAACCAACCGATACAGTAGTATTTAAGTTCCGGAAAATCGGAAATTTGGGCAGTCACACCAGGTTTGCTCCGTGGAAAGGCTTTTATGAAAGCGAAAGAAATATTTTTGTGGAGAATGAGTAAACGAAAATATATGTCTGTAATTTTTATTTAATATTCGTAAGCTCTCCCTTTTATATATCTACGCAGGGCTAGTTTTTATACATAGGAGCAGTCTCTTCAGAAAAAAGTAAAAGGAAAATCATTTAGGCAATTCATAAGCTTTTTTGTATGTCTTATGTCATATTTTAATATTCTTAAAAAATACGACACTTGTGAGCACCCTTAACTGTTGTATGTCATATTTTGTCATATTTCTACACTCTACACACAATACGAGTAATAAGAAAGTAAACAAATACAGCTGATAGAATAGCGAACTCAATAAACATACCGCGCAGTGTTGTATCAGTCATATTTTAATTTTGCATGTGAAACAACAACAGTGCTAATATGACAAACATAAAAAAATATGACAATATGACGATATGACACAATATGACACCTTGTGAATACCCTTATTATTGTCTAACCTCAAATCTGCAGAAAATATATTTTGATGTGAACAAGATTTGGTTCCAACAAAACGGCGCTTCATGCCATGGAGCTAACGAAACAATAATTTTATTGAAGAACACATGTGACGCGGTCTCCAAGCCTGTTCGACGTTAAATTTCAAAAGTATTTTTGGGGTTTATGTGAAGTCACTTGCTACGCTGATAAGTCCGAGATGATTGACGCCTTGGAATATAATATTGAGGCCAGCCGCGGCTTTCACTTGCAATGGTAAACCTTTATCTATAAAATAAAGCTAAATACTTGGCCACAACATTATGTTATATGCCTTTTATTTCTTCTTGAAAACCAGAAATCTATAAAAAAAACGTCCTCTATAAATTCTTCTGGGTATGCTGCCAAGTGATTTCTTTAATCAATACTCATTTTGATTTCGATTTGTAGGCCGATGCATCCTTTCCTTTGGGAAGAATTTTCGTGTGAAGAAAAATTTTATTTCTTCTATTTATAAGACCTCTGAATACCTGACGTAGTTGAACCTAGTACATATCGAATGTCAAATGCCTCCTCTCAAATGTGAATGGTAATGAGAAAATGTAATGAAATTAGGCGTGACTAGAAAAGGTTGCAAAATTGATTTGAAACGTTTTAGATAGCACAAAAACTCTAAAAAGCTAATAATAGCTTATGAAATACTTAAAATATACTGTCGAAGAAGCGACCGAACATCAAAACTTTTATCGGTGCACACAAATTTTGTAAAAATTAGCTCAAAAAGTAAAGCAAAATGTTAGAAACACATTACGCTCACCAATACAAAAGCAATGTAATGCGAATCGTAAAATGTAAGCATACATTTAGGCGTGCAAGCAGACATGTGTAAATATTTGCACATATTATATTTCCCTCCCGAGTGTGGCGCAGCGCAATTTCCACCATTTTTTAGAACTGAAAACAATACAATAAAAAAATAATTTGTTTGTAAAATTTTTATGCAGCGGAATGTGTGCTTATTTCGTGTAATCATATCAACAGCCAAGCAAACGTGTCACGCGTGCACAAATACACATATACAAGCCGACCATTTTTAATGCTATATACAATATACATATAAAAGGATAATGTGTGGCAAAGACTCGTCCGCTTAACTGTCGGCGGCAGCCACAACCCGCGTCCCTTTCCTGTGCAAATGTGTGCGTGACGAGTTAGTTTCATACACACACATATATATATACATAGAAATTGTGACCCAATAAATTTAATGGCAAAAATACATTATTATGGGCGCGTTTTAAGTGACCCAAAAACAACACAGCCACAACGAACACACACTCATACAAGCCGATTTTATGTAAATGTAACATATCTGTCTGAAAGCTAGCCATAAGTCACGCACAAAATGCAAAGCAACAAAAAGGATTTTATGGCTAGGCTGAATATGTGCATAATATATGTCTATGTAGATATGTGTATTTATAAATAGATATACACTTTGTGCCTTTTGGGCCTATACAAACAAGAGAGCAAATATTTTTAGAGGTTATGTACCGGACTCCGCCAGTGTGTATATAAGGACTTTAGTGCTTTTACTTTACTGTTTATATACCACGCTATGTAAACAAATACTTACACATATACACTTGCATATATGTATGTCGATTAAAACGCTTGCCACGCTTTATTATCTGGCAGTTTAGCAGGTGTGCCATTTAACTTATTTGGCGTTGAGTATTCGTACTTTCTAAATCTATGTAATTTCATTCTATGTTGTAGAATACTTATATATATAGATATATAAATATATGTATATTTCAATGAGAGTAGATTTATATTTATTTTACTGCTATTTTGTCGTTTTCTATTAAGTGGAGTTAATTAATTATTATTCAGTTACTTGACATAAATCAGAGATTATAGAAATTCATGTTTGTTGAGTACACGAAACAGTATTGGATAAAAAAATCTCAATTTTTTATAATTAAATTTATTTGAAGAGCCTTCCCTTGAAATGTTTATTATCATTGACTTCACATTGCAACAGAAATGCACTTAATTAAATACCTGCGGAATTAAACTAAACTTATTTAAAATATATAAGAAAGAACTTCTGCCGTAAAGAGTTCCCATCTATTCGCTTAATTTTGAAGTGAAGATATCAAAATAAAAAAAAGTTAACTAGCTATGCATGAGTATTACATCACATCCAAAAATTTTACACCCACATTTTAAGTCATGATTTTCAATAAGACTTCCGACAAGGTTCTTTCGTGGCATATACTGCATATCGAACCAAAAATGTTATTTTAAATAATATATTATCACAGGGGATTGTTCGCCTTGTTGTCTTTACAATTGCCTTGCATGAAGCAGTCAATATCTTTTATATAATGCCTTGTCGTTGTTTACCACCTTCTATAATTCCATACGAAATCTATACCATTGGAATGCAAAATTTCCTTAGTACAAAAATTTTCAATAACTTTTCTTTCCAAATTCCTAGATTTTCATTCTCTTTCTTGAAAAGACCTTAGTGACTACTTCTGATTCATATGAAAGCACGATAATGCCTTAAAAGGGACAAACAGGGTTTTCTCAGTGATTTTCTTCAGCTTTTTTGTAGATAAAAAAAACAATAAATTTATTAAAATTTGGGGATATTATAGACATAAAGTGTCTACCAATAGGAACGTCACTTTGGTATTGTGTTCAGTAAACTGTGCTATTTCATCATCTCATGTTTAACTTTGGTACAGCACTTGAAAAATGTTAAAGATTCACGTTCTCTGAAAAATACGGAAATCCAGAAAAGTCATCTTCTCAGATAAGGCTCGTTACTGGCCTAATTGTTTCGTCAACAAACAAAATTTAGCTCAAGGGTGGATCAACAAAAACAAATCCATCCCGCAAAGATGATGCGCTTTAACGCCTCTAGATTATTTTCTTTGTGGGTATATTAACTCATAGGTTACGCAAATACACCAATCAGCGCTCGAGAAGCTCGAAGACAACCAGGTCGAAAATTGCCGTAAAGTGGTGGAGATATTGAAACGGAGCAGTGGAGGCCAGAGGAGCCACGATTCTCTAAATACAGTTAATGCCTGAAAGTAATAAGTATGTTTCACAACATAAGTACAACTAGGTTTGAGATAATTTGGTCTCAAAGCCGGGTAAAATTCTTTTCGAGTTTTAATGTTATATCAAGTTGGGAGATATTTGCGATTAAAGGTTCGCAAAAGGAACTGGGGTCCACTTATTCAGTTGGTTTGGTCCAACTTGAACTATTTTAGTCATAATGCGGCACGCCACACTACTCGTGTAAGCTTTTATCACAATACATAGATTGATTGTTATATGGGAAGTAGGCGTGTTTGCAGGCCGATATGACTCAGTTATGGCACTTTATAGATTTTCATTTAATGGCGCTTTATAGGCGTGGCAGTCATTCTGATCATTTATGTATATATAACCTTACATATCATTTATTTTTAGGCGATACAAACAACCGTTAGGTGAACAATTATACTTGCATTTCGTTCGGCAGCTACATATACATATATTATAGTGTTCCGAAATCGGAGAATCCGACAAATGAGCAGCTTTTTGTGGAGAAAAGGATGTTTGTGTAAGCTTTGAGATCGGTATTTAAAAATCTGAAAGGGTAGTTCGGGAGTACAAGGACACACTGCTTATATAGATGGAGAGGATTAACTCAACTCATCTCGCTACGCTGATCATTTATATTTCCATAAAATTTCAACTCAAATATTTGCATGACTGTAAATAAAAAAGAAAACAAAAAATTTTGGAAAGTGAAAATGAATGCTGCCATGCAGAAAACCCCTAATTCACACAGAACTTTATGAAATTGAAAAGCAATAATATTAAGCGTCGGCTAGAATTTGCAAATAAATAAAATATTACGAAGCAAAAAAGCAATCTGCAGAGCAAACAAATCTGCAAAGTAAATAAAAAGAAAGAAAATACAATTTTCGAAATAGAAATTGCACTGCCTCTCGCCATTCCTTGGCCACATTTCGGCAAATTCTGAGTAAAATGCCACTTTTCGGCCGATACTTCAACCCTAACTGTGAATGTAAATTACATTTTTGTTGCTACGAAACGAAAACATTTTAATCCCCGAACGGGAGCTGGCACGTGCAGCGCCAAACGCTTCCCACGCCGCGCCGCACGGCAACAGTTGCAACCTCAGCGCCACGGAAAGTGCGTTGTTATGGGTAAACAAATCTAGAAACAAACACACACACACATGTGCACCGCTGAACATGCTTCGTAAGTAAATGCAAATGCATGCCTGCCACATGGCGCGGCCAGTGTGCCGCTTTCACATTTGAGGACACCGCAAATTGCAACAATTTGCTACACATGAAATGAAATTAACCACCCCGACGCCTGCCACCGGCGCACTGCGCAAGTAAATATGCGGCAGGACAGACAATAGCGACGATCGCGGACCTGCTAAGGTGGTGTGCGGCGCAGCGGAGTGCGAGGGTAGCGGATGTTAGTGAAGGGGCGAGCGTGCCGTTGCGGCCGAGGTAAAATCACAAATGCAAATAAAGCAAAGCAGTGCGCTTTGTTGCTGCCACGGCTTGCAACGCAAATAAATGTGAGCGCTTGTAGTTGCATGCCACTGCCGAAATGTACAAAAGCTATCGGCAAAATAGAAACGCATTTCAACGCCACCCCAATGCTGCAGTTGATGAGCAATCACCAGCAACCCCTAAGTAGAGTCTTAAAACTTAAATGCATGCAACACACACACGCACACACAAGCGCATAAAAGCATGCATTCACATAAGTGCCAGCGTTATTGCCACATAATGCGCACTTGCAACGTCTAGGCTTCAAAAGCATACAGACACATACCAACACGTGCGCTATTTTGTCTCGCTATGCATGTATACATATGTGTGTATGTAGGTAGTTAACAAGAAATTATACCAGCTTAACGCTTGCAATTTTTCTCCTCATTTCATTTCATTTGATTTCATGTCACTTCAACAGTATGCCCGTGTGTGTGTGTGCGTGTGTAGTTATCACACATACACCACTACCCATGCAGTTTCGTAGCATAGTTTTCTGCGCCGCTGAAATGCTCAAATACTTTGCTTAGTTGCTGCCGCTGTTGTTGTTGTTGCTGTGGCATTTACGCGTACATGACTTGTTGATTTTGCTCTTTCTTTTCACAATTGTTCCGATAGCATTAATTGAGGTCGCCGAGATCTAGATCCGACTACAGCCGCAGCTGTTGAGATTTCATTCCGAATATTTAGAATAATTTTTAAATGAGGGTAGCTTTTAAAAAGTCGAGCCAATTTAAAGTCGATGGCCTCATTTGATATGACTAAGAAGCACGTGTGATTGTTTGAACGCCATATTGTGGAATAATATATTATTTTATTATATTTTAATAATTTCCTGTCGAACATTTAAGGGGTGTCTCAGTGCACTCTCTCTCTAAAGTGTAGAATACTTATGAGGAAGTTTTAAATTATTATGGCGAAATAAGACAGGTAGAGGCAGCTTTAATTTGAAACCAGGCAATATCACAGATGACTCCAGTTTGAGAGAATGTTTCTGTAATTATTTTATGTTGAAATCATTACTACGAGTATTATTATATTACAAATATATCTCAAGTGCGACTTTGCAGTGCAACTTTCGAGTAACATCAACGAATACTCTTGTTTCAACGGTTCAGAGATAATGATATTGATGTGGGAAATGAAGAACTTGGAAGACCACCAAAAAAATTTGAAGAGCCAAACTGCAAGAAATATTGGATGAAGGTGATAATTTAAGTCAACAGAAAATTACAGATATGTTAAATGTTGCACAACGAACAGTTTCAGACCGTTTGAAAGCTTTGAAAATAAGCCAAAAGCGTAGAAAATGGGTGCCACCTGAATGATTGACGGACAAATGGAAAACCGAAAACACTTATGACTTCGAAGACCCGAAAGAGTATCAGTTTTGCATGGAATTGTTACTGCCGATGAAAAATGGATCTATTTTAAGAATCCTAAGCGGAGAAATTTATGAGTTAATTTGGGACAACCATCAATTTCGACTGCAAAATAGGATCGATTTATTAAGAAGGCAATGCTCTGTTCATACTAATCGCTACAGACAACAAATAATCAATTTGAGCCATGCGTTGATCGAAAAACGACCAGAATGAGTCCGAAGACATGGCAAATCAGTTTAGAATACAATCAGAGTACTTTCTTGGGAGCTGCTATTCGACCCGTCGTATTCACTAGACTTGACCCCTTCTGACCAGCATTTATTTTCATCGATAGAACACGGATTAGCTGAGCAGCATTTCGATTTCTACGCAAAAGTCGAAAATTTGGTGTCTGATTTGTTTGTGCCAAAAGATGAACATTTCTAATGGAATTGAAAATCATTAAGACTTCAAAATTGCCCGCCATTCTCGGCTATGAGTGCTACGGTCTTTGCAACTCCGCATTGAGCTTTCAGTACTTGTAGATCTCAACTATTTACTTCGAACAAGTTATTGCCCTTTAAACTCATGTCATCTCACCAAGTGAAGACCTATAAAATATTTTACTGAACAGACTAAGGAAAGCCCTATGTAACAGCTAATAGAGGCATGGCTAAGGACAAATCAATTCAATTCAATAGAGAGAACAGACGTGCATTACTTTTTGACGAGTTTCCCAATAGAAAAAAAGTTTAGGATATAGGAAATATATTGATTGTGGTTCAAATAAAAGTATACAATGCAAAATAACTGCATGGAAAAAATTGCTGCTATAAGATCAACTATAAATTGTATAACTCATATTAACCAACAAAAGGTAATAGACAAGATAAAATTGATTGCATTGTGACTTGTGTTCTCTTGTGCCCTCTCCTGTTATCTCAACATTTCATTTAACCCAGTAAAATGAAAAAAAGAGAAATTAACGTTATTCTATAATTGAAAACTACAATATTCCATGAAATGAAATTCGACGCGGATCGGTCCATAAAAAGTTCGTGCAAAACGAATCGTTAAAATTTTTGAAAAATTAATGGAATTTTTTGTTATGTTCTTTTCAAGTTTAATTACCATTTATTAATTAATGTGCAGCTGTTTGCACGCCCCTCGAAGGTTTGTCAGGGCATTTTTCATTGAAAAAAAAAAAAATTTACAACGACTTTTCTCGAAAATTTGTGCTTCCAATGAAAACATGGCTGCAGAATCGTTGAAAATGTCGCACAGCTGTTTTGGTGAATCCACTTTGTCCCGAACATAAGTACTTGAGTGACACAAGGTATTCAGCAAAGGTCGCAAAGTCATCAAAAACTTGCCTCATGGAAGTTGTCCAACCAATTCTGTTAGTGAACAGTGTTTGCATCAGCGAGATAACTGAGGATCTCAACATTTATTTTACTATAAATCGAATCAACACATTGTGGTTAATGTTTGAGGTATGAAGCGTGTCAATACTAAACTTGTACCAAAAGACCTGAAGCTATTGCAAAAACGGCTACTTGCCGAGTTGACAATAGAGATGATTGACAACGACGCCGAAGACTCCACATTCTTCGCACGTATAATTATGATACTGATATAGAGACGGTGGTTTATGAATGTGATGTCGAAACTGTAAAGCAACCGAGCAAATGGCGCTCCAAAAGTGAGACGAAAACGAAGAAACTAAAAATCATTGAAGGCGGGCTATAACCACACATAGGGAAAATTATTAAGCCTTAGCATACTTGAATTGCTGTAGTAAAGTTTGTATTAAAATAACCAAAAACGTGTTTTTGGTCCATCCTGGTCAAATTTGATCAGAGCGTACATTTTATATGGAAAGTTCTTGTTAGATAATGTACACATAAAAGTACATGCGGGAATAATACCCTCCCGTAAATAGCAAATAATAGGTAGGCAGTTAGGAATTATAAAGATATTCCTTTAGTAAATCAATTTTTTCCAGTGTTAAACGCTATTATTGTGCTGAAGCTATATAAGCAAATCAGATTTAAAATTATACTCAAACACTTATATTTACTCGTCCTTTAATTAACTCTGTTTGGCAAGCATTGGCCTTATCGGCATTTATTATATTAAACCAATCAACCACTTTCCGAATTCTATGCAGTGACAAAATCCCAGCCGCACATCTACACACAGACACACAGACATACACAAAGAGATAAAGAAATTAAATGTATTAAATTTCCACAAAAGACTTCACTTTAACCACCCTTTAAAGTACGACAATCATACGAGTATTTACCTTGCCAACGATGCCACCACCGCCACCAGCGCCACCACCACAGCGCCGAGCCGTAATTATAAGTGAACGATTTCAACAGGACAAATGGGCAAATAAACTTGTTTTAAATCGTGCATCGAGGACTTTTCAATTTATTTGCACTCAGCACAAAGGCAAATATACGCGTATAAATAAATGTGTGCATTAAATGCGACATGCCACAGTCATTTCACGCTCGCCGAACCCCCCTCCCGCCGTCCTCAACCCCCGGCCGACGACCGTCGACCAGCGGCAAGCGTACCAGTTGCTATTGCCACAATGCATTAACCCAGCCGAGCAATAGAATGTGCCGAGGTGGTGTGAAGGGGAGGTGAGCAACGGGATGGGGAGCGAATTGTGGACATTTTAAAAGCAGACAACACGAACGAAGTGTGAATGTGTGAGTAGCGCAAAGGAAATAAACACGCGAGCTGGCAGGCAAGTGAAAATAATATGTGTGCTTGTGTGTGTGTATATGAGTATGTAAGTGTGTGTGTGGCAATACGGCTGACAGTGAGTGCATAGAACGGGTAGGAGAGTAAGGCAGAGAGGGAGGGTGAGAGCACGTGCGACATTGGGGTTGAGCCAACGAGTGTATCCTTCAACGGAAATACCGTAACTGTGCACACTCAAAATTTCACCTCAGCAGATTTAAGTGCGGCCCACAAGCAGGCGAGCACTTTTCGTCACACACACACACTTACACTCGTGCAAACAAACACTTCTGTAAATACCGTGCTATATTTGCTTATAAATATATGTACGTGTGTGTGTGTGCATGGCATTTATTTATTTTTCTTTTATTCATTTTTATTTCTCTGCACATTATCCTTCAGTTGGCAGCGTAAAATCACCCTTCAGGCGGCAAAAATGCCAACAACAACAACAAGTGAATAGCAAGCCCGAGCAATCGACAGACCGTCTCGAATGCCATTCACGAGCGTCCGCACCGGCAATGGAGGTGCAAATGCAGCGCAGCCTTGGTTTCGGCATGTGAAATCGCGGGAGTCGAATGGGCGCGCAGGAGTCGCCAGCAGCACAACGCTGGTAGAAAATTGCCGAGCCAGCTCCTGTACGAAAATGAAAAGAGCGTGAGCTTTGGGCGAGTAGAGTCAAACATGCCGTACGACTGTATGGTAGGGAGAGCGCATAGTGTGCCACACACACACACACATATACGTCGTATACTTGTAGATATGTATAAATGTGTTTGGCAAAATTATGTCAGCAAGGACTAAAGCAGCAAAGGATAAGGGTTAAATGACACATACGAGTACGTATATACAGTATGTGTGGCAAACAGAGTGTCTGCCACTCTGAGCTGAGTGAAGGCGAATTCATGTGTATTGTTGTTGGTTTGGCAGCACTCGAAAAGGCAATTGCGGTAGAAACTATTACAGTTGTGTTAAATATGAGCTGTTTGGTGGTAACTTTTACGACATGCGAGTATAATTCATTAGCTGACAGTTATAATGCTAGTTATTTAACCTGAGAGAGCAATAATAATCCATCATTGATGGATCAAAAATTAGCATTCAGTTAGAAAAAACATTTAAATCAATATAATTTTAAAAATAAATGGCAAAAGTTAAATATTTTTGTTATTTCGAGCTTTTGGAATAACAAATTTCTTAGGAATCCCGAAAAACTATTATTGCAAGTCTTTGTTTGTAACCTGAAAGTGGTTAACTTTTATAGTTTTGTGTGGTAAATCACTCTATTTATTTATAACTTTTTACTGGTAGAACGTTGTTTTTTGATAAATTTAAAATCATATTGTAAGTCCCGAAATTTCGGGATTAAGTAATATTTTCCAAACACATGTGGTTTCGATGTTTCCTAAAATTGCCCTCCCTCCCAACTTTTCCGGTACTTGGTTTTTTAGTTTCGGGATCCCGAAATATTTTGTAAACAAATTGCAACTTAATGTTTGACAAAACTCAACGAAACATATATCTTGACTTCTCGGTTTCTAGGTAATAGATTTTCGGGATCCCGAAGTATTTTGCAAACACGTAGGTGTTCGATGTGGTGCATAATTTAAAATCCAAAAAAATCACGACTTTTCGGTTTTTAAGTAACTTAATTTCGGGATCCCGAAATATTTTTCTTAGCGCATGTGAATTTGATGTTTGAAAAAATTCGACGCCATAACCTACATCTTGACTTTTCGAGTTTTCAGTATTTAACTCTTGGGATCCGGGATGTTTCGCAAAATTTGAAATCAAATTTAACATCACGACTTTTCCGGTTTTCGCTAGTTATTTTAGGGGATCTTGAAACATTTTCCAAACACATGAGGGTTCGACGTTTCACAAAATTCAGAATCAAAATGAATTTCTGGGCTTTTCCAGTTCTCGGTATTTAATATTCAAATGGATCTCAAATGCTTTTTTTCGTAATTTCCTTTTTATTAATTCTACAAAAATACTGATTGTGATCTGCAGAATACATAGTAAAATTAATATCGTTCATATCTGTATCCGTTGTTGAAAGTTCAAATAGTTTCAGAAGTCTAATTTTGGCGTACTAGTTGCTAAAAGTCTGTCATATTGAGTTACTGAAACCTTGAAGTTTGCCTTTTCAAAGAATTTGGAGCTTTTTTATAGTCTAAATTGGTGGTAATATTAAAAAAGAGTAATGAAAGAGACAAAGAAAAAGTAATGGATTAGTCGATTACTTAAAATTAATTATTTCGAAAGCTTAGTTTTCATCAATTTTGAGTTCAAATTTTAACTTCCATGCTAAATTTCCCTACTGAGCACACTTCGGTGCTTTTCACCGTTACAACATGGCGTAACAGATTTCACAGACTTCAGCACACAAAGTGGGCGTCCAGCAAAAATCACAAGCTGCCGACGCGAGCCGAGCAAGGATGAAGCTTTCACATTACTGCCAACAGACGAATCAAACACTTTTACGTGGTATAAATGTGTGCCTTTCAGTTTGCGCCTCGGGTTTCGAGAGTGTGGGCCGTGTGCTGTGGCGGCTGTGTGCCTGTGTGCGATGTAAGTCGAAATGTGGGCGTGTCGCTATGCTGGGATTATTTGGCAAATATTTTCATATACACCTACTTATTAGACACATTTGCGTTCGTGTGTGTGTGTGTCCCTTGACAACGTAGAAATTTATGTCAACGAGCAGCAATAATGCCATGGTGGTTGTTGTAACGTTAGAGTTCAGTTAGCTTTGAAGTAATTCGGGAAAGCTTGTTGCTTTGCCTGTGTGTTGGTGATTGCTCCTTCAATTGATTTTCGCTTCACCACGTGCTTTGTGCCTCAAATGTTTGTTTGCTCTTTCGGTTAATTAGATTTTCTTAGTTAAGTTGTGAACTTTGTACGAATTTCAGCTCGGATATTGGTGGAAGTTATTAGAAGTTTATTAAATAACTTTATTGGGTGTTAGAATGCGTTGAGGGGTTGAAGAAACTATGGTTTGGTTTAATGTCTCAGGTGGTATGTTGGTGCGTTATTTAAGAGTGTTCCCTTATAGTATTACAAACATTGGACTGAGTTCCCATTCCTGAAAAGCTCCCGATCTAATAACATCGGTTTTGGAACAAAGTTTGTGAGCTTACATCAGTTAGAGAATATAAGTTAGGGAAGATATACCACATATTTATGGCTGAGAGACGGTTTTCGTCACAATGTATGCAACTACTTGGAGTTCTTTAGAGGAGGACGAGAGACCTTATGATAGGTTGGCCTCCCGTCATGTAGGAACTATAATCTCTGACATTTTTTGGTACGGACCTTAATATTTCTTGGTCAATATCCACGTTTTTTAGAACTCTGGGATCAAGAATTTTTTAGGACAAATTTTCGTTAGGTTCTGAAGGTCGCTGACGATAGTTAAACACAGTCCGATTGAAAAGGTTTTAAGCGGATGAAGAGTTCAAGAACAAATCTAGTCGACTACACGTAGGTTTGGTAGACGCAGCAAGAATATTTTAACATCATAGATAAATGGTAAGAGTAGTAGTAAATGAGGATACTATACAAAACTCACACCGGGTTGAGATATTATTACGTCGTATAATTTCGTTCAAATTCTTGCATGTCTCGTTTATCTTCTCCTTTTATTCCACTTGCCAGAAGAGAGTAAGAGTCACCACCTGACAAAAACAACGCACATCAAATGTTAGTAGTATAATATGTAAAATAGTTTTCATGCAAAAGTTAACAAGGAATATTTTCCGAAGAAAGAAAACAAAAAATACAAATAAAAGAATGAGAGGCGCGCCGTAAGAGCCTATAAAGCGAACAGCAACTGTAAAACATTGCACTTGGCGAACATATACAATAGAGCAGCGAGACGAAGACGAAACACTAAGCAAACTGGAAGGCAACACGACCATTACTCGGCGCACACACACACTCGTAGACAAAGGCCTGCTTTAAAGCGAACGCTGAATGCAGACGGGCAGATGAGGCCGACAGACAGTGCTGTTGACTGTGTGGCAAAGCGGATCGTAAACGCCGAGGCACAATAGGCAAGGCATATAAAGATGCCGAAGACGTGGAAGTGGGGCAAGCTGACGAACCTAACGATGAACATTAAGGTGAAATGTTGGCAACTAGAACGCATATTTGAGGCGAAGAAGCTCTCAGTAGATGGACGCGGGTGTGGAAATGTGGCAACGTAGACAAATTAGGGGAGATGAAGTGGGCTAGTGCATAAATGTATGCATTTGCGGCAACGAGACAGTCGACGGAAACTGTGTGTAAACATGTACAAACATACAGTAAAAGTTGTCTATATGTGCAAGCATCTATGTTTGTGTATCTATGTAGTTTTGTCGGTAAGTGTTTGTCCAAACGAAATGTCAAGAAGGAAAATTATTAAAGCGTACCTTGACGCTGCCTGGGTAAGGGCACTCACGGCAAGCAGCGAAGCATTGTTCAGAAGCAGCGTGTAACGGGAAAATAAAAATAAATTGGAGGAATACTGTATATAAAGCAGTAAAAATAAATTCAGCAAATATAATATAGCTGCTGCTAACTGTATAAAACCAATCGAGCACAGAGGCATATATACTTATGAATGTACAACAAGCAGTTTGCAATGGTAGTGGGCACAGTGTGTACAAAGGTGCTAAAATTGCTGTAAAAAAATTATTATAATTTTTATTACATTCTTTTAAATACTTGATCAGAATGAAATATAAAATACTTTTTTTTAACGATTTCGAGAATTTTCTAAATCTTTTTAAAATAAATTTTTTATTATATATTGCAATTGTAAATAAATAATGCTCAAAAAACGGTTAATTGAACTCCATTTGACATAAATAAACTGAAATTCTATCATGTCCTACATGCCACGTGATCCTGTTTTTAACAGAAGACAATCCGGTAGTTAATCGAAATTTTGACTACAATTTAATGGATTCAATGTGCTTCTACATGCAATGTGATTTTCAAAGAAAAATCGCAAATTACTTGCATTAATATAACTCTTGGGTAATAAGAGAGGAATCTATGTTCTACGCGCCGGAAGCTTCAGGTGCTTAGTTGGGAAGTTGCATCCATTTTATAAACCAGACCTGCCACCAAGCATTCACTTCTCACCGTCTTCCGTCAATGGTGAATGATTTTGCTGAAGAAAATTTCGCTTTAAAAAAGCTTTCATAGAATCTTCCAGCTTTTAACAATAGTGCTTAGGGTTGTTATGAAGTCACCCTATAAAAATACCTTGAAAAAAGTCTTTTCCTATTTCTAATCTAACTTCAACTTAATTTTTTTATATTTATTATGAGCTTTAATGAACCAAATATGTACCATTTTAGTCGACCACTTTTTGCCATTATTAAGCTAGAAAGCAAACCGTTTTGAACCAGAGCTTTTCTAGTTTCTCGGAGAGAAACTGCGACAACTAATTTTCACAGGCTTTACTTGAAGCCAACTTTACTTTATTAAGGGAGTTCTGTATTGACCGAAGCAATTGGTAGTCCCATGGTACAAGATCAGGGCTCTATGGTGGATGCTTCGAAGCTTCACAAACAAGTTCTCCCAGTTTTTTCCGAGTCATCAAAGATGTGTGTAGTCTAGCGTTTTTTCTTAATGGAAGACGAAACCCTTTTTGTTGATCAGTTCTGGCCGTTTTTTTTCGATTGCTTGCTACAATATGATCAGTTGTTCACAGGAAAATGTAGAATCAATCGTTCGACAAGGTTAGAGCAGATTGTAGTGGATGATTCCTTACCAATCCAACCAAACTTTCAGTACAACCTTTCTAGACGACAATCTTGGCTTTGCAACCATTTGTAGAGGTCCCCCGTGCTTGGACCATGATCTTTTTCGCACATTATTGTCGTATTTGGTCCATTTTTCGTCTCGTGTTACCATACGCGTCAGAGATTGTTCGGTTTCATTTCGTTTCAACAAAGAATCTCAGATATTAAATTTTTCACAGACAATTCATGAGCTACCCACAGATCGAACCTATTTATTTGAAAAGAAACTACAGCTGATCTCCAGGAGCTCCTCTCAAAAACAACGTTTTGCGATGACCACTATATCTCTGAACTAGATCCTGTAAAATTAAAAAGCCTAACAGATTTCGTTAAATTAATGTGAATTCTAGTAATTAATCGAAGGAATGAGCAAAATAAATTTTTTGGACAAAATGGCGGGAACGATAAGAATTTTTCTGTGTGTATTCTTAACTATATGTATATAAAAAAATAAATAAATTAAAAAAAAAATTGATTGTTATTGATTTAAAAAAAAATTATATAAACCCCTTAAGCATCAAAATAGCGCTACAATTATTTGCTTGCAAACACCGTGCACCTACTGTTTCCCTAGAAGGAGCAAAAAACTAACTTGAAAAATTAGTTTGAAAGCAGCAATAGTTATGGTATGAAAGGGTGGCAAAAATGATATGGTATAAGCGTAGAAAAAACGAAGTAACGGACTCAAGATGTAGTAAAACACTATACGCAGCAACTAGAAAAATGCTTTGAGAAATTAAAATAAAATTAAAAAAATATGAAAACATACATAAAAAGAAAAAAATACTAAAGTAAAGCTGTGGTAGTGTGCACAAGCAGTTGCAATAAAAATTGCACGCAAAGATTGTGTGTGTGGTCGCTCGGTGGGGCTTGCCACATAAAGCCCGCACAAGAAGCTGTAGAAATGCATATACGTTATGTACATATGTATAGCAGATATTTTATAAATTTTTTACAACTTTCTTTCTAACTGAATTTTCGCTGCCTTATTTGTCTCTGTTTTGCCAACTCTAAATTTTGCTTATATTTTGTTTTATTTTTTTTGCCGTTATTTGCCAAAGCACATTTCACATTTTCAGCATTAACATACACAGCTGTTGTTGTAGTTGCCGTTATGCCGCTTTTTTGTGGCATTTTTATGCTACGCTGGCACAACTTGCGAAACACACACAAACACATGCAAAGCGACAGGCAGCGATGACACTAAAAGGAAGCAAAAATAGGCAAACAGCAGCGCATAATCTTAGTTACGTATACGGCGTGGTGTACGAGCTTCGCTGTTTGATATACATTTGGATGTATGCCCCGCTAGTGGTGCTCAAGTGTCTGTTTGTGCGTGTGTCTATCTGACGTAGCGAGTTGAAGGATGCCTCATTGATGCGCTGCTGGCTGGGTATGGGGAGCGGAGAGGCTGCGGGGTTCGGGTTTATCATGGCTTAACACTCACAATGATTTTATTTCCCCGCTACAATGGCTGAGGAAAATATGTTGCCGCTGTTGCATATCGGAGGTTCGTTGGCGGGTCGGCGGGTTTGCGAGCGGCAGTTGTAGCTTTTCTCAAAAGCGATTTTCAGCTTTTATTTTGCTCTTTCAGCTACTTTCTGCTGTAACTTTTGCTGCTGCTTTGCATATTTTATTTTTTATTTATACGCTTTTTATTTTATTTTTTTCATTTTGCATCTTTTTTTGCCACTTTTATTAATTTTTTGCTTCCACCGCACGCCTGACTTTCATTACTCGCACACGAACACACGCACACACAGTCGCGCGAGCACTTTGCACGCCAGCTCACATAACGGCATATGGCGGTAAAATGTATAAATGTAGAAGATATGTATTAATGTAGGTAAGTTTCGCTTTTATAATTTCTTTGCTGCCTCTTTGCCACGCCGCCTTGCCCCACCGCCAATCCCTGCTGCCGCCATCGACTGCCATTTCTGCCATTACTGTTGCAGTGTGCTCGTGGCTGTGGGGAGAAATTCTTTGAAATATAAATAAAAATTATGCAAAATGTCGAAGCGCAAAGGTGGAGTGCTGCCAGGCAAGCACGCCGACAGGCGGACTGACTTAATGACGCGCTGACGCCCTGACTTGCCACACACACTTTATTCCCCAGTGGCAGGGGGCGTCAACATTGCAGGTGGCTTTGGCGCACTGTGTGTTGAGTTTGGCGTGCTTGAGAGGGTATGTGAATGTATGTGTGTGTTTGTTGGTTTGTGCACGAACAGGCGCATCAACTTGGTCCTTCTGTTGCGCTCTTAAATAATCCAAAAGCGGCATTTTAAGTGTATTTAGTATATTTATGGAAATGTGGTTGAAAAATTTCGTTAGAGTAATAGTATATTTAATAAATAATTTTGTTAATTATACAGTGGTGGTGTAACGAAAATTCTTGGGTAGGGAAATTGATTTTCTAAGCTGAATATAAATTTTAAATAATTTAATTCTTGCAGAAAAATTGTCTTGGTCAATTTGGCTAATTTCAAAAGGTCATTGCCTTCATTTAGGCACAAGTGATATTAAAATTAGAATAAAGTGTTCGTAACAACAATTCATTGCCTTCGGAATTCAATGAACTAAATTTATGTTGGAAGAAGATATCTAAAATTTCTAGTTTAATACAATATGGACTTAGATGGGCAATGAAATTTTTTGTAGTCCAGTCGGAGTCCGAAGTGCAGTATTCTGACAAAACTGAAGCTTCCTCGTCTGCGTTCCACTACATCCATGCGAGCATATTGGTGCGGCGCCGTTGAGGACTGGCCGACCGATTGACTTTTAAATTGCCAACATCGTTTCTTTGTCCTCTCCCCATGTGCTGCCGGCTAGGGATTTGAGAATTTGTTTGCTGTTCTGTACTTTGGCGATAATAGCGGTCATATGAGGAGTGAAGGACTACAGATCTTAAGATTATAGGCAGTCGGAATTTTGACGCCATCGACTGCAATATTAAGTTCCAGTCCGTACTCCTTCATCCAGTTTGAAAATATGTTTGCTTTGTGTTTAGTGAGGGAAAGTTTAAAGTTCCGTGCAGAGAAAAAGCAAGAAAGCTCGGAGAGATAGCTGCTTAACTTTGAAAAAGTCGATTCCATTGGCCGACGTCAATATCGCCGTGCGAGGTTATGGAAACTTCCGCTGGTGGCTATTTGAGTCTCGAGATATAGAAGTTAAGCAAGAGCGGTGAGGGGACACCTCCCTGCGGAACCCCTTGTATAATTCTTCACAGTTATGAATTTTTTCCTTAAAATAGTACAAATGATTGGCGGCTGCTCGAGTAGTTCACAGTCCACCTCATCAGTCCTTAAGAGAGCGTAGTTTTTTCGATGTCCTGCAGAAACATTGTGTGACTGGCTCAAAGATATCGCCAGCCTTTTTCACTATTAAAATTGTTTTGTAAAAAGCCCTACTAACAGTTAGTGGCCTTAGGCGATGCCGGATGAATGAGAACACTCCAGCTTTCAGGTTAATCGATTTACTACTCGCCGGTGAAACCACTTAATTTGAGAGATTAGGTGGAGAAGGACCTAGCTGGTTCTACTAGCTTGGCGGCTTCAATTGTCGCCAAATAGTGAATAAAAGACACGACTAGAGGAAGAAGAAAGCAGACAATTTGGATATAATAAATAAAAGAGACATGGAGAGAGAGAGATTTTATCCGTAAACATTAATATCAATTGAGCTTCTCAGAACACTTTTAATCGATGAAAGGTATTTATCAGAGCATCATACTCACTCAATCTGAACTAAGTCGTAGCTTCTCTAGATAACTAACAAAATATCAGAGGCTTCATAAACCAATTATATTAGATTTCATGAATTTTTTATTTTTCCTTCTGATAAAAAAAATATATACAAATACCTAAAGTCCTTTCTGCAGCCTTTTATCGGCTTTTGCACAGCTTGTCTTAACAGCGCTACTTCGGCTCTCACACCGCCGAAGACTAGACTTTAATCCGACAAGCTGTTTGTCGAGACGGCAGGCGCCGCCACACAGACGCTTCACCGCAATTTCTTCAAATAAATATAAGTAGAATAAATACACACTTGCAGGCCCCACAACCCGCACACACACACACATTCGCATGCACCCAGACCCACACTGCCGAGAAGTGGTGACGACAAAAAATATTGCGCGCTCGAACAAATGAACAAATGAAATGAAGAAATGAAAATGAGAAAGGAAACGATGGCTGCATACAAAGTAACCCGAAAAGACGAATGGCACACACAAAGATGCGCGTAATAAGGAGACGATGTATGACGTATGTGTGTGTGTGTGTGTATGTGTGTGGGGGCAATGCAAAAGCCATAACAATAAAAGCGAAAAAGCGCAACTTTTTCCTGCCACTTTCTCCCCTCCACCCACTATCCGCTATCCACACCCGTACATATTTATATATTTAAGCATATCCTGCGCTAACAATGACACTAACATTAACAACAACAATGGCGGCTACAACAACAGCGTCAGCAACAACAATGGCATTACAGGCGCGCAACAATGGCAATAAGTGAGTGAGTGTAAGTGTGCAACAAAGAAACGCCAGCAAGAAATAAATGAACAGGGCAGAGCAAAAGTACACAGACGCGGGGAGTGAGTGCGTTTATGGGCCGGAGAGGATGGGCCGAGGTGTATTCTGCTGTGTCGGGATGTTTCGGTTCAAATTGTTATAAGAATGCGGGTAAAAGATTGCGAAAAAAGGCTGCGTAAAAAGTTCTATAAAACCGTTATTATGTAAAAGCAACAAAAAAAAAAAAAAAACAAGAAAATAAAAAGGAACTTTCGTAAGATGAAAGGAAGCAGTTTCTTGGTAAAGAAATAACAATAAATCTTTTAGCGTTAAAAATTGGGATCCATATGTTTGTGCACCCGGAGATAGTGGCGTGTGTGTGTGCGTTTGTATCGTAGGGACAAAGCTGGGTATAAATAAAGCGCTCCAAAGTACCAAATTAAGGATATTTTTACACATTTACTTAAGTACGTGCATATGTATGTATGGCTGTATGTGTGTGAATACAAAATTTGTATAAAGACAACTCAAGGAAAAAGTTCTGTTTGGGACTGCGCACACAACTGTAGAGGTCCCTCTTGCTATGAAAATAATTTTTCTGAATTCACACTAATTTACGGTGTTTCATGGTGGTGATTCTGATACCAATACACTCGAAAAAATATGGACTGAACAAACAAAAGTAATGAGTTCTTAGACTATTCCTATACAGGGGTTGGCTTTTATACTGCGAGATTTGAGAACAAAAAAAATACAATCGAAACTTGTTTTGTTGTTTTCAGAATATTATCTATTAAGATCTATACACCCTTGCATCTGGTTGAAGCAATTATCGAAGCACTTTTGACACTCTGATAGATTTATCTTCAAAGAATGCCTGCAGAGCTCATAAACCGCATCTTCAGGTGTCGAAAAATGTTGACTTCTTAGTTTATATTTTCTTATGAGAATAAAAATAAGTAATTTGGTTCTAAGTCAAAACTATATGGGGGATGACTCTTCAAATTGATGTTTGAGTGCTCAAAACTGCAGTTGTGTGAGAGCTCGCATTGTTGTGGTGCAGAGTGATCCGTCTTCGGCGGTTGGTTTTCCTGATTTTTTTAAAGACAACTGGCAAGAAATTCATTCAGAATTTACTTATCTTCGTTGCTTTAGTAGTATGGATACAACATGTCCAGTATTTCCAAAATAAAAAAACATGAAACGATTTGCTTGGAAGTGCTTGGTGCCTGAACAACTTTTTCTAGATTCGGCTCATCCTGAAATACTTCAAAAATCGACTGCAGTTTAATTTTGAGCTTATATGTATAAGTCCACTATTCAGCATCCATCACATTATCATAGACGTGTTCCGAATCATTGCTGTCATATTTTGTTAATATTTCTCTAGAACAATCGACACGATTCTGTTTTTGAGCGATTGACAAATTATGTGGGATCAAATGTGATTTTGAAAGAACTTCACGAAATTCGTCTGCAGTGATTTACGACCTCGATTGAATTCAGCATACCATCGAAAAACACTGGTCTTCGATAGAGCTTCATCGCCAAAAATTGCATAAAGTTCACAGATGCACTGCTACTAAAATAATTCACGTCAGAAGTTGACAAAAAAATCGCGCTATAATGTTAGCGATATAATTTTAATTTTTTGCAGATATGAATATTTTAAGATACTGTAAACAACACAAATAAAAACTTTTTGAGTTTGTATAACATCATAAATGTTAATGACATCACTGCATTATGTTTCCATGACAAATATAAGTTCTAAAGACAGCTCTCAACAACCTAAAGTTCATAGTTCTTAGCCTTGGCCCGATCGAAACTCCCGACGAACACCTTATCATTGGCAATCTCCAAAAAGAAGTAAAAATTGATTAGAGCTCCACCTAGCTGTAGCTTTAAATAAAAATGGTCTCGTCCTATATGAGCATACCATAGTTCAGTTGAAGCTTTGAAGAAAATTCTGGCATTTTCGGAGGCCCAATTCGGGAGAAGTTCAGGTCCATAAGCACTCGCAATAGACTAGGAGGAAGAAATGGCTTTGACAGAAGAATAAAATGAGCACAGAAACAAAGTACTTTAGACATTTAAAGCCTCCAAATGGATTTCAATGTTCTTCCTGAAATGTTAACCACAAACCTTCCACGAAGTGAGTTAATTTGTCGAATAAATGACATAACACATTATATACACATTATACAACCTGCAAATTTCACAAAGCGTAAAGTGTATGCCATCTGATACCCCTCCTGCTCCATTGGCGCATAGCAATCACGGTATATTTCTAAGCACCGTTACGCAGCTCAGTATCGGCGCCGACATTGCGTGTCAAATGGCTGTCAAAGTTGAGAGCTGCTGTCGCGCCAACGTCACACACGAACGCGATTCGCTGCCTAACAACCAGGCGATCAGAAATGCGGCGACAGTGTGGCAATAAGTATTCCCAATTAAACGTGTTACAAACAACAGTTGAAATATACAAACAGCTATAAATAAACGCACAAAGCCAAATTCGATTGTTGCTACAGAGTCAATGCATATCGCTTGCTGTGGCAAGTCGAGCGCACTGTTGTTGCCACCCAACTAACGCAGCCATTCGCACAGCCTTGTTGCTGCAACACCTGCAGCTGAGAACCTGCTCATTGCGGCCGCACAGCTACAAGTGTGACTATCACTGCGGCGACGCTCATCTACAAGCACAACAACAACAAGCAACACAGGCAGCGCACATTCGTTTAAGCAGCATTAACGCTAACTCGAAATCGCGGCGAATTTTACGCGCCACAACAGCAACAACAACAACGCCTGCCGCCACCCATTCAAGCACGTTGGAAAAATTATTCCACGCGGAGTAAACGTTCAACTGGACTTGGTTGGCAGCAGAAAGGTGGTGGACAATTGCGCCGCCTGGTCGAATTTATGTGCGTTTGTATGTATGTTCGCGGCTTGTCGACGATATCGTTTTGTTTTCTATGCGTACGAAGGTGTGTTTGTAGGAGCACTGGTGGAGCTATGGAAATCCATACCCGCTAATGGCTTCTTTAACGTTGCTGCCCTCCACACTCGGCTGCGCTCTGGCAATAGTTTCGATTTCTTCTATCCTCTCTGCGCTCACACGCAGCGCTGCGCTGGCGAAGTTCGGAGTGTGGGCTATCGCTGTGCTAATATTTCTGTGCTCTTGGTTCACGAGTAGCAACAACTGCAGGGCCGGTGAGTAAAATGTGTCGAAAAATAATTTGAAAGCTTTGAAATTATTTTGTTGATAAATATCGGGAATATATATATATATATATATAAAGTTCTTGCAAACGGCGGGTTTTCGAGCAATTACATTAACTATATTAATACTAAATTTTACATATATGTGTATATATAAGTATTATATATAGCTCATAATTTCGTATTTAACAATTTCGAATGAGTGACCCAAAAAATCATCATAATAGTAATAAGTATAATAGTACAAAACAATGAGTAAAAAGATTATGGTAATAGAATTAACATAAATAACAATAACGGTAATTATAATAAAACATAAAGCCCATAAAATTTACAAAACATCCTTTATATGCCAGAAAAACTTTTATTGAATAGCGGACATCCATACAGAATAAAGCACTTCTGTACCCCCATTTGGCATGCGTACACAAACGTTTATGTACATAAGTAGTAATATAATTTCCTATACATAACGAATATAGGCCCGACTCTCTTTAGTCTTCTCTCAGCACAGTTCCATTTAATCAAATTTTATGTCACATATAATTGGCGCCATTGTGGTTAGGGTGGAAATAAGCAACACCGTATTTAACACACTCCCAAAAGCCCGCAGTGACTCCGCATATTGTGTACACCAACAATATTTACTTTTGTTTGTAATGTAAATAGAAACGACATTTAACGATTTTTGCTAATAATGAAAGGCGACGATATTTACTCAACCAATTGACTAGCGAAGAGGAGGGTATGTGCCAGGGGTTCGAATTACACACTAGAAAATATAGTGGAAATTTGTTAAAGGAACTGGAAACACGACTAGTTAGTTCTGGTTCCGATAGCATTTCTCCAATAAGTTTTTATGTTTTTACGTTCCACTAGAAAATCGAAATTGTTCTACGTCGTTAATTATTTTTTAATTTTTCTACGTCCTTTTTGCGATTTTTGCCCAAAAGTAGGCAATATTTTATGTAAGTACCAGTTTTGATTGCCTACACTTAGGCTAATAGTTGAATAATAGTTATGTCGCCATAATTTTGAGACCTTAGCCATAGTCCTAAGAACTTTCCTCTTCGAAAATGTTGCACGTATTGGAGTCTAATCTAACTCTGAAGCTTTTAGAACTTTTGATTGTTCTATGGAATCAAAAAAAATTACATACTAATCTTATAATGGTCTTAAGTTCCTCCACAGGAAATTGATCTTTTTGGGATTTTTGGGTATAAACAATATATCCTATAATGAAGGAGGGGTTATATACCATAGTAAGTGAATTAATAACCAAGTTTATGATTGATTTATAGTCTTCAAACTGTGTTAAGTATTACATCGTATAAAATTTCTAGTATAATCTATAAATTTTGATAATCGAAATGGTTTCCAAATATTTATAATTACATGAAAAATGGTGGAAAGTTAGCTTAAAAAAATTAAGAAAATAAACCTTATTAATTGTATTGTTAATCACATTAGTTCTACTAGAGAGGGAGAGTAAAAAGCTTCTGCTTATCTTTTAATCGAAGACCCCTTCCAAAGCATACATATTTCAATTGTTTTTTTTTTTACGAAAGAAGTCATATGAACCAATGAACTTAACGTATTAACTACATTAATTTCATATCAATATTACCAACCCAGCACTACTGGCATGTTAAAACAATTAAACATCGTCCAGCACACAGCGAAGAAAATATAGTAGCTGTAGCAAAAATTCGGACTGAACGAAGATCCCACGTCTTCGAGGCAAATTTTGTTCAGCAAAAAATAACGATTTGGTATGGTTTGTTGGCCGGTAGAAAAATCGGTCCACATTACTTCAAAAATGATTCCGGTGAGAACGTACCGTCAATGGGGACGGTTATCGCGCCATGACAACCGACTATTTGATGCCTGAAATTGAAGCTCGTGATCTCGGCGACATTTGGTTTCAACCACAAGGCACCATTTCCCACACATCGTATCAATAAAGGGAGAACACTTCGGTGAGAAGATAATTTGATGTTTTAAACTTTTCGATAGACCACCAAGATGGTGTGATATCACACCGTTAAATCTATTCCTCTAGGAATATGTAAAGTCTAAAGTCTATGCGGACAATCCCGCTTTGTTTCAGGACTTGGAGCAAAACATCAAGCCTTTCATTCGCCAGTTACAAAAAATGTGCTTTCGAACAATAATAAATATTCCGCATTGAATTTGAAGTTTCTGTGGTTTTTCTTTGAAACAGAGAATCTGGAAATGGATCACCCTTCAATCGTACTTCTAAAAACTTGGAAAATCTTGGAAAAGGTTGCAATTATCATTCAATAAAAATAATTTCCTTACCAGAATATCGGTCGATATTTCCATGCGGGAAATTTTGTCGCCTTAAAAACCGTTGGCTTGAACCGGTTTTAGACCTACACTCTCTTAGGCAAAGTTGCTCAGAATGATCCGTAGAACATTTTTTTCGTTTTTCTGGATCTTAAGAAATTTTAAATTTTTAAGACAAAATTGAAAATTTTATTTTTAAATGTAAAATCGTAACTGAGATTTAAAATTTTAACTTTTAATGCAAACACAGAATAAAAATTGATAATATAAGTTTGTTAAAATTTAGAATTGAAACAATTTTTAAATTAGAATCTTCGAATCCCATTATTTATTTTTTCAAAATATCGTGATTTAATTTTTTTGAAACCAGTATTTGGGATTCAATAATTTAAAACAAATTTGTGAAAAAACCTATTTTCGCTCAGAAAATAATTGCAAACTAAATTTTCAACCACTCAACGGGTTAATTCCTCTTTAATTTCTCCTGAAACTTCAATACACTTCATTGTTGTTGTTATTATTTAACGTGCCTCCATGCTACAAGTGAAATTATATGTATACAATGGAGTTTATAAATATTATTTAACACTCCCTGAAGGGCGTAAATATCCAAGCCATAACCAAGCCATACCCAAAATAAGTCCAAGCAGAAAAAACGAGAAAATCAAAGGAAAAGAAAACAAAAAAATCCGAAACAAGGCAAAGCTATTCAACTTGCCACACCAACTATGACACACAGTCTGTCTGTCGCCCCCACACACGCATATGACGACACTCAGCTAGTCTACATTTCATTTGTGCAGCAGTAAGCTGTTGTTGTTATTAGTTTGTAAACCAAAAAAAAAAAGAAAAATTAAACTTCAGCTCGCATACGCAATGCTCATAAACTTATTCCCACTTACATACAAATACACAAAAACATTGTTGTGTGCGCGCGTGTGTATATGTGGTGCTTGGCCGGCGTCACATGATTTTCACAGTTACGTCCTTTTACGGGCCAACAACAATGCCACACCGAGCCAGCAGTCACTTGTGGCCAACACAGTTGCCAGTTGCAGCAATTTACTACTGTACGCGCCATTCTTGCCATTGTTGTTGCTGTTCTTGCTTTTGGTTGTTGTTGTAACTAACAGCGTAATGTTTCAACACAGGAAGCTACCACTCAGTGCTGCTGTTCCGAATTGAATTATACGCAAACCCAAACTTTTCGCTTTCGCTCGACGCCCAGCCGGCCGCTGCGTCAGCCGATGAGGCAGCCGGTGTGTGGCGCCGTCGGTGGGTCTGACAGCCAGCAAGCAGGCAACAATGGCCAACAAACGCAAACGGATAATAACAAACACACTGTGTCAAGCTTACTTATATATCCTTGGACAGGTGTGTGTGTGTGTGTGTGCGAGCAGACATTTGCGTTGTAAAAGCAGAGCAAAACCTAAACAATGAAAAGAGCTTACTTAACTTTCCACAACAGGCTCAACCTACTCCCCACCCATGCAAACAGCGCGCTGTCTGCTTGCGCATTTACGTTACAGCTACTACATTGTTGCTGTTGTTGTTGTTATGTCGTTTTTTGTGTCCGATTTGCTTTTTTGTATGTCTTCGCCCGCTTGCCGGCGCGTCCTCGGCATTTACTGGTAAAAGTAAACTACGAGTTGTTGCTGTATATGTGCGTGTATAGTTATATGTGTGTATGTACACCGTATATATGTGTGTGTATGTGTTTGTTTGTTGTAAAAATATCCGTATAGCGATATCCTTTGCATGCTGTCAACCGCACACAGCACTCAGTGCCCGAGCATTCACGGCAATCAGTCAGCCACCCATTAAGACCCTTCTCACTTTGGTTTCATGACCGTTGACTGCCCGCTCAGCCGGTTCACTAGCTTTGCTGCGCCACCCGATAGTGTTCGCCAACCCATCGCTAACTGTATTCCTTTACACTCACACTCAGCAAGCTCTCCTCCCGCCACACGTAGCAATCGTTTGTTGGCCATTTCACTCGTTTGCGCGTCCTTTCTCGTGCAGTTACACCACCCTCTCACTGCCCCGCTTCCAGTCGTTCGGTTTTTTGTCGTTTGTCTGCTACTTTCCGCTTGATTTTTGCATTCCATACGTTTTTTCATGCTGTCGCTGTCGCCTTGGCCGGCGTGTTGTGCTGGCATGTTGCTGGTGGGATTTGCCGTCTTAGCGCCGCGTCGCTTCGTCGCTTCGTCGATTTGTCGACGACTACAGACAAAGTCCTATTGCATGTTTGTGTGTATATGTGTGTAACAATGTTGGTTAATTTTTTTTCCGTTAGTGTTGCTTTTGCTGGTCGGCTTGCTGGGCAGGCTATGTGGAGCGTAGGGCGGAAGGAGTGCTGGCTCATAGATTTAGTTGTTGGTTGTGTAAATAGCGTGGAAAAGTGTAATACAGCCCCTAAAAACAAACTTTGGGTAGTTAAATTGCACGTTGCAGCGTGTTTGTGTGCATAAGTTTGACGTATTGAAATGTAATCATGTCACAGAGTTGGTTCTTCAGATATTCGCACAGTGTTTAAGTGTGCGCAAATTAGAGTAGCAGTTGGTTTAACAAAACGTAATAAAAAAATTTAATAATTTAATTAAAGGGCAGTTGTTAATTATTTAATTTAATTTAATTAATTAATTAATTTTTTTATTATTTTTTATTAAATTAAATTATATAAGTATGTAATTTAATTAATTAGTTTAAATTAATTAATTAAATTTTTTATGCACTTTTTATTACAAAACCTCGAAAAAATCCTAATACATTTTCTCGATTCGAAGAATGTTGCCTACATTGAAAGCATTGCTTAAAATACAAATTGATCCAATGCCCAGGCAGATAGCAATTGTAGAACATATTTTTAGAAGTTGTTCTCCCAACAATCATGACTGCAAAAAGCGTGAGAAAGGGAGAATTGGTGAGCTTGCCATTACGCTCTACTAAACAGTTATCCATTTCTGAGCGAACCATTGTATAGGCGTTTTCTACGATACGTTTCTGTGGTACGTTAAAAGTCCAAAACACTTATTAAAGTTTGAAAATCAGAAATGTGGATATGAAGAAAATGTTGAAAAGAAGAGTTACTCATAATTATTATTATTATTATAAGTTTTTACGATATATTGTGACTTGGATACATTTGAACTAATTGTCGAAGCACTTTTGACATTTTGATAGAGGTATCTTTAAAAATATGCATCTTCAGGTGTCGAAAAACGTTGACCTCTCAGATATTTTTTTCTTAAGGGAATAAAAATAATTCTTTTGGTGCCAAGTCAGGACTATATAGTGATTCACACATCAACTCATTGATGAGTGTGCTGGAAAAGGCAGTTGTTTCAGTCGATATGTGGGAGCTCGCATTCTTGAAAGACAACAGGCAAATAACTGGTTGTGTATCAACAGATTTACTGTTCTGTGTTGTTCTGAAGTTGTGGTTGTGACATGTTTAGTTTTTCCAAAAAACAGGCAACCATTTGCTTGGCATTACTTCGTGAGCGAACAATTTTTGTTGGATTCGACTTACCTTGAAACACCCATACACTTAACTGCTGTTTACTTTCGAGCTTATATGCATAAATTCACGATTCAGCATCCATCGCGATGTCGAAGATGTGTTTCAAAGCATCGCTAAAGGTTTTGTTAACATTTCTCTCGATCAATCTACATGAGCCTTTTTTTGAATTATTGTCAAATTTTGTGGTATCCAACGTGAAGGGGTTTTTTTCACAGTGAAGCGTTTATGCAATATGTGCAGGTCCCGCTAATTCCTATAGTTGTCTCAATCTCACCATAGGTCACATGGCGATCTTGCACGATTAGTTTGCGCTTAACTTAAATAGTTTCCGGAACAAGAACTGATCTTGGATGACTTTCTCGAAATTCTTCTTTGACTGATTTTACGACCTCGATTATGCTGAATTCATCGAAAAATACTAGTCTTCGATGCATTGTTGTCAAAAATAATCGCGTTTAAATGTTGATTTAATTCCACTTTTTGAACGAAATGCATATTTTAAAAGACTGTATACAACACAAATAATCAAAACGTGCTGAGTATGTATAACAACAAAAATGTCAAACGTCACGGTAAAGTTGTGAGTTGCCATATTTCTGCACTAGCGTTACCAAATCCCGAAATATTAAGACAACCAACGTTGAGGCTTAGAAAAAAATTGTAAGAGAGATGTTTTGTGGAAAATTCTAGTGAATAAAAATTTTATGGAGGAGATAATATATCAGATAATAGATACTGTAATATGAAATTTTCTGTCCACTAATAAGACAAAATTGGAAAACTGTAAAGCGTAAGACCTTCATATTAATCTGAAGTGTTTTTTCTGGGAGTGAATAACCAATTTATTAGAGCACAAATTGAAGAATTTACAATCCATTCTTTGACCAACCCTAATATTTATATATGAGTAACAAATGCATAGTTCCACTCATGTACCCGTACACATTAAACATACAATATCAAAACTAATTACTGACATAACCAAATTCATCTAGTGTTTTCGAATCCTGATAATCTTCCAAAATATAGTAAACATTTAGGTTGAACTTGTTCCTTAGCAAACAATGTCCGATCTAAAGGTATATTTCTTAACTAAAAATTCTCCTAAAATCAAGCAATTTTTAAAGCTTGGATGCATAATTTATGTGAAACAGAGAAGGTTCCGAATGCGTCCTGGATATATGGATTGAAAATAAATTATATTTTGTACAAAAATTGATTCTCTTATAAAATTTGACTTTAAGACTTCATATAAAAATTCACGGATTTTTTTTTTCAGAAATCCAATTAGAGTGAGACAAATATTGAAATTCATGAAATTTGAGTCTTCAGATTCGACCCCATCACATTAACCACGAAGGTCGCGTAAACACTCATTGAGGCTTCGGCGTGCGTTATGCTTCAAAATCTCCATATTTTACAATGCATACTGCTCGAGTCATCATATTTTATGTAAATGTTGGCGAATGTATTTATGTTTGCCATTAATATGACATAGAAGGTTATGACAGGCGGCGAATAACAACAGTGACTAACTAGGGTGAAAATCCAGCGCATCACTGCGAGCCAACCACCCAACTACCACCACCAATACCTAAAACACACACACACA
Source organism: Bactrocera zonata (assembly GCA_037783105.1). NCBI lineage: Eukaryota > Metazoa > Arthropoda > Insecta > Diptera > Tephritidae > Bactrocera > Bactrocera zonata. The sequence continues at coordinate 67,310 of JBAWJQ010003824.1, read as the reverse complement.
TTTATACTGTGTAAGCACCCAAGTGCCCAACCCACAAGAATTCTGCAGCTAAAACCAGAGACGACTATAAACTTTAACTTGCACACGGTGGTAGGAGCAACAACAAGAACAATGGCATACAATTACATATATTTGCATGCAGTTTATACTTGTATGTGTGTGTATTGCTGTATTTAAATGGCTTGACCCACACTCTGCATTCGCACGCCGCCAACAACAATCGATGCTCGACGCGGCTCAACAACTGTCCTCGACCTCAACACAGTCTCGACAATGAGAACAATGAGGTGTGACTGCCTGTGTGACAGACCCAACGTCTGGCTGCCGATGGCGATGGCGATGGCGATGTCGATGCCGGTGTGCGGTGCGCGGTGTGGCATCAATCCAAGTTGGTTTGAGTTGATTTGAATTGCGTTTAGGCAAATCTTCTGGCCTGCCAACGACGACGAAGCAACAATGAACGGAACGAATTAGTACCGTTGGTCGCCGTCAAAGCCGTGACTGTCACACTGGGTCTCGGCGCTGAGGGTGGATGATGCCTGGCAGTTTGGGTGAGTTGAAATTTCAAAATTTTGCTGTTGCTTTATTATTATGCCATCCATCCGTACGTACGTGTGTGCGTGGGTGTGTTTGCAGTAATTTGTGTTGATTCGTTTCAGGCTGCTCGATCCACTCACACACACACACGCACACTGGCAAAGCGTTTGCTTGCTTTTCAACTGGTTTATCGTCGTCAAGGACCCTTCGCATCCACCAAAGCCTACTCCACCGCCGTTTGTGCTTCCCTTAGTTGGCGCACAAGCGCACTCACACACCCACACACATATATAGCCATATATTCGCCACTCGTCGGCATGCCTGAGTCGGTATAATATGCTTGGGCGCGATGTGACGGAAATTTTCAGGTTTTGATTGTGTAGACATGTCAAAATAATAGTCAACTTACATGCCGCATGCCGGCAGCAACAACAACAGCAACAGCAACTACGTCAGCGACACCCAATTTCAGCAACAACAACAGTAACAGCAGTTAGCAGCAACAAGGCAGCCAGTCATAACTTGTGCGTGCTCCATTGGCACATTGCTGTGGTCATTGTTGTTGTTGTTGGCGGCAGTGGAATTTTCATAGCACTTGGCTTGGCGCGCGCGTTGAGTCGCCAGCACTTGGCGACACAATGCCATGTGACCGACGGCGCTTGTATGGGTGTGTGTGCTCATCATGATGGAGCGGTAATTGTGTTGAAGGCGCACACACACACACACATACATGCATTTACGTTTCAGTGCGAGTGTGTGCGTCCGTGTGTGGCTTGTTATGCTCGCACTTTCACATTGTCTGTAAATTTTGCGGCTAAGGGTGAACCCATCTATCTCGGATGGTTGGTTGGCTCTGCCCGGCCATCACTATGGACTTTCGGGGATCCACCACCGCACCAGCGCCTCGCACCAGCACTATCCATTACTTGTAAGTGTGTGTGTATGATAGTCATTGTCACTAAACAGCACTATCTTGCACTGTGGCTTTGGATATTGTGCGTTTTTGTTGTTGTGGCTACCTTGTTGCCGGTTTGCTGGTGTGTGGCACGAGTCACAATGTGCCACAAAGCTTAGGTAGCAGATGGACAACTTGGCAGTTGCTGCCTGCAGACGTAAATTATGTGCGAAAGTCTAAACTATATATATACCTAACAGTATTATATATATACACTCATACATATAAAGATTGGGTGCATGTGTAAATGGCAAATTCCGTTATGTTTGTGTTCCCTTGTACTAAACTGCTTAGTTCATGTACTTACATATGAACCGAAGCGGTTGTTGTTGTTGGCTGCGACTCGACTTGCTTGACTGGCATGAAATCTGTGTTGGTGAAAATCCGTAGCCATCACCTGCCAAAAAGGACAATAAGGGATTATGAATAAGGACATCCTCAGGGGATCAAAAATAAATTCAAAGTACAAAAAGACTTTTATTTGTTTAAGTTGTGTTTTTGAAAGTTTTCCAGAAATGTTTATGCAAATAATAATTTAATTTTTGACACGACGGCTGATGGAGGCAGAGGCATTGGATACATTGGTCATAAGAATCTCTAGGGTGGTCATGGGTTCCAAATGCGAACAAAATGGAATTTATAACTATATAAAATATAAATACGAGGTGGAGTCGGAATATTTGTTGGCTTTGCAATTTTATTGATTTTTTGTGGTCTTTTTTTTAAGAGCTTAAATTGCTTCTGATAGGAAATTTTTGAATTTTTATAAGTTGTTTGGTTGGAAAGGCAGGCACGTGCGCGCCAGACCACAAGCAGACGCACTTAGACCTTCATTAAAGTTTATGGGATTGTTTTTTAGTGCAGAGCTTTCCTTGTCTCTTTCTTTCATGCCAGCAATTTTTGTCTGAAATATTGAATTGTAGTCATTTAGTTTGAAGCTACCATCTGCGTATGGAATTATATGGAAGAACCGCGCTTCTGTTCCTATTTCATTCTTTGATTCTTCTATGAATATAAAGAATTCGAAGAGGAAACTGTAGACCACATAACCATTGGTCTATTCTTCTATATTTGCCAACTAATCCTGAGTTTATTAACAAGGCTGAGTAAGAAATTATACCGAGTCTGGCTCTAACGGCTAATGGCAATGTATGTGTATTGTCCGAATGTCGAAGATAACCTCCATACCCTTTGTTGAAGTAGTTTTCATTGCGCTCGTATTGTTTAGCATACAGGACCAGCCCTTTTTCGATAATGCCATCCGCCATACCACCACACCTTGTGTTCTAAAGGATCGTAAACCCCACCTTGGGCCAAAAGCTCTTCTGCGGGAGTACCAACTTAGTTTGTTTTATCTCCGTTAACTACAAGTTATTTGACAGAGCTCTAGAACACAGTAGTTCTGCTCCTTAAAGAGGGGAGATTGAATTGCGTTTTTTTTTTCTTTTTTATTTTTTTAAAAAGACAGATTTCAGTTTTCTCTGGGCTAACAGCAAGGCCACGATTCTTCGCCCAGTTGGCAGAGATCTCATCCCTGAACAGAGTAAAGCTGTAATAACTCATTGATAAAGGTGGTCCAAAACATAAGGTATAGCATGTCTTCTTGCGGAGAGCCAGAAGTGATTTGGTGAACGAGTTTCACAGCCTCCTCATTGTATATAGCTTGTTGTTTACGACGCGAAAAATTTGTCTGGTGATGTTTGCGAAGAAAAGCAAAAATTGAACAAGTTTGCTTGAAATTTTTTATTTAATTTAATTTTTTTAATTTTTTTTTTAATTTTTTTATTTTAATTTTTGGGTTTTTGGAAGTCTTCTTCATCACGAACACAAGTATTTGAGTGGCACAAAGCATTCAATGAAGATTGTGAAGTCATTGAGAACATGTCTCTTTCAAGTCGTCCATCTACCTCCCTTAATGCAGATAACATCGAAAAAGCTAAAGAAGTAGTGCTTGAAAATCGTTATGCTGGCTTCGGAAAGATAGCGCTGGCTTCAGAAAGATAGCAAGGGATACCGACAACTTAGTAATGTTTTGGTTAGTGTTTTGGGTATGAAGCGCTTCACTGTTAGTCTCGTACTAAAGAACCAAAATCTTTTGTAAAACCGACATCAGGTAGAAGTCGAAAAAGAGATGGTTGACTGTTTAGGAACCTTCCCACATACTTCCTCTAAAAATAAGCTAAAATCGAAAATATCCAACTTCGTTGAAGGCGCAGAAGCCCATCCCATCCGTGGCCAATAACAAGTGCATTGAGCCAATTCCGAAGACGATAACAAAGATTTGTATTAAAATACGTGAAAATGTAGTTTTTATTTGACAGCCCGGGTCAAACTCAATGTAAACTATATACTTATATCAAAAGCTAATGTTAGTGATGCCCTCTCTGATACCTGAAACATCAACTTTTGGATAATTTTCAGTAATAAAGAAATCTTTTCGAGAGATTGAATAAACAATTTGAGACAGTTATACTAGATCTGGTTTTGTGTTATTCCCAGATGAAGACCCCAACATAAGCCAGTTTTCAACTCACCTAAAAATCTGTGAAAGGTATCAATGATCTCATTCAAGTAAAACCTCATTCAAATCAACAACCTTAAACAAACTGGGAAGGCGTTTCTTTTGAACCACAGGAAAGGGGATACTAAAAGCCCACTGGCTGCTATAATAAGCAAATTTGTGAAGGTTTTTAGGGAAGAAGCTTTTAAACTTTAAACCTAAGCACTTTACAAAAAAACCACAACAACGCTAAAAAATGTGCAGCAACTTAAATAAGTATCAAGAGAATTCTATAAGTTGACAAATCTCCAACAACAACAGGAATAAATCTGTTAAACAACAAAGCCATTAGCCCACAGCATCGATTGCGGCAAATTCAGCCGCAAGACGACACATCCAACCGGCAACCAACAATAATTTCACAACAACTGATATTTTGCGGACAACTGTGCCACTGAATAATGCAAGCAAAGCGCTTTTAATAAAATCAAATCGCCCTCGAACTTATTACTCACCCACCCAGCGCCCTGGTAGGGCAATATACGTGCTTGACTTTGCTGCTTGCTGCCGCCGTTGTCTGCCTGCGTTGACGTATCGTATGTATGTGTACGAGTGTGTGTTCATTGGCGATGAATGTCTGACATTTCCGGCTTCCTTCGCATATTGCGCAACATATGTAGTTACACGTGTACTTCGACGCTGCCATACGAGTGCGTGTGTGTGTGTCGGTGCACTTCAACCACCCGCTCCTTTTTGACTTTCTGTACTTTTTTCGCTGTTGCTGTAAATGCTGTCGATGATACGAGCATGCTTGCCGGCAAGCCATGAAATAAAATGCCACACATCCTGCCACACTCAACCGGTGCTCACAACATAAATGCCATACTGGGGGTTTACCTCATACGACCGCACCATTTTACTGGTGCTTCTCCACCTCAGCCCTGCCGGCGACTTCGGTTATGCTCATCGCCTGCTTTATTATTTAAGCTTTTACGTTTCTCATTTTTATCGCCTTGACAGCGACCTTTTCGTCCCTTTTTAGTCTGAATATTATTTTTTTACTTCCTTCTTCTTATTATTATTATTCTTATTCTTGGTGGAAGTCTTTGCTGCCTTTGTTTTATTGCGTCGCTTCGTTCTTGTCTTGTCGGCCAGAGACCTTCTGCATTTTTACTTGCTTTTCTACTAAATAATTACATAAATACGTATATAAATATATACATATATTGTAGTTATTGCTTTTCATGTTGCGCACATTCCTTTGCCAATTGCCGGCACTTCATACCGCCGCTCTGCCCAAATTATGCTCCAACAATTTTCCTGTCTTGAATTTCATCCGCAAAAGTTTGGCCTTCGGTGTAAATATGTATTCGTGCATCTCTCATTTACAGCTTGTGGGCGTCTTATGTGCATAATTTGTAATGCTTGCCCTTCGTGAGTTTATTATTATTTTTGTTTTGTGCGTGTTAAACATGCTTTTTGCTACTTCTACCGCTTTCGGTACTTCTGGTTATATCAACTTGGTAAAAGCGGGTAATTTTCTAACTGATAATGCTATAATTTGTTGTTGCTGTTGTTGAAAGAAAATGAAAGGTGACCTCTTCCAGTGGATTCTGTGTGCTTCTGTTGTTTGATATCTGACCCCGAGGGGCGAATTCGTGAAGCAGGCATAATTTTATTGTTCTGTCTTAAATCTGGTTGTGAGCGGAAGCGGTTAAGGGTTAAAGCTTTCAACTGCAGCGCTTTCAAGTAGAATCAATCGAATTATGACAATCAAAATTCGGCTCTGCTAAAATACAATGCCTTTCGCAGATATATATTCACAGCATCTATCAGCCTTATTGCATACAAATATCATTTTACTTTGAAAGCTACTGAAGCATATTTCTGCTATACATATCTAAGGCAATTGTTATGTGTTTATATGGAGAATATTTTGTTCTTTTATAACTGCATTGCTTAAATACTTTTAGTGAGCATGATTTCCCAGAACATTTCAAAAGTCATATTAATTTAATGAAACGTTTAAAAGGCGGTATAAACGACCCTTTCATCTATGGTATGGGTTAAAATGATCCACCATATTGTTGTTCTTTTAATTCTAGTCCATTTTATATTGTTGGAAAAACACTATAAAAAACTTTGCTAACTTATTACGCATATTAAATTTTTATAACAATTTCAATACAAACTTTCGGGTTATTTAGAATATTATAGGCCCTTCAAAGCTATGTATATTAAGATTTATCGTATAATAAACGACTGGTTGAAAAACTAAAAAAACTAAAAATTTAAACAGATGTTAATAAGAGCATCTCTTATATTTATTTTTACTTTTTATGGTTGTACATTAACGTTTACGTTTATGTATACCACGTACGGTGCTGTGTTCCAATTGAGCTAATTTAAATTGGTTTCTATGGTGAAAATTACCCTTTTTGTAGAACATTATGAAACTAAAGAAATTTATAATTTCTCGTTTTAAGAAATTTTATATATATGTTTTTTTATTTCTATAAATTTTAAAAGTACCGACAATATAATCCCGAAAATTTTCGGGATCCCGAGTTTAACTTTCCAATCCCGAAACTTCAGAGTAACAAAAGTTGGTTGATAATGCTTTATTTCCTCGAAAATTTTGCTTACTAAAATAATACCGAAATATCATAGAATACCGATTTGCATATTTCAAGATTATAGATCTACATATGTATATTTATCACAAATACGGTAATAATAATAATCTTTTTACTGAGGCGCATTAATGATTCCTCATGTTATTTAATAGGTACCTATAGCAAAAATTACCCTATTTTAGAAGATTTTGAATCCAAGGAAATTTAGAATTTCCCGGTTTAACAAATTTTTTAAATCTTATTAATTTAAAAATACAAAAAATATTATTCTGAGATAATCCCGAAAAATTTAGGGAGCACGAGTTTAATTTTCCAATCCCGAAACTATTGTGTTAAAAAGTTCCGATTTTCATATTTCAAGACTATAGATTTATATTTATTACAAATGTAGTAATAATGACGCACATTAACTATTCCTCAAGTTATTAATAAATGTCTATAGCAAAAATTACCCTATTTACAGAACAGATAAGAAATTGGGAAAAGTGATAATTTCCCTTTTTGGGATATTTTATAAATTCTTTTCTATTGTATATGGAAATGTACCGAAAATTTAATTCCCAAATAGTCCCGAGAAATTACGGGATCTCGAGTTGAATTTTTCAATCCCGAAATTTCAGAGTCACAAAAATTAGTCGACAGCGTTTCATTTCTTAGCAAATTTTCCTTACTACAATTTAGTTTGGTTTTTGGTCAAAACGGAACCCCGAAAAGGTGGTCCCGGAAATTTACGGGATACCGATTTGGATATTTCAAGACCAAATTTTGCATATAATAACCCAATACTGTTATTAAGTACAGAAAAATTACAAAAATTCTGTGCGTAGCAACTACAGCCGCACTATGTTTTTATATGTATGTCTCACCTATGTAGTTATGTAAGCGTATTATTAAAAAGGAAAAAATATATATTCTATCCGAGCAGATAAAAGCGTTGGCAAATAATGATAGCAATTCCCACAAGGATAAAAAATAATAGCACAAAAGGATGAAAATGTTAATGCAACAAATAAAACCAAAACAATAGACCTTTGACCCGAAGTGTGGGTGGCAAAATTAAAAAAAAATTGTATGAAAATAAACCCGTAATGGCAAAAAAATGGTAAAATGAAAAGAAATGGACGAAAGCTTATTAATGTGAAAGGCGAACCAGTTTTCTGGCAAATATAATGCAGAAAAATGGAATCAAATAGAATCAAGACAGCAAACACAAAAAACAGAAACAAAAAAAAAAAAAAAAGCAGAGAATAGTGAAACCCCGAAAAGGTGGTCAAAACGAATTGTTTTATATCTCTCATTTGTCCGCTTAATGGTGAGCTTTACGAAGCCAGCACAACAGCGTGTGGCCAACACTTGATCAGAAGTACGAGAGAGAGAGGGGACGAAGGCATGGGTAAACGCCAGAAGAGTGTGAAAAGTTAAAAAGGACGTGCATGTGACGGCAGAACAGTAAAAGTGTGCAAATAAAAATGGACCATGGGTAAAGCCTATTGGTGGTAGAAAAACCGGTGCTGGGGCAAATGTGATTTTCATGGCCACCCTTTCTGCCGGTTACCCTTTCTGCTGGCTGCCGCACACAGCAAAAAGGTAAATTGCTATTTTTTACAAGACGCAGCCAGCAACAACAACAAAGATAATGCTTTTATACATAATAGGCAAGTGCATATGTAAATATATATATATATATATATATGTATATATATTGTAATATCAATTTATATTTATACAAATAGCAAACAACAACATCGCAGTTGACAACGTAGGCGACAGTTCTTTTTCGAATTTTTTCTGGTTTCTATCGAGGGAGCGACTCCCATGGGTTGGCAGCTCTTTCATGGCTTGATCATAACAATAATTCAGCCCTTCTTGTTGGCGCAGTTGATTTTTATATTTTGTGCATTTTCTTTTTGCATTGTTACCTTGCCAGAGTCGGTCGCTGTGCAGCTGAATCATGTGTGTCCCCTTTATTTTCAGCTGTTTCACTTTTATGTATGGCATTTTTTCCAGTTGAAGCTTTAATATGTCTCTTTTTGCACTTCATCGAATCTCAACGGATATGCCAGTCGGTGTGGGTATATGTATGTGTAAGTCGGTCTGCGTATTTGTTAGTTGGTTGTTGTAGCTTGTGTTTGGGTTCTTGTTGCCTTTACGCAGCAGCCGAAATATTTTTACAGTATTTTCCAGTTCAAGTTTTCATTCTAGAAAATACCTTTCTTTATTTTCACAAAGGCTTAAACTGAGAAAAATTTTGTACAAAAGCAAGAAAAAAACATTTCGGCTGCATCGAAGCTGTAATAGTCTTCGAAAAACTAAAAAGTTTCTATACAAGAACTTGATTTTGGTCGGTCAGTTTATGTGGCAGCAATACGCTATAGTAATCCGATATGAATAATGTCTTCGGATATTGTACTGTTGCCTTGGATAATAAACTATACCAAATTTCTTGAAGATATCTTGACAAATAAAAAAGTTTTCCCCACAATGACTTGATTTTTATCGATTAATTTGCGTGACCGTTTCATCCCACAGTAGTCCTTTTCGGCTTTACCGAAAAATCAGCAATTTGTTTGGGAAAAAAATTACCAATTGCGACTACCTGAAACTCTTTATTGCTAATATCTAATTATATTAGGATAAAATCTTTAATATATTGAAAAACACTTCTCCAAACTCTACATTGGCGGGGCGTATACGTTACCCAACGGTAATGCCAACTACCTACTTGTAACATAATAATATGCATATGCTCAATGCTCGGCCTTCGTTATCGTGCCCTAATTGTAATCTTCTTTGAATATAAGCTCTTACAACAAACAAAGTTAAACATTTTAAATGGATGAAGATGGACACAGGGTGGCACAACCAATTATTTCCATGCTTAAATATACCCGTAAAGGACTTAATTTTGCTAGTTTACCACCATTAACTTAGAGAACACAGCCAACCGATTTCGATGCGTTATAATATTTCATACAAATGCACGAACATCTATATAAACACACATATTATACATGCATAAAGGCAGCTGCGTGCAACCAATTCACTGCCACTAATGCGAATAACGGGCAATGAGGCAAATAATAGACTTGGCTCGTACTCAATCATCGGCTCAAGCGTTTGTGTCTTCTTATTGTACAAGAATGTCTATTTGTATATGCGATAAATTAGAGTCTGCTTGTGCCTACTTGTATTTGTATGCGAAAAAAGCTCATCTAAGCAAAGTTATTTTGTCTTTTGAAGTGAGTTATTCTCGGGCATTTGGGTGTAGATGAGTTTGTTGTATTTTATGTGTATTGTGTGTTAATAATCTGCGGTGAAATGAAGTAGGGCTATGCTAACTTACAACTGGTAAAAGTATTCAACTAAACAAACAAGCTGTAATAATTCTGATAAGTTCGCATAAAAGACGCTACTATCTCATTATCTTTCGACTAAGAAATGTTTGTATGTTAGCTCCCTCGTTCTTTGACAGTTACCACTTGGTTTGTGCATTCTTTGTTGTATGAGATATTGATTTTATGAGCTCATAAGATACAGTTTGTCGAAAGCTAATTATCGAAGCTATCGGAAAGACGAGCAAGTCAGCTCGGTCATTCCTTCGTAACCGTTCTGATTTCGTGGGACTAGACTTAAGATTGGCGCGCACACCTGTGGGGGTCTAGGGGAACTTTGAAACTAAAACCAATCATCTTCGAATGATCTGTTATTAGTGTCAGGGCATTATCTTTTCATTTTTTTTTTTTTGTTTGGCTTAGCAAAAGTATTTTTTCTAGTTATTTCCGTGAAGGAAAAAGCTTTTTCTACCCATCTGAAAAACACAATATGTGAATTTTAGGAAAAAAAAATATTTTTGCGTTGCAAAATACATTAAAATTTCAAATTGATATTTCAAATAGTTTTAGAATAATAGTCTACTAATATTTTATGTTTCATCAGAAAAGGCCGGAATCACCGCAAAAGTAGACGTGGAAAATTTTATAGTATGTATATGTTTTTAGCGCTTATTCAACCGAAAAATATTTAAAGTTTTTTGCAAAAATGTTACTTTTGAAGTAATTTATAGGCCTTAAGTTATTATTTTAAAATGTCCGCACCGTAGTTCTGATTGAAAAAAATTTTATGTATATATCATTAAAACACTATTCCACTTGCCAATGTATCCAAACTCGGTTATACCAGTTTATTTTATTTATAACAGTTGTTTGTTGGATTCCCACTTACTAAGGTTTGTCAAAACGAAAGCTAATATTAAAACAAAAGAGGGAATTTGTCGCCTAACTTTAAAATGCAGGCCACTGTCAGTCATTTATTTCCATTGTAAGATAGAAATAGATACACATAATATATTATTAATAAAATGTGTTTACATTATTTCCTTTCTAGTCTAGCAACCACTTTCAACGTTGTTATCTCACTTTGATTTCAAGGAAACGCATAATCTCTCCACTATAAAGGCAATACTTAATCATTTACGAATATATGCATGAAAAGGTTTTTATATCTGCAAAATTACGTATGTATGTATGTAACTATACACCTATAAATAGTACTGCATCTAATAACCTAACACACATAAATAGCTAACCTTATACATATTACAAAACGAAAAACTCTCCTTCCTTAGCCGATAAAAGAAACAAGAAAAAAAAATACAATAAAAATTCGTTTCATATATAAATATATATCTATATATCTATATATATAAAATTCTCGTGTCACAGTTTTTGTTGCCATACTCCTCCGAAACGGCTTGACCGATTTTGATGAAATTTTGTGTGCTTATCCGGTATCTATGAGAATCGGCCAACAACTATTTTTCATCTCTCTAAATGTTAGGGGTAGTCCATCCCAAAATTTTTTTTTTTTATTCTCTAGACAAAATTTTTAATTTCTATTTTTTTATGATACAACATACAAAAATACATACAATCCTCAATTTTCACCCTTCTACAATCAACCATTATTTTTTAATAGCCATTTTAGTAATTTAATCATTTTTCCTCTCCGGTCGATAACTGATCAATCGTCATTTAATTAGTTATCCCCGCAAGATGTCTACAGGTGTCACTTCTGAACCAGTAAATAGCACAGAGTAGGGATGAAAACGAAGCAGGTCTCCTTTCTTTCTCACTACCTACACAGTTGTCGGCCATCATTATAGTTTATGCATCAAGTGTAGTAGTAACGTTGACAATTATTATTTTGCTATCTCAGTGTAACTCTCATATTAACTTTTAATCATTCCTATTTTATAAATAATAATTAAATGATCTATTTTGAGAGTATTTTGCACGATTAGTTAATAAAGTGATTTTATAACCTCAAAAGTACTAAACACGTGACTCGAGCTTCCAATAACAACGGATTTTGTGTTGTAAGTATACTTTTTTTATTTATATCGAAAATGTTGTTTGATCTTATAAAAATGTAATTTTAATTTAATTTTATTAAAAAAATGTAATAGAACAATTAAGATTTTCATAGTTTCCAAAAAATCAATCATTATGAATCTTTATTTTGAAATGTCAATGAAAATACTGGTTGTATGAAAAAATTATAAGAGACAATGTTTTCATAAAATTTTTATATTCCTTCATCGTTCACAGCGCTCCATGCTTATTTCACGCATATACCACATTCTTACATACATACAATATACACATTCTAACATACATACATACTTGCAATAAGTAAGCTATATTTTGTCTACACTAAAAATCACTAGGAAATTATTTATATGGCAAAACAACGTTTGCCGGGTCTACTAGTAAATATATATGTATGTATATCTATGTGTTTTGTAAGCACATAAATACCTAACTCATTAAGCGAAATACCGTTACGAAAAAATTTCGCCAGGACCAACTTCATCTAAGAAATTTGATTTAGACAATTACATACGCTCGAATAGGTGTACATAAAAGCTTGTAAGTAAAGATAAATTAATTTATACACATGTTCATACACACATACATACATATGTACTTGTATATATAATCATTAAACCTACATACATATATACACGTTTGTACATTAATGTTTACACATAAGTAAAAGCAGTTGTTGATAAGCTCGTTCGCTACAAATCTTCGACATACGCAACACCCTACTCTTCCGCGTCTACCTTTACACAAAGGTATGGATATACATATAGGTATATAAACATATGTATGCGTATATAAATACATTAGTATGTGAGCAATAAAATAAATATAGTCACATATACAATGTACAAGTGTGTAAGTACGTTTGAGCTTTTGCAACAACATAGCTTAAGTGCCATTTCCTGCTCTTCCGTTGCCAACATCACTCCCCCGCCTTCGTGTGCAACTCCAACCAACAACAATGGCTTATTACTCTTGATATACTCAACGCAACATTCGTAAGTTTCTTTTCCGATTGCTGTTTCTATTTGTTACAATATGTACTATATACAGTAAGTATACACAAGCATGATTGTTGTTGCTTCGCCAGCACTTAGTCGCTGCTAGGCATATTTTCATTGTGCGCGTGCAGATATGCTTGATTGTATCCTTTTTGCGCTTTTATTTTCTCAACATTTATTTGTACATTTTAACATTTCATTTGCACACATGTATGTGCTTTATTGTTGTTGTTTGCCAAACAATGGAAATAAAGTAGTTTTTCCCTTCAATTGTTCATCAAATCAGCCACAATCATTCCGCAGCGAAGGATATTTGTAACTGTTAATGTGTGTGCTCTTATCTTTGCCATCCTTTTGTGCGAAAATGAAAATAAAAGGCCAGTCATTAATGTGATAAATCGAATAGCTCGTTTTTGCTCAACACCCACTCCTCTCTCCATCTGCTAATGCGATGGCTTCCCTCTTTTCCTTAGGCCTTAATTCTATGCCAATGACTGTATGGTGGCTTAAGCAGGACTCCACAAGATTCATCCTAATGAATGCCAAGCACATTATTACAAAAGATTTCACAATAGAGCATTTCCTCCGGAAATATCAGCGAGTTCCATTATTGTTAAATATTTGCACGCATTTTCGCCGATTTGGGGCATTAAATAAAGACAACATGACATGGAGAGTTAAAATAGGATTATGTAATTTAAATTGTTCTAATATAAATTTCCTGCAGAGAGTATGAATGACGAAACTTATTATTAATGGGAAAGTTCGGAATTCATAAAATTATATTATCGGGATCCCGAATTTTTTCGGGATATATTTTTTCGAAAAGCCGTGGCATTTCTTCTCTTCATTTAATTCAATATCTTAAAAATAGAGATACTATTGCAACAAACCCGAAATTTCGGGATCCCGAAAAATTTATTTCACACTAAAATTTTCATATATTCGTACAGCAAAAACAAAAATAAAACACTTCTGCAAGAATACCGAAATTTCGGTATCCCGAAAAATTTAATACTCACAAGGGTTTTCTTATATTCGTACAAAATTTCAAAAGACCACTGGGAAAGATTGTCTCTATATTATTGTATTTTGAAATATTTTATTGCTTTTAAAGTAGTATTATTAGTTAGAAAGCCAATAAACACGCATTGCATTATTACTTCCAAATACCGGGTGCCTGGTCACAGCGGATCCGTCAAAAACTGTAAAGTCAATTAGTTTGCAAGATAGGATACTCTAACCTATATTATATCAGGATGAGAACGAGCTGTCTTCGTGAGGTCTGAAGTTGCATTTATGAATTTCCCGCGAGCTCAGCAAGTTGGTCAGCAACCATCATTTCAGAGATTGTGAAAGCTTTCAGATTATTTACATTCAGCTTTCGTCAAAAGTTTCAAGAATATCGGTTGCTATACTTTATTCGAACCTGGAAATTTGGCAGAAAATAAGTTTGTGGAAGGATCTACCAGCTTGGTCGATATGTGACAGTCTTTTTAATTGCATCAAAATGGACAGACGATTCCAGCTGAAGAAGTGAGATTATTTCTGTCCTCACGAAATCAGCCTGTTTACTAAACCTAATCTAACATAGAGCTGTACAAAATAGAATATAATTGAAAAAGTTCATTTATTTGTGAATACTTACATTATTTTCTTTAACATTTCTTCAAAATTAAAATTCAAGTACAGAAGTCCTAAAATTAAAAGATCAAAGAAACGAAATATTAATTACATCCGCAAAATAGTTCTCTGGGTTCTAAAACTAAGATTTAGTTTTTTTCGGTTAGTCCATTTCGATTAGTTTCACGCATTTCCCCAAATTTACGAAAAGTTTTGTAAAAGTAGAAATAAGTCACGCGCTCTGAGACCCTGACTCTGAGGCCCTTCCTTTTACTTAATCTTCATCGATAAACGTTTGATCATAGATAATTTATCTGAGATGCATATAAGTTTATAAAAAAATTATTTATCATCCATAGAGGCAACGATTCCACGGGCTAAAAAAAAATTTAGCGGGAGCTCTTCGTATTTATAGTTCAGATTTTTATTGCTAATCTGTTGATAAATACGATGTCAACATTTTCATTCCACATCTAAATGAAGTTTTTATCGATCGAAGTTTAGGATTCGATATTTTCAGAACCAGAGTCAAAATAGTTATTTCAAAAAGTTCAATACATATCCCTACAAGTCAGATGAGCTTCACTTCCATTAAATGTAGTGAAGTTTCTTTGACTTGGCCAACCACTGTACATGAATTAAAGTAATAAAGCGCTGTAGGAGCTAAAGAAAGAGGGAGAGAGTGAGAGATAGGTGGAAAGAGTGAGAGAGTAATGGCTAAAACAGCACATACATAATACAAACATACCTCCACAAGCAGGAGCGAAAAATTAAATAAACATTGGATAGCATATAGAAATCAACAGCGCCAACACAGAAACGATTTCAACAAATAACGGCAACAACAAGGCCAACAACTAGAGTTGCTCACCTAGCGCAATGTTGCCTGAAGGAGCAAAACAGAAGGACACTTGAAAATTTGAGAACATTAGAACGAAATGAGGTCATTTTTACTGGGGCATGCAACGGCAAGGCAGCCAACATGGAAGAAATGAAAATA
This sequence comes from Bactrocera zonata, assembly GCA_037783105.1. NCBI lineage: Eukaryota > Metazoa > Arthropoda > Insecta > Diptera > Tephritidae > Bactrocera > Bactrocera zonata. The sequence goes on along the minus strand of JBAWJQ010003824.1, from coordinate 51,674 downwards.
AATGAACAAACAGACCAACAACATAGCGTACACAGCGGTAGTTAAAGGGGAGTAAGCGCGGCGCCACCGTGCGGAAATGAGAAAAACAATGAGAGCGACAAGTTGGCGAGGAGCGGGCAGAATGTGGGTTGGCACGAGCATGTGAGGTGTTGGTGTGCCCTTATTAATACATTTTAATATTTTAAGTGGCGACTTTTAAGCGAAAAAGGCAACCAAACAGTGTACTTATATACTTAAAATACTTTAATGTGAGCTGTTTAGGTTAGGTGGACTGAATCAGGTTAGGGGGGTTAGCCATTGCGGTGCATAAAAAAATGTAGATTTAATACAAAATTGCTGTGGTTTCTTATCTCTTTATATATCTTTATACATACCATGAAAAATTGAAAAATACATAAAAAACGAACTGCCACTTTTTACTTTTTTAAGCGCTTTGAGGTTAGAGCGAAATGGTCAATGTCTAAGTTGCAAATGACACTTGATGACATTTATTGACTCCTACTGTTTACTTAGTTTGAGTTGGTGTGAGTGCTTGACTGCTTGACTGTTGATTAACACGCGATAATAAATTCAATTTAGGATAATTAATTTCTTCCCCTGTCTTCGAATTAAAAAACTTATACACTTACTGAAAGTCGAACCTTTAGGTTAAGTCCTGTGGGAAAAAAGTGTCGGGATTTTAGACTTTCACTTAGTTTCTTCTTTTCACCCAATGAATTTTTAATAATATGAGAAAATTATCACTCCTTTTCAAAATGGAACCGATCTCTAAACTATATGCCCATTGGTACTTATAGTAAAACTTGACACATGGTTGGCCAAACTTGACTATTTGGCTTATCTTCAAGTACACTTCGATGTACTATAAAATACTTAAAAAACAAAAGAAAGATCGAACACGACAAATGCAGAGTACATAAAAGAAACGCTCAGAAAAAAGTTAACAAAAAGTAACAAGAGCAAACATTATCTTCGGCTACATCGAAGCTATAATACCCTTCAGAGGCGCACTTGTTATGGCATATGTGTACAATGTTCATAAGGTAGCTAAATGTTTTGGTAGCGCGATCTGAACAATAAATGCTAAGATTGTATAATTACCTTAGGTAATAACATATGTGCTAAATTTCCTTACATGTTCAAAAACGTGTTCCCACAAGGACTTTAGATTGATCACCCAGTTTGTATGGTAGCGATATACTATAGTTGGCCGATATCGGCGATTCCGACAATAGAAAAACTTCTTGAAGAGAAAAGTCTAAATTTCACATCGATATCTCGAAAACTGGGACTAGGACATATTTACAGACGAACATGGCTGAATTGGTTCATTTAATCTACTTGTGGTATAAGTGATCATCGTAGCGAAAATATTACGGGAACAAAGCACTTGAAAAGTACAAAAAAATACATAAATATATGTAGTATAGCTTCCCGGCTCCATTAACAATAGCGTAGATCGGTGTCGACCATGAGATCTCACAAATGATCGTCATATTAGCCGAACACGATACATTTTCATTATCGGTTACTGCGCAAGTATCGATATAATTTATGAAGCATTTTACGTTCTTCAATTTTTCACTGGGAATGTGATAAAAAGTGGTATATATTATATATAATATCAAGCGCTGTTATATTTTTATTGAGCAACAAAGCAAAAATATACTAAAACGCAAATATCCGATTGCGCTTTGGCCAACAGCAGTAATATTTGCAGCAGCTGCTGTGCCACCACAGACCGGTGGCAGCATTGGTCAGAGAAGCGCCAGCGGGATTCCACTTCGTAGAAAACAGAAGGTGGCATATCGCATAACACGAACAACTGTCGCCACACAAGCGATTTCAGTGCTGTGGCGTTACGTCTTAAAACGAAATGGCAAATCACACGTAAGCATCGAAAATAAAAGGTGTGTTGCTAGGAGGTTCAACACTAAAAGTAATACTCTCGATTATAATTATTAAAAACACTTAAAGTTCAACCGTTTTATATCTCTCTAGAGGTCTATAAAGTTTACTTGTGAGGCGAAAAGAATGAAACACCCTGTAATTTTATGGCAAAATACATACTGTATACCTGTATATGAAAGTATATATACTTCTGATAGCTCATCTACAATAAAATACTAGTTATTTAATAAATCTCCAACACATTGTTCGCAACAACAAATCTAAATCCGTCCATTGTCTTTAATTGCTTAGAACGAAATCGGCGATATGATGAATTTTAGAAGTATTTTACAAACACTTGATTCACATTTCTTAACAAATACCTACACTTTTACTTATTTTTTTCTCGTCGTATTAATATTTTCTATCTCAAAAACACGAACCCAACTTTGATCACTCATGGCGTTTGTTTTATAAGTTTAACAAAAAAGTGTTGTACACCACTGACATAAGGGAAAAATGTGGATCGGATTACTACATTTCATTTTTTGGAAATCTAAATACTAAAATTAAATTATAACTTTTTCTATAATCTTTATTTCTAAAGTCGAAAAACAGAGGAATTAATTTTTTCTACCCTAAACAAGCTGTGTTAAGATTGCCACGGTGTTTGTATGGAAACGTCGAAGACCCTAAAAAAAAATATGTACTTATATATTATAATCAGCATAGTAATACTACTTGTATAATAGCCTGACAGACAACAGCGTTAATCCGGATTAACTTCGCACTTAATCAGATCCAAATTTGTAAGTGACAGACGGCAGCTATGTGAGTATAAAACTCTCGTAAAGTGCTCATTACATGAAAATTGATAGAAGATAAACATTGCAATTGATACAAAACAATTTTTTATCAATATCATAACATAAAACTTCTTGTTTTATTATTGAAAAGTTTGTTGCTTGTTTTTCATTCAGAATAGATTAAAATAAATAATTTTTAACAAAGCTGCTAACGAAAATGCAGCTAACTTTCTAAAATTTTGAGGATTAAATAGAAGTTACCAACAGAGTTATCTTCTCTAACACCTGAATTAATCCGGGTTAACTGTATTTATACAAAACTGCCGTCTGTCAATGCTATAAGCGATAGGGTCGATTTAGCCAAGTGCGCCTTTCTGTCCCTCTGTCTGTCTATCTGTATTAAGTAACTAGTTCCTTATATCGATCTAAAATTTTACACTTGACGTTTTATCACAAGGAAGATGCTCATTTGTCAGAACCGAGGATATCGAACCACTATGCTATATAGCTGCCAGTACAAACTGAATAATTGGAATCAAGTTTTTGACTGAAGAACTTTTTCATTTGACGACATATTTTCATGAAATTTGGCTTGGATCATAATATGTATAAGGCTATAATGTAATGTCCTAAAAAATTGGAATCGGATCACAATAGCATTTATTTGCTAAACAAACTGACGGATGAAAGTTTTTTTAAGAAACATTTTGTATTTGTGAAGGGTATTATAACTACTGTGCCGCCGAAATTTATGTTATTTCTTATCTACTTATGATTCAATCTCTCGAAAAACTTAGTCGCTAGATACTTAGCGAATGTTGTACAGTGTAATATATTGCAATGCTAAGAGGGTTCAAATCGAGCAGTTCACACCGTGGCTTAGTATACTATTTACGGACATATACATATGTATATACATATATAACATGGGGTATAAATAAAAGCATTTTCAGCTGTCAATTTGTTTGGTTGCGCTTAACTTGGCGACATTAGTGGCCGTTCTGCCATTTGTTTAAAACGCTATAATAACATTTCAGTATTAATTGCCTATTAGGTGTAATGAACAATTTGTCAATTTCGCAGCGAATTTTTAACTTAAAGTATTTAGTTATGGGTAAAGGTTTTCATAAGAGATATAACAGCTTTTAGGTTCATTTATCAGAGAAAAATTTAGGAATGAGGGTTTTCCGAGATGATTAAATTTTGAAATATGCTGTATTATATTGGGTCGTTCACTAAGTAAATTCGTTACCCGCTCCTTAAGATAAATTTTATTAGACGATTTTTATCCACTTCACTACGTGTTGCATCCTCAAGATCAAAATTTTGCAAACCACTTTTGGTATTGGCGTTTGGTCAACACATTATTTTCTGAATAAATCACATATTTTTCGTAATAAAAAATTCAATAAGATCAGCTGTCATCATCAAACGAAACTGCTTAGTGAACCACCCAATAGGAAACGACTTTTGATTTTATAAACCAGTCTAAAGATTTAAGTTATTGAAAACTGAAGGACTCCTTGAATCCAACTACTTGGAAAGAATCTGGTCGTAAGTAATTTTTTAATCACCGCTACTTAATGTAATAAATGTATAGAGGGAGCTTCTGACAGTCGCTTTGGATACAAAGTAAGTGTGGATTGGCCAAGAACAACATGGAAGACATGGGGTAGATACACTTTTTCAAGTTTCTTGCCATAAGGGAAGTATTTTCATGACAATTTCTTAAATAAAGCGCCATTTTCTTTTTAACTGTATTTCCGCTGATGAAAGTTATGAGATAATATACAATATTAAGACAGATCTTAAATTATACAATATTAAGACAGGTCTTAAATTTGTCCTTGTTCATATATTATCTCTTAGCTCAGTTGGACATACCTTCCATCAATAGACTCATGTAGGGTATGCAATATATGGGCAAAACCAGTGGCAGAAGTAACGAATATCGCAGATGCCAACTGTCAGTCAAAAAAAGGGTAAACAATAAACAAACTCACTGAGAACACTTATAGTTTAAAGCGACAGTTTGCTAACAAACAAAGTGGAAGCATTTCACTATATCTCACGGCTACTCCACACTAACCAATGCTCGATCACACTTCTACAGCAACAGCAAACACAAACACACGGAAATCAACTCCATCGATTGCAAGTTGCCACTTGTTACACATTTGCGCTTCAGATTTTGTACCGCGCGGGCCAACAGTTGGAATCGTCATTCAGCCAGCTAATCAGCTAACGGTCTGGCAGAGCAGCTCGAGCGACTTAGGCGGCTAAACGCGGCGGTTTGAGTGGTCGGGCGCAACTGAAAAGCGAACGATTGGCTTTCTTTCCGTTATATAAATATTAAAATTATTATTTTTTAAAATTCTGTAAGCGATACGCGCAATGACTTTGCCGAGAAAAAGTAATATCGCGCAATTGGAAATAAAATATCACTAAAGACGTAGAGACTCATATAAAGTGGCGAAAAACAAAAAGAAAAAAATCAAATATAAAAACAAAATAAAATTAGAGTTATTGTTGTTAATGGTAACATGAATATTATCGGCCGACGCGTGTAAGACAAGCCGAACTGCGACAGTTTGAGTGACCAGCGCAAGGCACTCGGGCGAAAATAATTATTGCAGAATTCCCGGAATTCTCAAGCGGTTCACATAATGCCTTCTAAGCGCTTCACGCTTATTATTTCCGTTTTATTTTTATTTAACGCGCGTATTGGCATGTGTGGGTGTGGTAATACCCGCATACGTTGTAAAATAGCCTTGTGACTGAAAAATCAAAGATACGTGCGGGAGTATGTTGTGCGATTAAATATTTTGAGCTAAGTATTAAGAAACGCCTAGCAAACGGAAAAATAATAAGCGCAATAGTGCAACATTTTGGTTTGTAAGCTGAGAATAAGCTTTAGCAAAATGAAAAAATTCAAGTTCCAAGAGCCAAAACAATTGGCCAACGTGAAATATGGATCGAAGATACGTTCGCGCAAAATCGAAAAGTGCCTGATGCAGCTGCAGCAAGTGCTCCTGTGAGTACAAACTATTTTCTACTCAAAATTTTGATAAACCTTTTGCGAAATGTTTTAAAAATAGTATTTTTTTAACATCAAATTTCGATGTATGCTTGTGTTATAAAGAGATTTGGAAAAATATATTATATACACTTTCATTTATATATATTCCGTAAACATACCTTTACATTACTTCCTTATACAAAAATATGCTCTGGGTGATCCATGACGTATGAGTAACCATATAAAAATTTATAATTTGTTCAGTGGTTTGGCGCTAGCTTGTCGCGAATACAGTTTAGACTTTAAATACTCTGAGTTTTACTACATAATAACTGTAAGTATTGGAGAAAGTCAACGTAAGGGCCGAGAAGTACTAAAACTCAAAATATTATTTGTATTGAAAGCCGCAGGAAATCGGTTAATAAATATGTTTTTTATTTCTTAAGCCTTAGAATATCGGTTTCATAGATTGAATTAGACCTCACACAAATATTTTAAGAAAACCCCTTTCATATAAATTTTTTACACATCAACTGTATCAGTCAACACTTTCCGGTGTATATACACATGACGGAAATTGTCATAAACTTCTAAACCGAGCTATCTGCATTAACACCACACCTCATTCAACTAAAATTATAAAAGCACAATCTAAGCCACTTTTGAATGCATTAATTCGAGCAAATCAATTCTTAAACAATTAAATGCAATATGGCATGTGTACACAGGAGTATCCACACACACACAAATTCGGAGTTGTAATTATTTATGCGTGTGTTTATCGCTCAGATGTCCAATTATTTACTTATTAATTTATGCGCTCGTTTATTTGCTTACAAGTTGTTGCTGTTGTTGTTGTTACTACACGCATAAAACGGCCATAAAATTGACTAATAAAATACTATAAAATTTGTCAAAATGTTTTTATAGCCAAAAGACACATAAATTGACACATATTCATTGTGAAAATTCTAATAGGCAAACAAGCAAGAGCAAAAACAAAAGATTTGTGACGGTGTGTATGTGAATGTTTGGATGTGTGTGCGGTTCGTGTGGTCATAAACATATTTGATGTTTGGCTAAGTTGAAATGTGCAAGCAACAATGAGGGGAGGTCGAAAAGAACTGTCTTTGGGGTTCAAGCAAGGAATTTTAATTTTGAAATTTAGAAAAATTCCTGAAAACTGCAGGCTCTCTATTTTATATTAAATTCTATTAATTATATTTTATATTGATTTTTCTTTTAAATGATGGCTTTGCTATTTAAGTTAGTTTTATAGCTCGAAAATATCTACACGCTTGCATTTGTAGTCGATAAAATGGGAAAACAGCAGACTCAGATATCGCTAAAAATCAATATAATAATTGTCAACTGAAAATTCAATATTTCAATTACAAATTTCAGCAATAAAATTGGGAACTTCTTTTCAACAATAATTTTTGTTATTTGAAAGCATTTTTCGAACAACTTCACCGAGTTTTGTGAATGTGTGGTCAAATTAGTATTGCAGTAAATATTGAAACATGCAATGACATACAAATACAAAAACAAATAATGGCATGTGTCATAAATTAATTAATTGACTACGGAATCTTATATAACGATGTTTAGGTTATGATAACAGCACGGATGTGTTTAATATGCTAACATATAAACGTTATTACTTTGTGGAACTTATATAACTATAATTTAATTTCATTCAAATGCAAATGTATATGTGTGCGCAAAGCTTAAAGTCAAAATATTTAATAACGCACACAAAAACAATATTAAGTCAGAGGTGTTAAGTCAAGTAGAGTGTTGTAAAGAAACACGTTGAAAATTTGAGGAGTTGCCAGCAACTTTTTTTACATCAAAAGAACTCAAACAAAGCGATTATATGAAGAAACTTTAATGTGCATGATTTCAGAATAAAGAGAATATTATTTCCAGTCTTTTTAGAGTCACTTCAAAAGTTGTGGAAAAAAGTGAGGACTGTTATTGGAAAGCTGTTGTAAGATAAATTTTTCAAAAATTTTGTGAGAATAAAGAGACTACGACAATGCGACTGATTAATTATATACTGAAAAATTATTCAAATCAGATTCGAAAATTGCGGGTTTGGTTGAATTTTGTAAGCCTGATGTGTCTACGAGAAAAAATTAAATAGTCCTGAGACTTTCTAGCTTTCCCAAAGTTCAATGCTCTAAGTGTTTTATGTACATGGAGCTTAATCTAAATTTCAATAAAAAAAATCATTATACTTCTTCTTTATTTAAACATTGTTTAAGCGGTTATAGACGGCATACTATTATACTATATAACTATATTACTACATACGAGATTCTCCCGTACTGTCGATCTCTTAATTCGGATCTGCTTTGGATATTCTTATGCATCTATCATATAGTTTGGACTTGGTATTTAGTGATTGCGAGCGGTTCCTGTCTATGAAGAATAATTTTTCTTTCAAAAGAAGCCTGTGAAAATCGACTCTTTCAGAATTTGTCGATAGAGGATAGAGTTTCCAACAGAATGGTATTAAGAAGTTATCTTCAATATAACAATCGGTTAAAAAAAAACATAAATTTAATGCAAAAACAAGAAAAAACGTTAACTTCGGTTGCACCGAAGCTAAATACCCTTCACAGGTGCATTTCTGTTAGTAACTATGTGTCCAGTTTGTATGGAAGCTATATGTTATAGTTAACTGATCTGAACAATTTCTTCGGAGATTACATTGTTGCTTTAGAAAATAATATATACCAAATTTCGTGAATATATCTTGTCAAATGTGAAAGTTGTCCATACAAGAACTTGATTCCGATCGTTCAGTTTGTATGGCAGCTATATGTTATAGTGGTCCGATATCGGCCGTTCCGACAAATGAGCAGCTTCTTGAAAAGAAAATGACGTTTGCGAAATTTCAAAACGATATCTTAAAAACTGAGGGACTAGTTCGTATATATACAGACAGACGGACAGGCGGACAGACAGACGGACATGTCTAAATCGAGTCAGCTCAACATACTGATCATTTATATATATACTTTATAGGGTCTCCGACGCTTCCTTCTGGGTGTTACAAACATCGTGACAAACTTAATATACCCTGTTCAGGGTATAATAATGAACTTTTTTCAAGATCAATTATATATGTATAAGGCATCTCAATGATCGCATGGCTACCAAGATAATGCTGATTTCATTGATAAAATAAAAAATAATATAAAGGATTTTCTTTGCCAGATGGTTTAGTTAAACAATAAGTTCAATCAATGCTTGACTAAAATGGACTTTCGAAAATCCCTTGACAGCACCGCTATCTATGTCCAAAAATTTTTAAGTGAATATGTTGTAAGCACATTGAGGTACAATCTTCATCTCTAAATTAAACATTTTGAAATATGCGAATCCAATGAGATACTAGTCCGTTCTGCCAACTATTTCTTTATTCTCTAGGAATCAGAACTTTCAAACATCCTGTCTCAGTATTATTAATGAATAATAACATCTTTGCATAGTCCAAAATCCCAAAGCTGATACTTTATTTGTACATATAGAATATTATATATTTGTTTATGCATGCATATATGCATATGAATATATACATACAATGTTTGTGTTTCGATATAAATTATAAATTAGTAACGACAATAATCAAAACTCAAATATGCAAATGCTCTGCTCCAACAACAACCACAAACACAACTACAAATTGCGAAATTTCTAATTTACCTTAAAATACCGTTGCACAATGATTTCCACACTTGAATGTTTTATTAATTATGTATCGAACTTTATAACGGCCAGTAAATATCAGTTATGGAGCACGACGTGCCAATACCAATCAACCGAACCGACACACACACACACGCAGCCTCAGCTGCTAATGCAAACATAAAGTGCATAATTATACATATATACAAGTGTATATTATATACCAGTCCGAGCATATGTGCGAAACCAGCTGCACATAAGCTGCATGTAACTGTAAATGTGCAGGCGGCCTAGTCAAGTATATTAAATTGATTATTTTGTAACACAAATTACACAACCTATAACGCAGCAAATATGACACACACATACAGGCACACAGTTTCACGCTGCGGCAAATGTCGGTATGTCAATGTGTGTGTATGAGTGTATGTGTAATCGTTTGTAATTGTGCATATAAAATGACAATGTCTATGGACATAATTGAAGTGTAATAACAAATTCACAGTTGAATATCCAAACAGTCGAGTAATTAGTGTTTAGGTGCCTAACCGCATTACTGCCACATTCTCTGTGTGTCAACGTATGCGCACGTGTGTGTTGTGCATCTGTATGTGTGCATGTGAAATTATATCTGGATGAAATTTGTAATCCATTTATTAGTTATTTGAGGTGATGACTTCGGTTGGTGGCTTCAAAGCTTTAAAATTGAGTTTATGAAAATTATTATTTTGTGACACAAATAAAGCGATTATATTATGTAATGTGAGCAGCCATTGAGAGTTGTCGAAATGTCAGGTATTTACTAATCTGATTTAAATATGTGAAATTAGTTACACTGACTTGTTAGAAGCAAAATTTCTTTCAAGCGCTTGTGTTCTTCTGCCAAAAGTGGCATGTGAAGAGATCTTAAAGCCCTAACGAGAGCTCCAAGCAAGCTTCTATCTTTTCATTACGATTCGAATAAAGTAATCGGTTAATCGGTTCCGATTACGTAGTAAAACACGTATATTCTTATGATTCAAATAGTTTTTAATATTATTGATATTAATTTTAGTCCTTATATTAATATCATACGTTGAAAAGAAAAATGTTTGTCTAATAGATTAAAGATTTAAATATCCGTTTGTTACTAAAACGCTTTTTACAACTTTGGTTAAGTATATACATAAGTATAAAGACCGAATCCATTCTGACAAGCTAGAGTCTACTCAGAAACAATTTGTATTTTTCGCCGTAGGACAATTCCAACGGGACTCTACCTTATGCCTTCCGCCATCAAGTAGTCGTTTAACCTTTATAAATCTACATACACTTTTTATATTTTTAAATATCCTTAATGGAGCAATTTGCAATATTTTTCTTTTGTCTGAAGTTAAATTTATATCGGCTCGCTTACCGAGACAGTCTTCACTATTAAAATGTTGTAGACCAAGTTGTGAATTAAGCGAACGTTTTCGTATTATATGATGATTATATTCAATTCTCATTGCTGCACATTTGCTTTGTCTGAAAATTTATTAACTATAACATAGTTTCTTTAGCTTGACTTTCATGACTCGGCTAATCCCGCATGTTTGGGCGAGAGGAGGGCAGTTGTTTGGTTAATATTAATCTGCTACTGTCCAACGATATTTCTCCAAATACACTGTATTTTATTCGTCAAAACTTGGTTAGTGGCAAGTCGAACAAACAACTTGTATAAATAACACGAACTTCTATTTTTGATTACAAAAGGAGTAAAATAAGCTTACATATAATATATTACTTTATTGTGGATTATCTTTTGACACGATCGTAAAGCTCTATAAATAGCGGAGAGTTCAACTAATAATATGATGTGATGTAGTTTTATTAAATATTCTCGAGTGTACCTCTTAAAACAAATATTTTTTTAAATATCATACTATAATAAGCTATATTATCCTTATGTTCTGGAAAAAATCACGAAGTTAATTTGAGGGGATGAAACTGCTGCATGCCTTTCTCTTTATGTTTCTTTCATTACGGGGTTAGGGGCAGTCAGAGGCACGAAAAAATTAGAATTTTCAGTATTTTTTTTTTTTTGCTGTTAAATCATGTTATTTTACAAAAGTAGTAATATGACATTATTATAGAATGTGTTGATTTAAAGTCACGAAATTTTCAAAAAAAAAAATTTTATTTCCAAAGTTATAGCTGTTTGTGTTGACCCAGTTCCAAAAAAGAAAAGTTACTTGCGGTTTCAACCATAAGTCCTTGGAGATCCTAGGCCTGATCGAAGGATTTTATTTTTTTTTTATTTTTCAAAAATGGCGGCCTCGGGAGCTTTTTTTTTCAAAATTTTTGGGAAAAAATCAACCGTTAATTGGTCTTAAAAAATCGAAATTTTTGAAAAAAAATCCTCCGATAAAGCCCGTGTTTATTATGTAGTCTAAAAATTGTATAAATTTCATTAAAATCTACTGAGAAGTTTTCGAGTTACAGTTGTCACCGTTTAAAAAAAACATAGTTTTAAGAACGCCTTTAAAGTTTCACACTAGCGCTTTGAAGTGCCCGAGCTCTCTTTGTTATTTGTTGAATAACTCAAAAACTAATTATCGGATCAACGTGAAATTTTCATAGAATATTTTGAAGACATTACACTTAACGAAAATGCAAAAAAAAATAATTTTTTGAAAACTCTGACTACCACTAACTCCTTAACAGAATACGAGTTATAAAGTTAAGTGGTAACAAATAAATAAATAGTATTATGAACCGTTTGCCTAAACGGCTAACATTTTTATATTACTAGATGGTTAAAATAGTCTTAATGTTCACTATTCTTGGTGATCCAGACTCGATCAAAAGCATACCGTGCGATGGAATAATAAAATAGTGTTTCTGCCATTAAGTTTTCTGCTTATAATGACAAAAATATTATATTTAATATGAATAAAGTTTTTTCATTGAGATTCCAACCAACTATCTATCAACTTTTTGTAGTCCAGTCATTTAAGCTTAAATTAGGTAAGAATCTCGGAATTCGATATTAAATGGGTATATGTCTATAAATACTTGTATATTGACACCCTAAAGTTGTCTCAAAACCTACATATGGTAGGGTATACCTAACTTACTATAATGACAGGACTGGACCATCAGTGGAACTTTTAATTTACTCCCGGACGGATCAAAATGGCTGATGAAGTGGGCGTCGGGATCTGTGGCGCAGAGCTAGATCGACCCTTCAAGCTCTGAAATACTGCAGTATATTTTAGGCAGAAGCCTTTGCGGTAAGGAAAGTCGCTGATATTGTATACATACGTATAATTTATGCTGCATATAAAAGGTTCCAGACCACAAGTGCTTTCCGGGAAACGAAATAACTGATGAGACTGCCAAAGGTACCATCCGATTGACTACCGAACCAGTTTAGGAAATATGTACGTCGTTAAATGGATACGGATCAAGATGATGGAATTTGTGGGATGCAGGATCGCCTAGATTGTGTGCACAGGAGCGGAAGGAAAACACGCAACCTTTCTACTCGCAAGATCTCAAAAAGACTGCAGGATGGTTGTTGGACTAACCACAGCTCACAACTTGATGGCATCCAATGCGAGCCATGTGGTCGTTATTAACGGTGACATACTATATATAGAAAATACATAGAAGTTGGCATGAGAGGCACGATCGAACATATGCTCTGCTTATATCCAGCCTTATTTAGAACTCGGCATAAATATCGAGGAGCTCCACAGTTCAAGGGACTGGATGGAGTATCGCAAATTGATATCAATTTGCTATTAAACATTGCAAAACGCATGAACATACTGCACGACATAAAGTTCAGCTTGTATTAATAATCCTTCATCTGGAAATGTCAGCCAGCCAGCGTAACCTATCCTATCTTAAGAGCGTTCACTGACAGTCGCGTTTTGTCAAAGCTTCTAACCTTGGAAGAAACTATTCGGTTTAATATATAGAGAATATTCTTGTAAATGCTAGTTTTGATAGCGTTGCCATCTTTTACAGAAAAAAATTTTAATTTATTAACGAGGAATAATATTTTTATTAATTTAAATACAAAAATGTATGAACCAAAGTTGCCACTAATGGAAATATTTTACGAATAAAAAGCCCATTTCGCATATATACTGACATTAATACCCAGATATTTTAAAATCTCTGGGGTATAAAATTTTGGAACACAGTTTAAACTCTTCACATAAGAAGAAAATCTCGCAAAATGAAGTTACAATCAAAGTATATCAGTTTAATTGTGTCAAATGTTATATACAATATTCACAAACTTCAGTAAAGTGCTCACTCATCAGTTTGAAAAAATTGAAACTATAAATTTATATAAAATCAATTAAATTCATGTGCCATAGAGTTGTTTTTGTTTTATTGTTGGCCAAGCCTAATATTTTCTTTTATTGCATTCAGACGCACCGCATGCAGTCTATGTGCATTGAAACAAAAAAACTGTAATATTTAGTAAATTCTAAATAAATATTGGCAATTTTAGTGTGAAGCTTTTGTTGTTATTTTGTTCGTTTTTTTGCTGTAATTAAACACACATAAATTCATGTATGCGAAAATAAAATAAAATACAGTAAATAATTACATTCAAAATTCTGAAAACACAGCATATTGTGTGGTGACTCGATTAAATATGCGAAATTATATTTCCAAAAGACCACAAATTATGGAAAATATGTACTTTGAGCAGAGGCTGCGGTCAAATTTTCACCGAAAAAGGCACTAAAACGCAAATGACTGCAAAATTCAGCAAATTTTATGCGCAAAAAATGGGCGAATTTAATTTTTGAAATACTAATTTCTCAATTAATTTTCATTAGCTTGAAATTTCCACGAACACAAACACACAGAAATGCACACAAGCGCAAGCAAATGTATAAATGTATGTGCACGAGTGTGTGTGAGTGTTTCCACACAGTTAGTTGTTTAGTTTTTGCTGCATTTGTCTGAAGTAAGAAACTGTTTACCTTTTCAAATAAATTTTCACGGTTGTTGGTATTCACTATTTTATTATTTACCACTTCCTTTCATCAATAAATTCACTCAATGATTTTTGTGCCAAAATTTAAATATGAAAATTTTATGGCAGAACAGAAAAAGACGAAAAAAGTTGAAAAAGAATTCACATCTCTTTGATTATTTACGTCATAATCGAATAAATAATTAAAAATTTGTTATTGAAAATTATCGAAAGACAGACATTGGCACACACACCCACACATAGTCATCTATAACATATATGTATACACATATGCTTTTGTGTGAGTGTGTGTTTGTGAATTTTTGAAATCATTTTAGCCATTTACAAAAACACACTTCAATAAAACCAGATGCCGTTATATTTAGTACTCGCTGTAGTATGTTGATATTTTCATAAGAATTGTGCATTTTCCACATTTTCACGCAAATAGTTGTACACGAGAAACACAATTAAATTCGCACAGTAGTCAAAGCACCGCAAAATACAATAATAAAATCAAAAGCATACTTTGGTGCAAATTTATATTTATCTCAACACATACACACACGCACACTGAAATCCATGTGCGCACACAAGCCTAGGTGTGTACACGCCATGATGGGCATGAGGCGGCGGGTGTGATGGCACGCTGCATAGTTGGCTGTGTTGTTGTGCGGCCGCTTGATGGCGATCGTAAAATGAAAATCAACAAATTGTTAACTAAACGAAAATTCACACAAATTAAATATCACAAGGCACTCAAGTAATTTTCCATAAACAAATTTGTGCCAAAAACCAAAAACCAAACACAAAAAAAAACACAATTTAAATCGGTAATATTGGCAAATCAGACATTTTAGTATGCTCGCACTAAAGCAACCTAATTTTGGAAATAACACATTTCAATAAAATCAACTCAATTGAAATGAATTCGAATTCGAAATGAAATGTGAATATTAAAAGCTTAACTTTGCGGTGTGTGCGTGTACTTCTGCATCTATGTGTGTATTGATACGTGTATATGTATAGATATGTGCGTGTGTCTATAATATTGAAGTTGAAAATCTGACATTTTATTTACCGTGGGATAAGTCTCCTCAACATCGCATATAAGGTCTTATACAGCTTAGTGTGTGAAATACTGAAACAATTCAAACTGCAGAGCTGTACAGAGAAGAGTAAGAGTAAGCAAGTGTAAGAGTTTATAGCTGCTGACATACATCGATGAAATCGATAGGCCATAACAACCGAAACGTAAGTTCTGCCTTCTCCAGACTTGATAAGGAAACGAAGCAAATAGGTCTGGCAGTGAACGAGAATAAAACTATATATCTCCTATCATCTAACAAACAATCATGGCATTAGCGACTTGGCTCTCACGACACTGTTGACAGTCATAACTTTGAAGCCGTAGATAATTTCGTCTGTCTTGGAATCACCATTAACAGCAAAAACAATGTCAGCCTCGAAATCCAAAGCAGAATAACTTTCGCCAGCAGGTGTTACTTTGGACTAAGTAGGAAATTGAGAAGTAAAGTACCCGGCCGTGGAATCAGAGCGCCAAAGAAGAAGAACATTTTATCTGAATTCCCTAGAAGGTTAACTTAATGATATACAGTGTTTTGAAATTGTAAAGCAATGAAAACTTGACTGTAAAAGATAATTAATCAGCGTGACGAGCAGAGTCGATTTAATCATGAACGTCTGACCGTCTGAATGTATGCGAACAAGTTCCCCAGTTTTCGGGGTGTCGACCAGAAACTTTGCATACGTCCTTTTCCCACCAAAAAGCAGATCCTTTGTCAGAATTGACGATATCTGACCAATATAGCATATAGCTGTCATACAAACTGACAGATCGGACTCAAGTGCTTGCATGGAAAACTGTTTTATTTGACCAGGTATCTTCACGGAATTCAGCATGAGTCATTGTCGAAGGCAATAATGCAATATCTGAATAAATTGTTTAGATAACTATATATATATATTTTTTTTTTTCAAAATTTCAGACTTTACCCCTTAAGACGCAGTTACTCTCGCCTGTAGAGCACAGCCTCTCACCTTTCGTCTCTCAACTTGTGAATTCCATCGATCCACCTTAACAAACTGTAGAATATTAATATAAATATAAATAACCCAATCAATAAGAAGCCAATAACACTTAACAAGGACTCAGCGAAAGCCTATTAAGGCGAAGGCAAAGGCGAAGTGAAATAATCACTCATACGCCACGTTGGCCAGCAAAATTCAACCGCATTAAATCGGAAAAAATTAACCATAACAAAAGATCCAGTCGGCAGGAAAATTGCAAAGATAAAACGCATATTTTAAAGAAAAAAAAATTGAAACCAATCACAATAACAACACTGCGAACGCGTCGGCAGCTGCTGAAAGAGCTGAGACATCGCCCTCTGGCTCCAAAAGCTTCATTTGGCCAGCCGCCCGCAAGTGATTGGCTTGCCCGGCAGTTATTATGCCTATTGTGGTTGCGCCAATAAAAGTAAAATAACTTTACAAAGGGAAGAAATAAAGCGTATACAACAACAAAAAGAGCAAAAGAGCGTATGAAGTTTAATTGAAGACTGCTGCCAAGTGCAGAGATCAAGCAAAGATAAATAAAAATATGTTGCGATTTTCCAAGCAGAAATATTGTCAGTTACACACGCATATACATACATGTTTTTATGTGCACTTGTGTATGTATGTATACATGTGCATGTGTCTGTTTATGTATATGTGCCAGCAAGTGTGTTGTAATTGCAGTCAAAGCGGCTGCTACCAGCGCGTACCAACTGCACATGCGATTATGAATGTGTGTATATATGTATATAGTAAGTAAATATGTATGTGGTATATATATTTACTTGCTTGTTAAGGCAAATAGCTGCAGCTGACGCATCAAATAGCTTATGGAATGATTGTGCCGCAGCTTTGGCCGTTGGCAATTGCGGGTGGTGATTTCGAATTAAACGATTCCAATGCGACGTGCACAAATGCGCTATATATGGAATCTATATGTGTGGATGAGTGTAGATGGGTGGATGTGTGTGAAATAATGAAACGGAAAGACGAACAGATTCTCGGAATAATTTTCAATTTTTAAATTAAGTACACAACAAAAGCAGAAAAATGACGAAACAACAAACAATGGCAAAGCTGTTGGCAAAATAAGAATGGAATTGAAAAGCTTGCACACACACACTCACATATATACAAACTTATTTTTATAAAAGTTTATGTACTTTCATATCTATATACATGCATGTATATATTTTAGTTTCACATACCTTCGCTTGTATATATATATATGTACATGTGTGTATGGTATATATGTATTTATGCACGTTCGCCGTTGACTGCAGCTAGAGTGCATGATGGCCAGCGCAGCCACTTGACAATGAAGCTGCAAATAGCAGAGAAGATAATACTGAAGTAAAACTTTAAAATATGACAGACGCAAAAATAAACCGTAAAAAATATTACATTGTATATTTGAAAATACATACATATATTTGTACTTATATGTATATTGTATTAATGCGATACAGTATTTGTAATAATTAAGTGTGTTTGTATTTGTGGCTAAATTTTATTGGGCGCTACTTCGAAGTCTGGGAGTGCTTGGTTTGATGTTTAAATTCCTTATATAATATTAAAAAGTTAATTTTTTCATAAAAAATATGTGGCAACCCTATAAGTTGGTAATATTTCCATCATTTAATATGGGTGTTTTTTATTTCCATCAAATTATCTGCTTACTTTTGATCACTGTAAAAATATTTCAATTATATATGGCAACCCCAAACGAAATTTCGAATTACAAAGAAATCTGAAGAATATTAACAATTATTTTTGATCACGTTTTTTTAAATTTCGGCACATTCCAAAAAATAAAAACAAAAAACATGGCAACCCTAACATGTATTTTAGTCGAAATATAATTTTCGCAGAAATAAAATATTTGTAGTAATATAAGCAAAAAAATTTGTAAAAAAAACATGTGTAAAATAATGTGAAAAAAAAATTTTCTAAAAAAAAAGTCTAAAAAAATTTTTCTGAAAAAAAATTTAAAAACAAAATTTGTGAAAATTTGTCAAGTTTGTTTATAGCTCTCCAATACTTTTCAAAACAGGTATATGGCAACCGTAACACTTAGATTGCTCTCAATAAATATTTTGACTAGAATATTAAATTATTATTATTCGAGCAAGAATATATAATAACTCTACAGATCACCAGAAGTTAAAAAATACATGGCAGCGCTAACAAAACCTTTTGTAGAAATAAAAACCTTGTAATAAGAATAATTCATAAATATTTTCTTTCTCAGATAATTCATCCGAATTCTACAAATTTCTTTATAGCACTCCGAATACGTGCGAAACAAATATGCGGCAACACTTAAACTCACAATCGTAGCAATAGGACTTTTTATTGCAGAAATAAAACACAAGTTTTGGAATAAAATTCTTTAAATATTTTAACGCCATTAAAAAATATACTTGGCAACTCTAACATATCATAGATATAAAATTTTTGTCTAGTAATAATTCGCCAATATTTTTCTAGAAAAATACATTTTTTGAGATTTTTAAAAATTATTTTTGGAAAAATTTTCAAAACATATATATGGCAACCCTAACACTCATATTTGTACTAATGAGGAGTTTTTTTGTAAAAAAAAAATCATTTTTGAAAGCGGATTCTTTAAATAACTTTAGACAATTCCAAAAATATATTTGGCAACTCTAACATCACTTTTCTTAGAAATAAAGTTCTTGTCTTTTGTCAAAAAAGTCTTGCGGTATTTTCGCTAATTGGCGCTGAGAGCGCGTAGTTCTAGTTTTATTCCTCACATCGGGTCATGCTATACCTTTTTGGAAAGCTCATTTCACGCGCTAACAAGTGTTTGATTGATTGTCGTTTCTTTTAAGTCGTTCGTGAGTTATAGCGTCGCAAACATGGAGCAAAATAAAGAGAAAATATGGCATGTTTTACAGTACTACTACGATAAAGACAAAAATGCATCTCAGGCCGCCAATAAAATTTGTACAGTTTATGGACCCGATACAGTTTCCATTTCCATCGCACAACGATGGTTTCAACGTTTTCGTTCTGGTGTAGATGTGGTCGAAGATGCGCCACGCTCCGGAAGGCCTGTCGTCGAAAATTGCGATAAAATCACTGAATTGGTCGAAAGAGACCGGCATAGTAGCAGCCGTAGCATCGGTCAAGAGCTGGGCATGAGTCATCAAACCGTTATAAACCATTTCAATAAATTCAATAAATCATTCAATAAAAATACCACAAGACTTTTTTGACAACCTAATATTTCAACCTATTTTCATCTTTCGTTAGCCCGACCCATAACCCTTTTAGCTATAACGTTTAGATTTGAAGAAATTGAGGTTAGGCGACCATATATCAGACTTCACTGTTAAAATCAAATAAGTGGCCACATTTTATATCCAATATTACTTTCAAGGCTTAACTGTCATTCCTAAACCTCAATCGTCTCCGAAAACCACTCCTACTACCTCCCTGTCTTTATTAAACACCTGCATTATTTCTTGATTTAGAACAACATTCAGTTAAAATCTGAACAAATTCCGAACTAAAACACCCGCTACCATACACCAAGCTCTCATATTGCGTCATACAAGTGCGCCGAAGCTCAGCTCATCGACTGACACAAAGCTCATTTCATCTCGCAACACATTAAACGTAAAACAATTAGAAAAATATTAACTCGACAAATGATTTCAAATGAAAGAGGAAGTACTACACAAAGCTAGAGGTCATAAAAATTATGCATTGACGTTTTCCGCAGTAGTCGCGGCCAGTAAACAAGTAAAGCGTTAGGGCGATGCCAGTTGAGTAAAAAACTCATCAACAACAATGCATAGCTGAGCCAGTGTTAAGTGCGGCAGCCAAAAGTCACGAGGTCTATACACTATGTATTTACTTTGTTATTATTGTTGTTGCATATTTGTCGCTGTACTTAAATGTTTTCTTATTCGCTCAATCTGAGCTGTCTTCGCTTCGTTTCAAAGGCCGACAAACAAGCCTCAGACGCGTGCATACATATGTACATATATTTATGCACGTACAAATGTATGTGTGGCTACAAATATGACTACTTTGTTGCCTTGCAGATCGGTTGCGACAAGTCCACATTGTTCGCTTAATCATTTTGTCCGTTCGCCTGTCAGTTCACTCGCTCATTCATTCGTTCGCTCATCATACATGGAATGCGATGTGCTGCGCTGCCACACCCTGCGTCCCTCCTGGCCCATACAACAGCGTTTCGCTCGTATCTTGGCCGCCGCCGCTGTGTCGATAGCTAAAATTTTGAACGCTGTCAGTTTCAATTCCAAGTGCGGGTGTTAGATTTAAGTCACTGCCTCGTCGATGGAAGTGAATGACGAAATGCCACTGCTGTGCGAACGTTTGACCGCGCCTGTTGTGTGTGTATATAAGTATATATGTATGTACATATGCAATATATACTGTGTGTTTGTACTCGAGCATATCTGCTGCTCACTGAGGCAGTCAAGTCAGCCAAACGGTCCGTCGATCCGGCCACTTTGGTTGTACGCGCACTTTGCCGCACACTCTTGGTTACACAGTTCACAGTTTGCTTGTGTTTTTGTTATTATTTTTCCGCTTAATATTTCGCTTATTTTCCATTATTTCTTTATTTTCTGATTTTTTCTATTTTTATATTTTTTTTCTGTGTTTTATTTTGTAATTCAATTTCAACGCAACGTAACTCAACTCAACTCAAGTCAACTGGATGTTTGTGAACTCAACTTGAATATGATTCGCGGGTATTTGCGTATTGGGATCAGGGACTCATCAATTAGTAAATTAATTTTTGTATCTCCCTCCGCCTTCACTTTGTCGTCGCACATTTTGTTATGTTTGCGCTTAGCCTCATGCGTGATTATTTTTTCGTTATTTATTCAGGTTGTTGTTATGTTTTTTACTTAATTTTTTGTTTTGTTGCTTTTGTATTGTGCTCTCAATTCTGTCTGGTAATTTATATAAGTATACATGGTATTTGTTGCTACATCTATGAGCTTCATTATTTATATTTATTTATATGAGAACGGTCTAAGAAATTAGTACTTCATTACATGAGCGGTAATCGCCCTCCATAAGACCTTCACTTGTTGAATCAGCTACCTTAAATAAAATTTCTTTTATACTCTTCATAAATATAATGACTCAACATAAACTGTGACTATTTATCGGGGTACCAAGTGCTATATACATATGTATGTACATAAATTTCATCCGAAATGTTTTACAGGGTCTTTACTTTCATTGTGACTTCTGAAACCAAAGATTAAAGTAGAATGTCAAATAGTTTTGAGGAAAATTAATCGGGTGTGAGCGGTGGACTTTGAAGATATTCTGGAACAATGAACAGTCAGACTGCAAGACTACAAAACTTCATATGGATTGAGTTAGGACTCTAAAAGCAATTCTCTGTTAAGAAGGTTACTTTGAAGGAAAATTTGTTCGATACACTTCATTCCACCATCTACTTGGATCGTCAAAAAAATGTGTAAAGCTTCATAGAACGTTTTCTGACAACTGTGCGGAAATTTCACTTTTAACGTAGTGTATTTTGCGAGAAAGTTTTCCAGAAAGAACAGCAGGTTTTCGGGCCAACGCGGTGAAAGCCTCACTTAAGACAAAATTATTGTTTTTTGTTCCAACGATGAGCTTACGTTCGTCGCTAAAATCAACTGGCATAAAGTTGACTACATCGCACCGACGGTAGTGCATTACAAGATTTGTCAAGGGCTGAGTTTTGAAAAAAAAAATGTTTACCTTTTCTATGTCCAAGTTGAAGAATGTTTAGTTGAAGTAAAAAAAAAATGTTAGCAACAAATTTTGTCATATGTAAATGTTTTCCAATTCATTATCAAAGATATGTTTGAAATTTGAGCTCGAGAGTAGACCTCTTTAAGTATTAACAGCTTTAAGGGGCTATACCAGTGTGACACTTTCAACAAGAAAATTTTTTTTTTACTTTTTCGATAGCGTATATTTTCATAAATATCCTGTGAAATCAGGTCGTTCTAAAGAGCGACCGCTCGGTGGTGCAAAAATATATAAGTAAAATTTTAAACACGTTTTTCTCAAAACGACATTTTTCAAAATCGCTGGAATCATAACTCAACGAAAAATTAACCGATTGACTTCAAACTAAAACTGACTATTGTTGAGTACATTTACTATACAATTCTTTTGATTGGTTGAAAATTGTCAATTTGGCATTAAAAAAACGACAATTTTTTACTTAAAAAACGATTTTTTTCCAAAATTACGTCATTTTGCTAATTTTTGATATTTTTCAAAGATCGTTGGTCATTGTATAAGAAATATCTATGAGTTTAATAAACTTTTCAAATTTTTTTGTTTCAGCTACTCACTCGGCCGAAATCATGCCAGCAGTTGGGGCACTTTTTTTTGACACCTCCGAAGACAACCCATATCTCCGCAATTTTTCAACAATTTTGTAAAAAAAAAAGATCTTAAAATATAGCTAGAAATATACCTTATAACCAAAGAAGTTCGAAATATTCAATCGCGTACTTTCTCTTATAAAAGTTCACGAAAATCGCCTAATTTTTCATGCATCATACTGGTTTAGCCCCTTAAAATACTTTTATATTTAATATGAAGTGAGTGAAATATTGAACTGGTACTAAATCTGCCACCTATTCGATACCTATTTGTTGAAAACTTCGCGGCAAAATTGGCGGTATGACTACTGGCTGCAGGAGAATTTACTTATAGAACCTTCGGGCATACCTTGGTGGGTAATACGGTTGGGCAAACACCGTTTACAAGGCCACACTTTTCAACTGGGATAGAAAGCTCAAAGTAAATATAGAAAAATATGGCTATCGTAAAAGTATGTTAGCTACGCGCATCACTCTAAACATCTATACTGATGGCTCGAAAATGGACATTAGAGTTGGTGCGGGAATATACTGTCCAGTGTTAAGCCGGGTACAGAGCCGGCAGCAGGGTACCTCAAAGGCATCGAGGGCAATGAAATAGTGGTCGAGGTTGGAATCTTATACGGCTAACATACGAAAACGTCGCCTATACGACGATCTCAACAAAAGCATGGAAAATAAAATCAAAACCTGATGGAACAAGCTAATTGGATGCAAAATTGCAAAAGTCATGTACAAAGCGGTAGATCGGAAGTACAAAAAAGTCTTAGTCACACTCGATAAAAGAAACTTTAGGCTCATGCCCGCAGTGTGTGACTGACAGAACGAGAAGACTGCAGGAAATATCTAGAGCAGGGCACCAGGCAAACAATGGAACATCTTTTGTACACTTGTCCCGTACTGGCAAAAATACGCTGTAAGCATCTGGGCTCCCCACGTAATATGGAAGAGGTATGGATAGTGGGGCCGCCGACTCTGTTAAAATTCACTTCAAGGGCAGGCATTCTAAAGGATGACCACTTCCCTTGGACCTAGGAACTGAACTCCTTCTGGTATCGCAAAGAACCAAAACTAGTCTATGTGTGGCTTATTGGCCTACCAGATTAACTTAACCTAACCTATCGAAAATTTCTGTTAAAGTAGCAAAATTGATCCGAATATATTTTCAAATTAAACAAACATAAGAAATATGTAAATTTAAATATTTACTTTATGTAAATTTATGCAAAAGTGACTTGATTTGATTTGCGTGCAATAAAGTTCCCTTAGAAAAGTGCACACATCAAATAAGCTAATAAGCACCAGAGGAACTTATAAAGTTTATGGCAACCAAAAAGGCGACCGAAAGCTCCGATTTACCATAAAACCACAAAGTAGGAGAAGTGCATGAGTTTACATGCATGTTTATATCAAAATGTATATGCGCCTGTATATATGTATATGTGTGCGTGTGCACGCATGCATTTGGCGTTTGTGGAGATAATCATATGCGTAGTGCATTAAAAGCCAATTTCACGACAAATCGATGTCAATAAACCCACGCGCTTATAGGCCAATTATTACCGTTGCACACACCACACCACGCACACACGCTCACACGCACTTGCGGGCGCTCGCCGGCATGCAGCGCGCATAAAACTTTGACTTCGCGATCATAAAAATCGAAGCGTAACTTTGTCACAAGAGCAAATGCCAAGCCGATGCATAAAAAGCGACCGAAATGCTGTGCTTTTGGAACACCCAAAGGCAGTTAAGCGAGCGGCAAACGCATGCGCGTATGTTTGTTTATTATACCTTAAACAGGGCGTATTCAGTTTTTGAGTCGAATTATTATCCAAGGTACATTCTCTGAAAAAATTGCTCAGATCGGTCAACTATACCATGTGGCTGCCATACAAACTGAGCGATCCAACTCAAATCCTTGTATGGAAAACTTCTTTATTTGTCCAGCTATTTTCACGAACTTCGGCGACATTTATAATCCAAGACAATGGTGCATTCTCTGAAAAATTTGTAAAGATCGGTCAACTATATCATGTGGCTGCCATACAAACTGAACGATTAAGGTCTTTACCTCTTGCAGGAAAAACTTTTTTATTTGTGTAGGG
The DNA here is from genome assembly GCA_037783105.1 of Bactrocera zonata. Lineage (NCBI taxonomy): Eukaryota > Metazoa > Arthropoda > Insecta > Diptera > Tephritidae > Bactrocera > Bactrocera zonata. The sequence continues at coordinate 26,706 of JBAWJQ010003824.1, read as the reverse complement.
TATTATTGCTTGGGCGCAACCGATGTTTACGTTTCTTCTCTTTTTTTCAGTTTTCTGTTTTTATGAGAGTTTGTTTGTATGTGCGTGTTGTGTTTTGATACTTACTTCCTTGTTAAATTGTGCTACAATGTCTACAGGCGTTGGCTCTTGCCTCTGACTACATACTATACAAACAAATGTAAAAGCATTTATGTGTAAGTAGGTATGTTTGTTTGTATGCGTGGCTTTGATATGTTCTTTCTTGCGTACAAATAGTTAAGTGCCTCCGGGTACTTCCTTGGCGTGTCCGCATTAGTTGATCGCGGCCATAAATTGCACATTTTATTTGCCAGCGGAATTGATTGTTTGTTGCCATATAATCTGGCCAAATGCCTGCTGACACATGTAATATTATGTATATACATGTGTACTTGCAAACATACATACATACGCATGTAATATGCATGTACAAAATAATTATTACTCGAGTCTAACCTACAAAACCTGTTAGATAATAAACTGTACAAAGCAAACACAGGCGCACGCATACAAATACACCCACAAATGTCAACAAATTTATGCGCACACATACACGCATTCTCACACACACGCATGCATATGCATAATAAACCGAACCCATGGCATGGTTGTTGTTTTAGGAGGACATGGGTATCCATATTTGGGGTTTCGGGCTAACCACCAACGCTTTGTGCACACACACACGCGCACACATAAATGCGAATGGGCGGTCAGATAATAATAGCGCCAAATATGCATAGCCACAAAGGCACATAGACATGCACACATAGCCATGAATCCACAATAATGTGCCCTTCCGATTGTCTCCGCCACCTCGGTGACACCGCATTGGCCGCAGGCCACGCAAAACAACAAGAATGTCTATCAGCAAGTTAGCGTCTATAACTTGCAACTAGCCGTTGTCAAAGCAAACCAAACGCGCACCAAGTCAGTTAATAACGCAAATTGGCAGCGAAAGCGACCGAACGACCGACCGGTCGACCGAGAGGCGCGTCAACCAAACGTCCAGCCGCCAGTATTGCTGTCGAGCTGTCGAAACTGTCGCGCCAATTTGAAGTATGCGGTTGTGTGCACATACATATATACTGGTAAATATAAACTATTTGTGTATGTGTGTATGTGTGGTTGTGAGCCTCCAAAGTTATACAGTTAGAGGTGCAATAAATACGCGGCCTCGTACATTTCCGTGTGTATTCGCCGTAATTCAACATTCATACGCACACTTCTGAATTATGGAGCACATTCGCACCCACACACACACAGACACACTCGCAAACAAAGGGAATCGCGTAATTTGGGGCTTTTCACAGACGAAGCACGTCAATCGACCGCATATAGAGGAATGTGGCCATTGAAGTTGGTCAATAATCATAATGAGTGTGTTGTGTGCCTGTGTGAGTAGTTGTCTATTTATGACTGAAACAGCGGCTTAAGTGCCGACAGGATCGTAAATAGCGCTAAGATACATTATCTTACATGCTTTAATATGCACATAAGCAGATCTCTACAGAACTATACTATTTGTGAGTGTTGGTTTGTGTTAGTATGTAAAATTTATTGGCTTCCTGGCGCGAAGAAAGCTGACTTTTATGCCATAACTATGAGGAAGTACTTTATGATTTGGCAAAAGCATAGTTTTGACCCTCTTGGAAACACGCAAGTTCTTGAATGTGCTCGGTATTGTGACACAGAAATCGTGACCGGCTCAAATTATGGTATATGTACAGCTTTTCCGAAGTTTTACTTGACCTTCTGGTGCAACTGCGCTCATTATGAAATCTTCAGTAATATATTTACAACAGATATTTTGATGAAAGTTATACTTTTTAACAGATGGGTCGTAGTTCGGATGAATGCTGGAAGGAAAGTTTTCTGCAGAGAGTCCAGGCTTAGGTTTAGGCTGGATCAGTCTTAGACTACTAATATTTAGACAACAATAAATCTATTGCTAGTTATAGGGCAGCTTTCATTAGACTCCTTTGAATGTCTGATCATAGAAGAATTGTTGGAAACTGCAGAGTTGATGAATTCAAAGTGGGCGGCGATCTCGTCGAAACCTACACCGATGTGGAAACAAGCTAGATCCGCATTGTTCTCCTGCGTTTTAGCTCTGAACGCGTGAACCTCGCGTGAAATTAGTAGACGTGGCCGATGACCAGCTTCTGTTGGATTGTCAGAACTTTCTTACCTAGAGTAGAACTCACGAGATCCACAGAACTACTTGTTTTTAGCAAGGTTCATCTTGCAGCAATTATAAGACATCCATGCGGTTAAATTCAATATCTCATCGGACGCAAATTTTCGAAGTTGTATAAAAGGAGATGATTTGGAAACATTCAGCCACTTTCACCACGATTATACAGAATTTACCAAATTGAGGTTGCAACATCTGACCAGTCCTTCGACGAATCTGTGGACGTAGCCGCAATTGATAAGAGCCGCTTCAAGGAATTTGCGGTAGACTCAAATCGCATTGTCGAATTATGAGAGTCTTTATCATCATCGGACCGCCGTACAAGGCTCCGAGTGAGATCCCTGTTGGCGATTGTAACGTCAACAGTCCTTTAACCTAATCTAACCAACTCTAGATGAGACTTTCTGGGTGTTTCCTTTAGTAATATGTGGGATAACTTGAATATTCGTCAAGAGATTTATAACCTTATACATACACCGCTAAAATTTCCAACTTCTTTGATGAGTCTAATATTTCTCTCGAGAATAGAAGTCGCTACGAGACTTCACCCATTCAAGATTTGAACCCATAAGCCACCGAAAGAAATACTTTTCGAGAAAGGAAAAAACATTTTCTATAAAAACGAGAGCACAAAAAAGCAAGTGCACTTTTGAGAGATCTCATAGATGGGATCTTAAAGGTCTCCAACATACTATCGAGCATTTGTTTATCAGAAAAGAAGTGTGTAGCCAAACAAAGACAAAGAAAATGCACTCATCTATGTTGTGAACAGATTAGCGAGTGGAGTGCACCCTAATGCCTACAAAAAAACGAACACACACCAAGCAACGTAGTTCTCCAACCTAACTACCCATATATCAAATTCTCTTGTATAAGTATCCCTTCCTGAAACATTTATTCACATATCCAAATGTACAAACTAAATACATAATCAAATATAACTATTTACATACATATTTATATATGTATGTGCGTATGTTTGTGAGTGTAGTTGCAGTAAGCCGCCTAGAAAATTATGAAATCACCATTGACGTCCACTTCGAAATGCTGTGCTCGATTGAGCGTCGACCTGCCGGAATAGTCAATAATAAAATAAAATGAGCATCATGTGCCTGCAAGTTTGCAAGCACCAATAGTACACACACACACAAACGCGCATGTTAATAATTCTGTGCCCAGTAATGTGGTCGTACACATTTGTGTAAGAATTATGTATATTAATTTATGTGTTTGTTTACGATACTATGCATATGCATGCATATGTAAGCGTTTGTGTTTGTGTGTGCCAGCAGAAGTTAATTAATAATGCAAGGCACACCACAACTCACCAATCGACAGCACTCACTCACCCACTCACACGCTCGCAAACTGAGGAAGCGAGCTATAGTCATACTCTAGTCGAATAGACTATATAAATATAAGCACATACATACAAATGTATATATATACAGGAATGCCAGCAATCGCTACTACCACCCTCTTCTTCCCCCTCCGCCACTGTCCCATAAGCATTAGCTGCCAGTGCTCAAGCGTATAAATAATTTTCCGATTGATTTTCATTTCATTTCAATTCAATTTTCTTGGTGCCATAATTTCTCGACGCCACCGCCGACGATAGTGCTGCCGTCCACACGCTTGCATGGGCACTCGGCACCACCAGCAGCTCACCAGTCACTGTTGCCAGCTGTACATACACACAAGTTCGTATCTAATATATGTATTAAATGCTATAGTATCTACTATTAAGGTGTGAATGTGTGCGTGTGTGCACTTGTGTGAGGGTGTGGGTGCATAGGAGCGGGGTTCACTTGTGTGCGCGTTACAATTGTAATAATAATTTTTATTTTTATAGGTTTTCTGCTGCTATTTCTGTCCTCTGCGTATTCTCCGAGCATAGCACACACACACAGATAAACCCGTTGGTGTAAACCTCACGGCTAATGCTCGGCGGTCAAAGCAGCACTGCGCTAAATGAAACATTCGTTTAAGAACTTTTTATTAAATAGTTGGGAACTTAAATCCCGTTAAAAAATTTAAAAAGAAGAGATATCAAGGAAGGGATTCTAACAATCCACCTGTAATTTTAATACCCATTTCATTATGACATATAGCATTGCTATTTTTTTTTTGCAATATATGACGACCCTTTTCACACACCAAACATTATATCGAGTAGAAATTAATATTTTGAATTATTTGGATATATATGTATATATTTTTTTCATTTTGTTTAATTTTTTAACTTAGTATTATCACCTCCTCAATTTTAAAAGACTTTTTTCTAAAATTTCTTCATTCGCTCGACTTGAAATTTTCACACGACCTTCTTAGATATATTTGTCAAGTGAATATTGTAGAAATGAAATTTTTGATAATGAATTCGTTTTTTATTACAATCAGCAGTGTGAATTAACGACAGTTTTCTGAAAAGCCGCCATTTTGTGAAAAAAATATAGATAAACCTGAGTTTTCTAACTTGGCTATCAGTAGAGATGTGGAGATGACACAACATACATATGTTTACTTACAGATTTGTGTAAAATTTAGCCAATGTGTTTAGTAAGCTTCGCCATTTTATCATGTCATGTTTCATTTTGGTACAACGTCTGGAAATTGACCAAGACTATTGTTCAAATTCATATTCTCCGAAAAATTTACTAATTCACGTTCTTCGGATAATCTCAAATTAGGCTTATTTCTGTCTTAATAGCTTTGTCAAGACACAAAATAGCTGCTATTTGGGTGAGTCAAATCCTTTTCAAGCATTAAAACACAATTTCGACCAACTTTTTCCCTTTGAAATTGTTTTTCTTTTGTTGAAATTGAGGCCAATAATCTCTATCTCCAGCATGACGCTGCGCTGCCTCATCTTTCACGTCTAAACATGGACTTACTTAGTGCAAAATTTGATAACTCCCAAATTCCGAGAAATGGCCCAGTCAAGTGGCTACTAAGACCGTGCGATTTAACGTCTATGGATTATTTTTAATCAAATATGTTAATCAAAGGCTTACGCCAAACAACCAGCAAGGCTCGAGGAGCTGGAGAACAACATTCAACGCACCGCACCGCACAGAAATTCCAGCCGAAATGCTGCACAGGGTTATGGTAAAATGGATTAACCGAAAGAATATATGCAAATGGTGCCATCGTGGTTACGTTTTATACTCCTTTTTTTGTTCAAGTAATATTTTTCTTATAATTTTTTGTATTTTATTTTTCTTTTTCCTTGATTTTTTTACTACTTACTCTCAATAATATTTAATTTGTTTTACTTTCTCTTGTTATATTTTTTCATTTTCTTCGATTTATTTATTAATTTAATAATTTATGATGGTTTTCTCGGTGAGCTGCAGTGAAAGCTCTCTCGCCTTTCCTCACATTCAACACATAGCGGAGCCACGACTCGTCGCTTATCGCGCAAATTTGTCAACACTGATTTCAAACATAGACATACAGACGTATTTGCGCGCATTGGCGATAAGCTTGACTTTATTTGTATTTTCATACTAATCTCGACAACACTACATATGTATGTACTATATATGCATGTGAGTAAATGTGTATGTAACTACATGTGCACGCCGGCATCTCTATGAGCGGCAGCCTCGAGGTCGTCGTTGCCGATTGGTTGCCATTGCGAAATGCGCGCACTTTTTTCTCCAGTCACAGAAGCACGCACACATATTTACATACAAACATGGAATTTGCATGCGATTAACACCCGCCGCAGCGCGCCTGTCGATCGCCCAGTCGCTCTGTCAATTTGTCTGTCCGCTGCCATGTCATATCATTTCAATTAAGATTTTTTCTGCGCTTACTCGCTCGTTTGCCGCTTTATTTTTCAGCAATTCCTTGCAACAATAATTTCGATGTTGTTGTCATGGCTTCTGTAGCTTTCTATTTGTCTGATTTGTCTGCTGCTTTTTAATATTTCGCTTGTTTTTATTGTTATTGCATGCATTGCTGTCATTGCTGCTGCGATTGTGCATAAATATTTCTATTATTTCATTTATTGCAATCGGCGCGCCGTTTTGTTTCCACCTTAAGTCTGTTGTTGTTGTCATTTGCCGTTTGTTGTTGCTTTTGCATTTGCTTTGATTGGTATGACTTAATTAACTAAATTACGCGCTTGGAATTCAATCGGCGTTCTCGAGTTGTTTTCAGACAGTTGTATTTTTGTTCTTTTCTCTTCGCTTTTTGTTCTACGCTGTGCGGCTACTGTCTTGCTTTCTGCCCCTATACGGAAATATAAGACTCTTATTTGTCTTATGTATGCGCTCGTGTGTGTAGCGCTCGCACATTCGCCGAGCTTGTGTTTGCAGCGCCGTCACAGTTCGCACCTAGTCGTCAATATGACAATATCGCCGTGCTTATCCGAGCACATACATACATACATACAATCGCATGGTCATGCAAATACATTTAATTAATGTAGCGTTCTCAAGCTGACAAATGATGAATACATTATTGCTATAATCTGCCGTCGATTAGCATAAATAATAAGCATTACTTTCAATACCTGCGTGTAATGCGACAAATAACAGACACCAATCAAGATCTTGGAATATTATTGGAATGCCCATATTTGTATGCATTTCTCGTCGGTTATACAAAGTTTCATTCGTTCTGTATGACTGACAACTTTGCATTATCTAACAGAAAGTAAAACACTCTACTTACACATATACTAATAATTTTTTATGCTGTCATTTTCACTGATATCTCCATATGCTTAATATTTTGGAAAATGTCCAGAAGAATATGTTGTATGATATTGTAAACGTTTCCATGATAATTGAAACAGCAAGAGTAGGAATTGTTTGACAATTAAGTAATGAGACTGATTTTATTGCGCGCTTGTGGTAAACCTGTGACCTTGAAATTCCCCTTTTCTTTTTTCGGCATCTCTCTCCTTTCCATTGATATATGTACCATCGCACTAGCTTATTTAGTTCGCCTGCTGCGTCAAGTTGAGTGGAAGTGTGTTTGTAGTGCTCGTCACGAAAATGGAAAAACGAAATAAAGAGCAACGGGTCGCAATAAAATTTTGGGCGAAACAGCTTCGGAAACGTCCGCTAAAATTGTAAGAGTGTATGGTGATAATGCTCTTAATCGTTCCCAGGTGTTTCGATGGCACAAAGAGTTTAAGGAGGGGCGTGAAAGCGTGGAAGACGAGGCGCGGAGTGGGAGCTAGTCGAGGTGCGGACTGACGCGAATGCTCAGCATGTTCGTGCCCACAAAAAGTTCATTCCACCGACGAAATCAAGTCTACTATTACCAAGTACTCGAAAGATTGCGAAAACGAGTCAACAGGGTGCGCCCAGACATCGCTCGTAACTGGATCCTTCATTACGACAACGCGTCGTGCCACACCGCCCTCAGCGTGTCCCAGTATTTGGCCTCTAACGGGATCGCCGTGTTGCAACAGCCGCCTTATTCGCCCGACATGTCACCCTGTGACTTTGTTTGTTTCCCAAAAAAAAAAAAATCGGTGGTAAAAGGAACCCATTTTGAGTTGATTACGGACATCCAGGTGGCCGTGACGAGGGTACTCACGGACACCCCAATCAGAGCGCTCCAGAAATGTTACGAAGCATGGAAAACGCTCTGGAATCGCTGTATAGCTGCCCAAGGGGACTACTTTGAAGGGGATGGCAGAGTTGTAGAATAATTTTCAAATATACGGTTTTTATGGAATCAGTCTCATTACTTAATTGTCATTCCTCGTACTACCACAACTGTAACTACTTACCCAAAAGCCTAACCATACCACATTACACCCATTGCTGGAGTACGCCGATGTCATTGATATCATTGTCCTCAACAACCTTGAGAGTGTTCGAGAGAAAAATTTTGCGGAAAATTTATGGTTCTTTGCACATTTGCAACGGCTAGTACCGAATTCGTACGTGTACAAGACATACGTTGACATTGACATACCCACCGGTGGAAGTAGAGGGATCAGGAGAAAAAGAACCTGGCTGCACTTGGTATCTCGAATTGGCGTAAAATAGCGAAAAGAAGAAACGACTGGCGTGTTATTATTAACTCGGCGATAACTGCGTAAGCGGTGTTTACTCCAGTAAATAAGAAGAAGTTCTTCTTGGAGATATTCTATAGGATCTGGGGAATTCATTTTTTTCGATACTGAAGAATCGAAAACCTGAGATCATATATATTAGTTAGAACAAGTTTAATACGAACATAACCCTAATCTTCAGGCATAAATCTTCTGCTAGTATCGACATAAAAAAGTAGGTTAAGACACTGAATAAACCCAACTAATGAATATAAAATAAAAATATTATTTAGCAGCTCCATGTAGCAGACAGATAATTTGCTTGTGCCGGATAACACCCCTTGTAATGTCGTCATACTCACCCGCAGCGTTCTACATATTCGCTATTACTCGCTCATTTTTTCTGATATTACTTATCTAGGGAGCACCTATCCTTTATACAATGTGTAATATATATTCTCAAACGATCTATATTCATTCAAACGAATTGCCGTCATTCAAGGGGATCGGGCTGCCCATAATTCAGTCTGTTTGATGTTAGATCGCATGCTCAATTCCGATGAAAATCCATCCAAGTCATACTCCAAGTAATAAAATTGTCTTCGACACAAACGATATCTCAATAAATTAGTGAAAATGTGAAAAACTCAAACACGGTCACCTGCTTTAAACTAATAACCGACTAACTTAACACAAATTTTAAATTTTAAAAGGTAATCATTAATAGTTCTCGAGATATTCGGCTTTTTAAGTAAGGCTTTATAAATTTTTTATAGATGGTATGTATTAAATAATCTTACTTACTCTCGAGAAGTATTAATGATAGCGATTCTGACCTCGGACCTTTTTTATAGCAAATAAAATTTCCTACAAATTTGTCATCCACTATTTTACTATAGCTCTTGTCATTTACGAAATATATACAAAAAAATGCGAAGTTAGTGGCAAAATCGGGTTTAGAGCCCGTACTACCTCGCCGGTGTGAGTTTCGACTTTGTCGCAATGGGCACTTTTGTAGAATGTTCAATTCTGAGGAATATGTGTCTAAAGTCAAAGCGATGCCATGAAATGCCTCTGAGCTATAGAAATTCAAAGATAAAAAATCACGATTGTCGTGTATTTGCAATTGAAAATTTTTACATGCCTTGGTCCAGTTCGTAATGTTAATATTAAACTAAAATTTTCAGGGAATTTTTTTAGGGTATTTCCAAGAAAATTTCGTGACGGGATCGAATAGTTCAAAAAAAAAAACAATCTAATACATATGTATATAAAATTAAAAATTTATCAGCAATTTTTCCTTCCTAACAATTTACGAATTTTAAAAGTAAGCAATCAAAAGTATGATTGCCACTTTGATTGGCGATTTGTCAAAAAAAACTGACACAGTAGCACATCACGCCTTCTCCCTAAATTACCATCATTAGAGCTTTCCAAGAATCTCATATACTGGTCGGTTACACTTGGCTTTTCAACATTTATTTATTTGATTTCCGCATTTATTATTAACAGTGTGCGCAATGCAAAAGGACATTTCAAATAATGGATTATTTAATTTGTAAATAAATCAAAATGCTGCACAAAAAAGCCGAATCGAAAGCGATTTGTTCTAAGCACTCATTTCTGTGTCACTTCGCTTTGGCTACGGCGCGTTAGCAACACAAAAAAGACACATTTTCATTATTTATTACCCAAGAAAATTCTATTAAAAAGTGAAGGCGGCAAAAAATGTGAAAATAAATAAATAAAATTGCTACGTGGCAAAGTAATAATCATCAAATGCTCGTAAATGGGCGACTGGGCAAGTGCATTGCTTGTTGGCAGTGCACGGGTGTGGTGGGGTGCATGTGTGGGTTTATTCCCCGGTGCGTACGTGTGGACAACAAAAGGAAGGTGGCGCGCATTTAAGGGTTAACTGCACACATTAGCACAAACAGATAAGCGTCTGGCTGCAGGCACTTGCCAACAAGTGTGGGCCTGCAGTGGTGTGAGAGTTATGGATTTTTATTTATGCTCATAACTTTTGAATATGCCCCTGTCGCGGTACATATGTATGCATTTATTTATGGGCGGTTATGATGATTGTAGAAATATGAACCGTGCAAAAGCTGAAAACGCATCATCAAATCAAGCAACCAGCGGGTGGTGACTAATGGGGTAGGAAAGCGTGCACAGACGACTATGTGACGGTGGAAAATTTATGTAAATATCGTATATCTTTATGTGTATTTACATATATTATTTTACCATGAATAAGGTACATAAGGTTTGTCACGAAGTTTGTAAGACCCAGTAGGAAATCGGTAGGTCGAGCTGAGGTCATGTTCGTCTGTCTGTATATGCGTTCCTTGAGATATCAATCTGGAATTTTTGCCGGAACTAAGAACTGACAATATTTCTTCAGGAAATTTACCTAAAATAATACCAAAATATTCCAAGCTGACATACAAATTGAACGATTGATTCTTTTGAGGAATCTTCTGTATTTATGCATCTAAAGTTAAGATTCTTCTTGTTTTTTTTGTGTATCCTATATATAGAGCAGTCGCTTACCCGCAAGTGAAGACTTATTTGTTGAAGTCTGGTTTCAAAATCATCACGAATTTCCAAAATTCGAGAAATCGTTGCAAATATAATTCATCCAAGAAAATATTTTCAACTCAACCTACTTTGGAATATGAAAATTCGAAATCATGAATTCAAAAAATTTAATTTACAAAAAATGTTAAATAATAACTAATTCTTAAAAATGTAGTTTTTTACAGTAGAGTTGCCAATTATTTGAAATATCCAGTGCATTCAACCGAATTGACAAAAATCCAACTGGTTACTTTTGGACTAGTTCGTAACTAGTTGAGCGCTACTTCAAAGATTGTCATTTCCCATGTTAGACAAAACTAATAAATTAGTCAGCAGGAGAGTAACAAACTCCACTGGTGGTTACTAAGTACTCCAGCATATTTGTTGTTGCACGTATACATTTGGCTGCTGTGGCGTTAGTTAACCAGCAGCAGCACACCAGTAGTAGCCGTGGTGGCCTGTGGCTGTGACTGACAATTTTAATTTGAAAATTTACGCAAATTTTAATGCAACATTACGAGTATGCCGCAACGACAAAGTGGCGAGCGAATGACGCGCGAGCTGTGAGGGCGCGTTAAGGCGCATGCGCACGCGCCTATTTCATGATTCAGCACTGCTTTGTGCATAAATGCTCATTATGTATATGTGCTGCAACTGTAGTTGTGTGTGAAAATGTTTGGACCACCTGCTGGGAGCAAATGCTAATGTCACAGTTGGTGTTGTCGCCAAGTTATGATTATTTTATGAAGCTCGATCATTAAAAAATATTTTGACATAAACATAAAAATTAATTTATTGAAAATATAATTAACAGATTTCAATTATAATTGGCTGTTTGATTAAAAAAGACGCACAAAGAAAGGAGTTTCGATGCAAAAAACCAACGGGTGACAAATTTTATGTTGTAAACTGCGGTGACAGTTATGTAAATGCATGAGGAAGCTATTTTTGGCTTTTTGTCAGTATAATGAGACTTATAATTTACATACAAGTCATAATAATAATCAATAATATTTCAATATTTAAGACGAGGATTCGTAAAACTCGAGAAAAATCATAACTCGATTCTTCGAAAGCATTATCTTCTGAGTATGAACAATAGACTGTAAAAGCTCCACAGGAATATTCCCCTATCGGTGAGGTCTCGCAATACTTTGAACAACCCAATTATGGAGACTTCTTTTACGATAATTTGCCTCATTGTTTGTCTTAAGTTTATTTAAAATCCTTGCCTTTCTCTTATCACTTCGTGGCACTCAAGTCAACAACCTAATAACGCTTAACTTTGTCATACTTCGCGGTTGAAGTAACCGAAAGAAAAAAGCCTGAATGTGAAATACAGAAAACAGATAAATATCCTGCACTCCAGCGGCTTACTGCGCACAAAGGCAGACAAAACGAAGTGCTTCAGCCACACAAGCAACAAAAGTCAGCAGGAAAGCCTTAGCAAGCGAGCGAGCGGCCACGACTTGCTTCAATAGGCGATTAACCGAGGAAGCAGGAAGCATCAACAGAAATAAAAGTCACCGAGACCCCAGACGACTGTATGCGTTCGTATGGATACAATGACACATGCACTTGTATCACACACATACAGATACGTACTTATGTATAAAAGGGCATGCGCAGGGTATGAGTGTTTGGATATCTAGTAAAAATCTCTGTTTGCTTATAAATGCACGCTGACAGCCCTCGACGGCGTCACCCAGTCACTTTGTCGCAGACGACAGCAAATGCAGCAACAACAACATACATACGTATATTGTATGGCATTCAACCACGTAAACACTCACTCCCCGCTTACCTTCTTGGCGCGTGAATCCGCAGACTTGGCGCTGCTTGTCGAATGTTGAACTGAAAATTTCTTCCGGTTTCCGCTTTTGACGTTTGTTTGTCATTTGCTACTGTTTTGTTGTTGTGCTAGCCGCCACCGCTACCGTATAAATTGCCAACTGTATGTTTATTGTTGTGTTTTTTATTTTTTGTTGTATATTTTTTATTCGAAAGTATGTAGATTTGCGCCTTGGCGTTGTGCCGCGCCAGTTCATAAGTGCTCATATTCATGATTTCTTCCTTTATTCATTTAGTTTTTTGCTTTTCCTTATTTTTTGTCATTCCAAGTCGCCCTTTTCCCTCACTCCGCTGGAATTTTTATAGCTTCAGCGAGGTCGAGCGTTTGTATATCACAGGGACTCACTTATTAGAAGAAAAGTATTCATACACTATATGTTTATATGTATGTAAATATGTTCAGTAGAAAATTTCATGGCACCAGCTAACATTCTCTAATAACAGCGTTCCGAAGTAAATACGAGAGTTGTTCCAGAATTTCCCAAATATCCTAAGCATCAACTTCCTGTTTCTGTTTTAGTGCATATATACAGGGTGTTTGTGGTGAGATTTCTGTTTACTTCAAATATTTAAACACAAATCTAACAAAACAAAAAAAAAATAAATTTGACTACAATAAACCCCAGAGATGCATCTTTTTGGATAAACGCAGGACCCAGGGATTTGCCTAAAAACAACCTTCTTTTTCTGCTATTATAAAAATTTGTATTTCATGACGTGAATGTCCGACGACGCACATATGTCTTAAGGAGGCCTAAACTCGCTTTACTCTATTATATCCGTTCTGCACCACCCTGATCTCTTGAATCATTTTTCATCAATACAAAAATATTTACATACTTGCTGTAAAATTAGAGACCGAACTTCGAATAATGAACTCAGTTTACTTCACAGACAGTTCAACATTTTTAACACCAATACCTTCAAGTCAAGATCAGAAAAAGTACTTGTGCTTTTCTTCTTTTTTGGAAGTCGGTCGATATTGTGAGGTCTCTCCAGATAACTCAATAATTTATTCAATTAACACCAACAAAGAAAATCGTGAAAAAGTTGGATATTTCCAAATAGGTTGGAACTCTTAGATGTTAAAAGCGGTGAATTTATCGAATATCGGTTAATTGATATGAGTACCCCAACGACTTTTGCTACCAGTGGAAACTATTGTAAATCCAACTTTACCGATTTGTATAAAGATTTTTTAATGTACCTACCGAGACCATTAAGCTTAAATATCTTCTACGAGTAAAGGTTTCAAAAAGAGATCAAAAGGCTTATGCTTGGAAATATTGAATTTTGTAGGGTGCTTAATAGGGATCATCAGATACCATTACTTACTTACATACCACGTTTAGAAATTTGTAAAATTGAAATGACAGAACGCAGAGCACGCACGCAAGATGATAGGATGCTGGAACATTATTTTTGCTATATTTCATAGCTCCCAACAGCTTTGGGCTTGAAACACCAAATTAAAAATCTCTAAAACACTCAGGCATTGTCGGCTTTCGAACGCGCTTTTAAAAATGTATCCTTTCGTATCGATTTATTGAAAACCAAATGTGGTGAATTTGTTATCAAGTTCCATAAATGACAGCATCGAATGTACTTTCACAGGAATAAATAATATAATTTTTATTTTATTTGAAAACGCTCTTATTGAAAACCCGTTTATAAAGGATTTTGTGTTTCAGGGGCAAGTTTTTGTGGCTTTTTAGTCTCTTCTTTCCCAGTATTTTAATTTAAAACCAATTAGGGAACCAGGAAAACAGTCTGAACATAATTACTATTTTATATAAAATATATTCTAAGTCAGGACCCTTTATAGCCAGCAGATTTTTCAGTTGCCATTATCATTTTGTTCCTTTACTTTATTGCCGACTTTTGCGTGAATCAGCGCATTAGGAACAACATATATGAGAAAATGCGGAAATAAAAATATAAACAGCACACGTCCTCACAAATATACGCACATATGTACATGCATCATTATATACTATATCATAAACATATCTACGTAGAGACGCTGCTAAGCGTATCTTAATCTTTGTGGATGCCAAGTCGCATCTTCTGCGTGGCGATGAATCCTGAAAATGTGAAAATTCATGCGAGACACACACGTGTGCACATGAAAATTTCAAAGCAACTACAACACACATCCATAAAGACTTATATGTGTATGCCTTTCTTTTGTGTGTGGCGTTGTAGGGATCTTTGCTTGAGTTTCTTCGGGCGCTGCGGAGAAAAGTGCAAAGGAAAGAGTGGCGGTGCCTTACACAAGAATTTGTATGCGTGTGTGTACTTGTACGCATAAAAATATGTTATAAATATGTATTAAGTGAAATTGTGTAAGCGTGCGCGCGTGTGTGTGACACTCATACATAAATTCAACGCCAGTTTTATGGCACTTTGATGGTAAAAATGCTGCACGTGTCAATTGAATTGTCGGGCAGATAGAATTTTCTCCTTCACCGCAGCTCTCCCCTACGCCCGCCTTCCTTCTTGCTTCATCAGTATGTACCTATACATATATGCATATGTATGCAAGTGTGCTTGCAACATCTTGGGACCCTTTGCAACATATCAGGCAACGTTGCATACATTTCCTTGCCTCACGACATAGTTCATCATTTGCGCTTATATACACATATATGTGTGTGTATACCAACTAAGTGTGCAAGTATGTATGTGTACGCTCGCGTTTCATGTTTTCTCTGCCACAAAACACAATCTGTGGAGCATCCTTATGCGGTAAGTATGACTAATCTCGCGGGAGTCACAACCCAACGCTAACCGCCAGCAATTCGAGCTCCCATAAAACAACAGCAACAATAATAACAACGACTTGGGCAATAACTCTCTATCGACATTAGCCGCATTTGAGCCGTTACATTGCAACACACACACACACACATTTCAGCATAAAATATTTTTATTTCTGCACGCTGCGCCGAGCACAAGGCAGCAGGATACGTTGGCACGCTGCTAGCGGCAGGAAGTACATCTATAATGGCACCATGTTTGCTCAGCGCCTTTGTCTTTGTGTGGCATTTTATATGTTTGCCTGAAAATTTACTCTTTTATGCCTCATCATTGTTCTTTGTGTTAGCAAAGTATCTCGATTTTGTTTGCTTTGTTGCTCCTTTAACTGTTTCTAATATAATAATAGTAATATTGCCTTTATGGGCTTGAGGCGGGTGCAGACTTTAGTTGTTGATGCTACGCTAAGCATTTTTATTTATTAAACTAAAGAGAGAGCATATTTTTTTCGAATTTGATAAGGCAGAAATTAGTTTTGAATAAATTTGTGTATAACACCCATAATAAATAATCTGCTTAAAATTTTAAATCAATAAAATTTGTAAAAAAAAACCATCAATGAAAAAAGATTAAAGGGTTGCCACCTAATTATAGTTTTTGGTTAAAAAATCTACGTGTAATATATCGTATATATCTGAAATGAGTTGAAAACAGCTTATGACTGAAAAACTTTAGAAAGGTTACCACCTAATTCCAATTTTATAAAAAAAATCAATTTATGAATTTATGAGTTCGAATTTTTGTTTTTTCTCCTATTGAATTTAATGTTTACTGGACATCCTAGGATTATTCAGTTCTGTCGCTCGCAATTTTGTTCTTAATTTTTTCTAGTTTAGAAGTTCTTTATA
This sequence comes from Bactrocera zonata, assembly GCA_037783105.1. Lineage (NCBI taxonomy): Eukaryota > Metazoa > Arthropoda > Insecta > Diptera > Tephritidae > Bactrocera > Bactrocera zonata. The sequence continues at coordinate 10,376 of JBAWJQ010003824.1, read as the reverse complement.
AGTATATTAAGAAGGGGATGTTAAGCTTGCCAGGGGGTTGGTTCTATTCTAAAAAGAGATTTGATCCAACGGAATAAGACAGGTTAGCCTTGTTCGTCTGTCTGTTCCTTCGTCTGTACACAACTCCTCAGTTTTTAAGATCACTCATTTCTCGAAACCGCCGAAATCAATAGCTGGCATACAAACTCAACTTAATTTTGACAAAGGCCTTTATGATCCCTCGAGAGCTTCGATCACAACATTTTCACCACATTTTCTGTTGTTCAAAATCTTGCTCTTGTTACTGCCTTAAATGAGTATATCTTTGAACAACCTCTTCCCTATTGTTTCGACTCTCCCAAATGCATGTGCTGACATTGTACTCCCCATGTAATACACAAACATATATCATGTTATTGCAACCAGAGTAAGTGAAAGATACACCCATAATTTATGCGGCTATATCAGTGTACACGATGTGTGCGCGGTCGTTGGTTTTCGTATTCCCCCAACTACTTGAGTGCCATAAAAATCAGCATCCAACAAACGTTCGCAATATTGGCTACGACTTCTCCCTGCCCTTCCACGTGCTGACGGAGTGTATTTTCATTGATTTCATTGATGCTGGCAGCAATCACCCCCAAATTACTGCTCGATTTTTACACACCAACACATACACCAAGCAACACTTTTACATACACACACACACATTGGTGTATAATATGCGCAGTTGCTGTGTTTGCTGCCTTCATTTATGGAAGTTTTCCGAAGTTTTATTTTTATTTTCATTTTCATTCCTATTTTTATTGTTTATTTGCACTCATTTGGGAAGGGAAGATGTTGTAGCATCATAAATGAAAACCGAATTTCATCCCAGAAATTAATAACAATAAATCGAGAGTAGTTGCAGGATAAGCATTGCCACATACATACATGTGTAGATGTAGACATTTATATGCGGATACACGATTCCTAGCAGTGCCTAAATATAGATAGTTTATATGCGTGTATATGTGCGTAGATACATCCATATATACTTATTTATTTGTTTTATATATTAATATGCTCATTGGTCCTTTGGTTCCACATTACACTGAATAATGTAGCAATTGTTGCACGCCGAAAAACTAAATAAATATTCGAAATAAATACATGCCACGCCAACAATACTACATACATTATATTCATCTGTGATTACTTAGATTTATGTACAAAAGAGCATTAGGTGCCATGATGGGAAGTCTCTGGTTATCGATATACAAGTATGATTTGCTGAAATATTCATAAATTGTCAAGATTTCAAGTATAACCGACTAAAGTTCACTACTACAGCTTCATTTATTCATTGATTTCTTAAAATAGTGAGACATTATCAAATATTAACTATACACTTGTTCCTTTTGATTGAAATAACAAATTTTTACATCGATTTTTAATTGTATTTTTTTTTTAACTTTTTGTTTTAATTTTTTTCTTGCAAATTTTTAGACCATTTTGTTGATAATAATTGGTTTGTTGATTGATTTCCGATATACGAGTATTTATTGATGTTGTTGAAAATTTATTTATACTTTCGATATTTTATGGTTCTACTTTGATTATCTCAAATCACTTTTTTATTCATAAATGTTATGGAACTAGAATTTCAAATATTTTATATTTCTTTCTATGATAATATGAAACTTTCTCTAAAATTGTTCTGAATTTGGTATTATTTTCCCATTTCAAGAGTTCATAAAGGTTTGAAATTTTTTCTTCGTATATTTTAAGTGTTCCTTTGTATATAAAACTGTTTATATCTTTTGATGTTTATTAAAGCCTTTAACTCATGAGTAATTGATATTTCTTAGTCTAAATATATTAATTTTCTTATATTTATCGCTGCTTTATTTCAAATCTAACGGGGTTTTCAAAAAATTTTAGCAGCAGAGGCCACAAATTAAGTCTTTCCAAAGTCTCTACTCGGACTTTAGCGACATAAAGAAATACTAAAATAGGAGCGGACTATTAAAAAAAATAATGCCTGCTCATTAACGCGAATGTCCTGTTTTTTATGTCGTATTTATCGGTTATTGAGAATTTATTTAAACTTTTTTTTATTGTTATCAATGTGTCTTGAAATTTATTGAAAATTTTTGTTTTTGTTGTTATCGATTAGTTTTAAAAAATATCGAAAACTTATTTTTTAGTTATCGATAGGTTTTAAAAACTATCGAAAATTTTTTTTAGTGTAGATGTGTTTTATAAATGATCAAAAATTTATTTTGTTGTTATCGATTAGTTCTAAAAGTATCGAAAACTTAATGTTGTTGTTATCGATGAGTTTTAAAATTTATCAAAACTTGATGTTTTTTTCGATGAGTTTTATAAAATATCGAAAATTTATTTTGTTGTTATCAATCATTTTTGAAAAATATCGATAATTTATTTTGTCTTTACCGTTGAGTTTTAAGAGTATCGAAAATTTATTATTTTTATCGATGAGTTTTGAAAAATATAGACATTTAATATTGTTCTGATCGATGAGTTTCTAAAAATATCTAAAAATTATTTGGTTGTTATCGATGAGTGTTGAATAAAGTGCCGCGCAACGTGTAATTTATCACTATTTCGCTTTAATTTTAAATATCGATAAGTTCAATAATGAGTTATCGTTTATAGATAGTTTTCAATACCCACCAAAATACTAAAAAATTTATTCTACACTGTCTAACGTGTTTTTTTAGCGGATTTTGTGCAAACTTTGAGAAAAAAATCGTGACTAATCGTATTAATTTAATAAGATCTGCTTGATGTTTACTATGAACGGTATTTACTAGAAAGTATTTCGATTTTTGTTTTTTTCTATGATTTTGTCCTATTCATCTACATACCTCTTAGAATTCATATCGATAATACTAATGATATACTATAGGGTGATTTTTTAAGAGCTTGATAACTTTTTTAAAAAAAAAAACGCATAAAATTTGCAAAATCTCATCGGTTCTTTATTTGAATCGTTAGATTGGTTCATGACATTTACTTTTTGAAGATAATTTCATTTAAATGTTGACCGCGGCTGCGTCTTAGGTGGTCCATTCGGAAAGTCCAATTTTGGGCAACTTTTTCGAGCATTTCGGCCGGAATAGCCCGAATTTCTTCGGAAATGTTGTCTTCCAAAGCTGGAATAGTTGCTGGCTTATTTCTGTAGACTTTAGACTTGACGTAGCCCCACAAAAAATAGTCTAAAGGCGTTAAATCGCATGATCTTGGTGGCCAACTTACGGGTCCATTTCTTGAGATGAATTGTTGTCCGAAGTTTTCCCTCAAAATGGCCATAGAATCGCGAGCTGTGTGGCATGTAGCGCCATCTTGTTGAAACCACATGTCAACCAAGTTCAGTTCTTCCATTTTTGGCAACAAAAAGTTTGTTAGCATCGAACGATAGCGATCGCCATTCACCGTAACGTTGCGTCCAACAGCATCTTTGAAAAAATACGGTCCAATGATTCCACCAGCGTACAAACCACACCAAACAGTGCATTTTTCGGGATGCATGGGCAGTTCTTGAACGGCTTCTGGTTGCTCTTCACCCCAAATGCGGCAATTTTGCTTATTTACGTAGCCATTCAACCAGAAATGAGCCTCATCGCTCATCGGACACGGACGCGAAACACATTTCGAACCGAACACTGATTTTGGTAATAAAATTCAATGATTTGCAAGCGTTGCTCGTTAGTAAGTCTATTCATGATGAAATGTCAAAGCATACTGAGCATCTTTCTCTTTGACACCATGTCTGACATCCCACGTGATCTGTCAAATACTACTGCATGAAAATCCTAACCTCAAAAAAATCACCCTTTATGTATTAATCGAGTATGAAAACTAAATTCATTTCTGTGCTACTATGCTATTGCTATGATAAATTAAAAAAAAAAAAACCAAGGTAAACAATTAATAATCTGATCTGATGAGAGACAACGGCAGCTCTGATAGCAAGCCACAACTAGAATAATTTATCGTTCAAAATTGCAATTAACACACTTGAATTAGTTTTCCCTACCGGGTACGCCTGAGCCTGCACATATGCAATATATGCATACATATGAATGTATGTAAGTGATTGTGTTCGAAAATGTAACTAGTTGCCTATTAACCCCGCTCATAAAATTATTTGTAGGCTTTCAGCAAAAGTTGTTGCCAAATGCATTGAATAGCGTTCGCCATGAGCGTTGGTCATGGTGGTGGTGGTGACACAGTTTCGTGTAGCGACTATAATATTCATAAGTGCTTGTTGTTATTGCTGCACACATACAATATAACTGTTGTGGAAATTATGTGAATGTAGTATAAACAATGCGTAAGCAATTTCCCGTTCAAATTGTCCTCTGCGCACACAAATACCTTGTGTGTCTGTGTGAGTGCTTCTACGAGCACACCTCGATTTTGTAAGTGTAAATGTGTGTGTGTGTGTAATTGTAATTTGTGCGTATTTCGTGTGCTAATATTTGCCAATTGCTCTGCATTTCAAATGGGCGCATAAGAGGGAACATTTGAGTCGAAATATCTACATGAGATTACATATGTACGTATGTATTTATTAATGTATGTTTGTCTAAATATACTACATACATATGTACATACATATACTTATGTATCTCTAAATGTAGATTTCCTAAACTTGCTAGCCACCGATTTGTGTGCGCCCGGCAATCACTCTGCCACACCATACGAATGCATACAGACCTAAACACATTTTCAAGCACACATATACACCCAGATATCCTTGTAAATGCGTTTACATGCTCATATCCTTGTAGAGCGCTCTCACGACGCCTTTCCATTAACATTCAAACGCTATTTCGTGCGTTGATGAGCATATCGAATTTCCGAAATTGCATTGATTAGCTTCTCACTGGGAAATCGGATATTTTGTACCACACGGCCGCTTCGTTTGTATCAGAATCTGCGTCAGGATTGCTTTGCTTTCCTTTTTTGCAAATTTATTAACTGATTATTAACGCTGTGGGTTTGTTTGCCGATATTTATTTGTAATTAGAAAAGTGTTTCCCTCATCCCTTTGTCAGAATTCGAATTATTCTTGGCGTCAAATTTGTTGCTAATTCAAAACCAATTTACATAATCAGATAAAGAGAGAATTGGGTAAATATTTATGAAGTTTGGTAATGGAAATAAACATATAAATAGTTTTTTTTTTAATTAAAAGCGTCAATATGGAAGATATAAAAATTTTGTCCTAGATTTATTTCAGTCAAGAGATTGATTCCACGCTCATAAAAGTTTTGATCGTTGCAGGGAAAAAACTGTTCCAAGTGGTTTTTGACATCCTGTGCTGGGGTGAATGTTTTCTCTCTTCGAAGTGATATGAGCTGGTTCATCCTTTTGGACCACGAGCTTTTACTTTTTATATCTTAGTAAACAATCCACTTTTTGTCGCTAGCAACAATAGGCTTCAAAAATTGGTCACTTCTTTGATCTAAGAGATTTGGTTTTACAAACAAGCCTTACAATAACAGCTGTTCAAATATGTAACGGAAAAGCGGCTAAGAGTGAAGTTGGTTGTGAAAAGACTCTATAAGATCAGTTGTTCTCATCAAAGGAAATTACTTGGTGAGCAACGCAATAGAAAAAACCTTTTCGCAGAACAGAGGAATTTATTCGAAGATTGTGGAGCTGCCTTCGGCAATAACACATACTAAATTCTGGAAGATACCACATAAAAAAGTTTCTGTAGAAGAAATTTTTTCATCTATCAGTTTGCATAGCAATTATATACTATAGTGGTCCAGTATTGGCGGGTCCGAATAATGAGCTGCTTCTTTCGAGAAAAACTACATATGGAAAATTTACGATGAATATTTAAAAAACTGAGCGGTAAAATCAAGCCAGATCGTCAAACTGATCACTTATACTAACGTATAGTTTTGCCTAATTGGGTCTCCGGCGTTTTCTTCTGGGTATTACAATCTTCCTTGTAAAAGGGTTGAAATTTTTGATTGTCTGGTCGAGGAATTTAGTCTTTCTTTTTATTTATCATTTGATAGGCACATCGGAGCTTCAGTCTTAGAAATTTAAGAGAAAGAATTGAGTTCTAAATACAAAAGAACCACCGGTGTGGACCTGACACCATATTTACTGATTCGCAATTGATTGATTACACTTGAAACATATTAGACGAAATAAAAATATAGCAAAAAACACTAAATAAATAGCATAGCGCCAACAAGCGTCAAATGTATATCTAAGCTTCTTTCAGCTACAATCTCGAAGTCGTTCGGCTCTCATTGGCCTAACACTACTGTTATTATTCTTTTTGGGTAAATCAGTCATGTGTGTGAGGACTTTAATCAATTCCAAATTAGCGACAGGCGCTACCAGAAACTCCACACAATATTGTCGGATCTGACCAGCTCACCCCAATATTAGCAATTGCTGTGCTTCCAAAGAAAACGATAAATGAGTAAGTGAAAATATAAATCCTTTTAAAAGTAAACTTTACTCTCTCGCAAGTCTGCATGGCGATTCAGGCACGACCACTTAGAATTCATTCTAAAATGTCGTTACTAAAGGGTCATAAAAAAGCAAAGTTATAGGCTTACCACACCACCTGCATAGAAATGCTACTTTATAGACCTCAAACCAAACCCAAATGTGTGCGCTTATGTGCCCAGCTAAGCGTGAATTGAAAGTTTTTCCACTCCACATCGAACACACACCACTTTCGAAGAAAAGCATGTGCCCTGACATTATCAAAAAGGTCACAAATTTTCTTTAAAATAACTGCGATTATTTATTTAGATAAGCCGGAGCGGCCATCAAAGGACACGTTCGCCGCGCAAACGGAATTTGAGATTATTTAAAAAGGAAAATAATGGGCAGAAAAGGATTGCGGGCGAGCGGACCTTTCACTGTAGAAACTTTGTGAGCCCGAAAGTAAACGAAACTTACACACGCACACACACAAGAATGAAGCGTTTGACAAAAATTTGTTAAAAGTAAGGTGGGTGGGTGCCCTAAGCAGTTTAAAACGAACAATGAGCGTAAAAGTGCACAAATAGGAAGCAATATAAAGGAAAGAAATAAAAAGTCGCTAAAAGCGAAGCGATAAATGGGTGTATCAACCACTTTTTCTCAAAGTCAGTTAAAAAATCAATCCATCACTCATGGTCACCCTTTCGAACGGCCCTCGATGCGGCGCGGCGATACGCTTTCTTGCTTTTTTTTCAAGTTTTAAATCCTTTTTCTGCTTATATCATAACTTCGTGTTACTACACATTGCATGTACATGAGTGTATGTATGTGTGTCTGTGTGCAAATTTTGTAAACCGAAAACGGCAAAATTCTTTATGGCATCGAAAACTTTATCAAGTGGGGAGGAGTTGTTCCTTTGCTAACAATTGACTGACTTTGTTTGATCGACACACCCGACAAATAATATGAAATATGAATGTTAGGGTGGTTCCAAAATAATTGGTGGAAATAAATAAGATACAGAAGTATTTTCTTTTATTTTTTTTGCATAAAAATTTTGAAATTTTAAAGTGATTTTTACACTTGAAATATGAATATTAGGGTGGCTTAAATTTTTTTTTAATAATTTTAATATTAATTTTTGTATATTTAGAGAAATTTAGAAATTAAAAAGTAATATATATCAAATATGACTATTAGGGTGGTTCTGAAAAATTAAAAATAAATAATTTCTTTGCACATTTTGGATAATTTGTAAAATAAATAAATTATTTCAAAAATAATAAAAAAAGGAATTTGTATTTTTTTGTTTTAATGCGTGATGTTAATGTTAGGGAGGCTAAAAAAAATTAATAAAAATATATATTTTATATATGCGCATTTTGACACATTTATGAAGTTCATAGCCAGTTAATTCCTCAGCAAGACCCATCCTAATACCCCAATCCGTTTATCGCACTGCAAATCAATCTGTAAATAATATGCAGTGTGTTTGCATATGTCCTTCGGGGGGCATATGACAAAAATCAATTTAATTTCACCATCACCACCGGCAAACCGAGACAACCAACAAAGAAAAGCAAAAAAACCGAAAGCATTTTGATATTTTGCAAAATTGAGGCAAGTAAACCAGCACACTCTGTGCATACGTGAGCAAGTGTGGTTATGCATTTGCCATCCACACCCACACCAATCCACCCACCCACATTCGTACAAACACACCCAGATCAATTGCAATGGCAACTCAACCACCACAACAACACAATTACTTTGCTTTGCCCCGTCGGGCAGAGGAGAGCCCGGATTATGGAAGCCATGTGAGCATGCAGACCTCCAGCGGAATGAGGAAGAAAGAAGGCGGCAAAGAATATTAAATAAAATACATTACGCCACAAAGGGTTTGCAGACTTCAACCATCTTGGTCGCTGGAATTCTAGGGTTGCGCTTAACCCTTTTGAAGTTGCACGTACCGTCTGATTGCCCGACTCTCGCCTGCCGTGCACTCCATTAACGCTCGTTCTTTGTGCCGCTTAGTTACTCGTGCATTTGTGTCGACCGAAAACAGTGGCGTAAAACAACCGTTGCTGATGCCACCTCAACGACAGCGAAGACAAACAGCTTGGCTTCCTTACGACACACCGGAAATCCACTTGCCAAGCGACCCTTTCGTTGCGGCTACTGCTTCTGCTGTGACGGCTGTGGCGGCTGCTGCTCCTTATGCTTTAACTTCTTCCTGTTTCTCGGAAAATATTCACGTCATGTTCATTTCGTCGGGCATATCCGGCACGAAGCATTTTGTTGCTGAGTTCAGGGGCACAAACAAATTTGTGGACAATTTTACACATGAATGTGCGTGTGTGTGTGTCTACAAAGCGAAGACGCTGGATGCTGAGGCAGTACAAAAAGGCATAATTCTGGATATTTATATGTTTGCAAACTTCCATCGCAATTCGGTCACACAAAGGGTTAAGATGCAAAGACGAAATAGAATAAAAAGGATTTATAATACTTCAAATAAGGCACACACGCGCGCACACATGTATAACTCTCAACTCCTCGTCCTTTTTTGCTGAGTTGGTGATCGCTTGGATATTGTATTGAATTGTTTACCAATTGTGTTGTTGCTGAGGCATAAAGGCATGGAATATCGATATATTTCTCTCAGAAAACTGTCACCCTTCGACCGCCTTCCTGTCACTCAATCACTCGCCTTGAACTTTCATTTTCAATTGACCTTTTCACCACGAGCCATTTTGCTCGGTTGGCATTATTTATTTGCAATTTTTCATTTCAAAATCAATGGTCCCAAATAACTTTTGCGAGGTTGTCGTTTTTTTAGGGTCGATTTTCAATTCGATTTAGAAGCACTTCACAATTTATTTGCATATTTTATTCATAACAACAAATTTTGAAATATTCGAATTAGAGATGTTTATATTAGTACATACAATATTCAATGAAGCATCTACTGAATATTGCCATGTAAGAGAATTGACAGTAAATAAAACAATTAATTAATTGACTAAATAACGAAGCCGTCTGTATCCACTTTGAACTGATACTCACACCATTTTAACTCAATAATATTGTTTTCTGGAATACATATCACTTTTGATAAGATAAGTGCCACGCCCATATCAGAAACTTCCAGATCTTTTGCTCGAACTTAATATTATCACACTTCCAAATCGTAACATCATGTCAACTAAATGATCAAATATGACCCGGACGTCCATTTAATCAATGCACGCAATCCAAACACCTTTTTTTCCTTGAATGGGATACCTTTTCAAGTTCGTACGAAGTTTGATCTCCATATGTCATTTAGTATGTGGACGTGAAAAGTCGTTTTGGATATGAAGCCTATCAAAGCCTGAAGAACAGCATCGAGCAGAGGGTCAAAAGTGATGTTTGGCAACTTAAAAGAACCCCACATTCTTCGGTACGAGAAGTGGCTTTAGAAATATGACATCAAAACTAATCCTCAAATACTGAAAGGTTATGTCAGCCGGCGCTTATAAAAAGTATATATTAGAGTAAGTTTTGGCATGCTTGTAATGCCTTAGGAGCTAATTTCAGAGCGAAAATAAAGATTTGTATTTAAAATACTTAAGAATATAGTTTTTTGTCAGTCCCGATCAAACTTTATCAATCAAATATTTTTATTGGGTAGTCGAAAAAGACTTTTCGTATTTTATCATAGATGTCGTTGCAGTCGTATATCTCCAGTGCTACCAATCACATTGTGTCTTACCATATATAGATAGTTAAAAAAACAGTTACGGCTGTTCAAAAATTGGTAAAAATAATGAAGAAACTCGCTATATTTTAAAATATTAGGTTGTCAAATATATATCTTCCGCTTTTTTGCTCTTTGTTCGATGTTTTTTACTGTGATCCGATTTAGTTCAAATAAGCGCCGG